>JAYRCH010000411.1:0-563562 GCA_037179445.1 Phengaris alcon alcon
CCACGTTTTGTTGAAACTTGAAGCGGAAAAAAAAACCCGCAGGTCTAATAAACAGCTTACTAAAATATCTCGCAAAAGAGTAATTTTGCGTAACTACCACATTTGATTTTATAAACAACACTTTTTATTATGCGAAAAAATTTAAGTTATATAAAGAAAATAAATCATTTGATTATGAACTACTTATACCTTTCCCTACATATTACCCTTCGTGGTCTAGTGGATAGAGCTTAGCTCTCGACTCCGAGGTCGTGGGTTCGATTCCGCGTTGACACAACAAGAAAATGTTGTTTCCAAGTTTGGTTCGGACAATGCAGGCTGATCACCTGATTGTCTGACAAGAAAGATGATCCATGCGTCGGATGAGCATGTAAATGACTTGCGCCAGTCTCTCGCCAGTCGTGTCGGTTATTCGTTCCACTGGGTTTCGAGAGACTGCGCACACACTTGGGCACTATAAAATTACTTCTTCGTAACTGGCCTTGTTTCAATGCAACCGGCCACCGTCATCGAAATCGGTGTGGGGAGTTATTATATTATTATTATTACATATTGTTAAACGCAAACGTACTATGTACCTAACATTATCTATGTGTGAAAACTGAATTTAATTTTATATTGCAATAGAAGTTGCATTCATTCGTCTGCAACGAAACACAGTATAATTTAGTTATAACGGGCTCCATAACAAAGGGTTACCTGCGAGTCATCTTGGAAATATACGCAGGTACATATTATTACAGTAAAGCTTCATGCTCACTGAAATTTACTGAAAACTGCACATAATTTACCTTAAAATAGTACCTACGTCATTGGACGATTATTATTTTTTCTTTAGATCTTTAAGAATTATTGGTAAGTCAGTAATACCTCTAAATATGATGTATGGGTAAAAGGCAAAAGGTATTGCAATATAAGATTAGGTTATGTTAGTCTATTTTTGGTATTGCAATAAAAGATAAAATAATTTGATCTATACCAGTGGTTCCCAGACTCTTTTGTTTCATAGACTACTTTCAAAATTTTGCTGGATCCGGTGGACTCCCTGACATTCTACATTACTACCAATTTCTAAATATCGAAAAAAAAAGTGAAGATTACATCTATCTATCTATGGAAACTTGCGTTGTGGCTGAGTTTCAACGACGAATTAACAGTTTTCGAAAAAAAAAGGTTAGAATTGATTGCTTGATAGGGTTAATTATTTGATAATAAAGTAGGTAGACTAAACAAATTTTCAATTAAATTTTAATTCATTGTGTTGTGATTGGATGTCAAAAAAGTAAAGTTGGCCAATCGAAAAAGTGACTCCATCCAACTTTACTTTTTTGAAATCTACAGTGACTCAGCACAAGGACCAATCAATTCTCACAAATTTTATTTAGAAAACGTCCCATTCGGAGTGGTAAAAAGAAATATAGTATATTTCCTTGTGTTGTATATTTTATATTCAAATATATAAATTATTACACTAATAATTATTATTGTTTTAACAGTTGTAATATAATCAAAATTAAACACTTATTTATAACGTAATGTAACTTCTTAAATGGTAATTACAAAAAAATATATAATTTTAATGAGATGGATGTACTTGTTGGATTGTCAGCAAATTATTAATATTTGGCTTGAGTTTTGTAAGGACTAACCGCAAATCTCCCCGTTCTGTGATATTCAATCTGTTCCTTTTTTTGTTAAAAAGTTTGTAACGGCACTAAAACTTTTTTCAACGAGATATGACGAGGAAAACGCTATCAGAAGCTTTTGCGCGATTCCCCGCAGTCCAGGTTATTTTTCAGTTATTTCTGCCTGCAGCCAAAATTTTTGACACCCTCTTTTAAATGTCACTTTCAGCTCCCTATTAGTGCTAAGCTCGAGTAGCTCCTCTAGTAATATAACATTCTCCACTTCCGTTTCATCAAATGGAAAAAAAATTGAAAAAATTTATGATCCATGGTCGGTTTTCCATCGACAGAATGTCTTCAAATCTGATTTTAAAATCATCACGCAGGGCAATCAAATGTTGAACATATGTCTAAATATCTTCATCAAAGCATTCTACCTGCGATAAGTTTGAAAAATGAAAATTCGCGCCGACCAATATTTTCCTTCATAAATTTCAATTTACCAATAAAAGCTGAAATTACACTCTTTGTTTTTATTAAATTAAGGCTCACTTGTAATTGTAAGTTGAGGTTATTAAATTTTTTGAACAAATCTGTCAAATATGCGATGACTGCTTTAAAATTGATTAGGTTTTTTTTAAATCAGGAAATTCAAAAACTGAGTCAAAAAGTGAATAAAATCTTGATAAACATGCACCTTTCGACAACCAGCGTACTTCGGTATGTAACAGCAATCGTTGGAAGTTTTCATCATTTTCATCGCACAATTGTGCAAATAAGCGCGTATTCAATGCATTGCTTCTAATTTTGTTAACTGCATTAATCACAAATTGAAGCGATTGGTGCAATCTATTACTCAAATGTTTCGCTCCTATATGTTGTACCGACAACATCTTATCCACCGGCATAACACAGTGAATTGCAGTTACCTCTGGTATAATTCTTTTAAGATGGCCTATAAACCCATGATATCGCCCGACCATGGCAGGAGCTCCATCTGTTGCCACCGAAATAACGTTTGTAAATGGAATCGATTTTTATTTTAAAAAATCACTCAGGACATTAAATGTTGATTCACTTTTAGTGCCCGTCTTCAAAGTTCTCGCGAATAGTAACTCTTCATGAATTTCTTCGCCCATAAAAATCGAACATATGCCAATAATAATGCTTCATTGCCAGGTAAATTTGACTCGTCCAGTTGAATAGAAAAATGAGTTGTTTGCAGATAATCACATAAGAAACTTCACAAAATCACATAAGAATCACATTGTTACTCAAAGGAATTCTTTTGAGTATATCAAATGAAGATTTGTGCAGAACAGTTTTTAAAACCTCTTCAACAGCAGGTAAAATTAACTGTTCTCTAATGGTGTGCGGTTTTCCAGATTTTGCTATAAGTAATGAGATATTGTAAAATAGATGCCCGCAAGCCATCATCGTTGCTATCAGACGTTGAAGTGAACATACTGTGCACCGTGCACGGTGGGTCTCTTTTCATATTTTTCCTTTAATGTTTGAAAATATTTTAAATCCTTACCTATTTTATCAGGATGACACCTTCTTAGATGGTCTTCCAGCTTTGATGGTTTCATAGAGTCATTGCTCAAAACTTTGTTGCATAAAAGGCATGTGGGCAATCGTTTATCTGCCTGTGATGGAAGAAAATCAAATTTTAAATATTTAACACTGTACTGACGACACTTCTTAGATTCGGTCATGTTTCGTATCAATTACCTACCTGTAAATAATAAATAAAAAAATTCAAGTTTTAATACAAAATGTTAAAAAATGCGCCCTTTTAGCATTAGGCACGCGATATTATATTATTAAGGCAGGTAGGTAGGTATACAAATAGGCAGGTAGGTTACTTTTCCGACACTGGTAATCACTAATGTCGATTTACTTTTCTTTATGAAATTTCGGAAACAAATGCGTACCGTTTATCCTTGACATTCGTATTTATATTGGTGAAGAATTAAACACGTTCATACAAGATTGCAAGTACGAGTACATACACCGCAAGACGTATTAATTTGCACGTTTGAACACGCATTGCGGACGGGACGGCGGCGGCCAACGCGGCAACAAGTCTCGATGCGTTGTACTGAATATGGAATATGCAAGTTTTTACAAGTAACAGTCGCTGACCTTCTTAAAATATTATCTGCCTATATTGATAGGAGATAATTGTCTTATTGAGAAGGTTTAATTTAGGTATCATATTGTTTGTGTTGTTGTATTACCGTATGATGGACGGTGTGAATCAATAAGTTATAAATGAAATTGAAAAAGGAAAGTGGCATAGGGCCGGATAGCTCAACTGGTAGAGCACTCGGCGCGATACCGACATGTTCTGGGTTCGACGCCCAGTTCGGAACTATCCATTTTTTTTTTTTTTAGAAGAAGGCGTCTTCTAGGCGCGCCGGGCCCCTGAAAGGGGCCTTGGGCGCGAAAACATGATCAGGGGCTATGCCCCTCTGCATGTGGAGTTCCAGAGACACACCCAGTACGAATACTGGGTGCAAAGACGTCAGTTTTTAGGGAAGACCCCCCGCGGCAGAACGCGGGGGAAACCCGAGGTGGCAAGGGAAATGTAGATAGCGAGGGCCGTGGGCGGCCAAGACCTGCGGTCGACTCCGACGACGCGTGGGGTCCTGGTCCGGGGACCAGGAGCGTGTATGGGTCCACTCCCACACGCGCCGCTTTTGTCGACCACGGACACAACCGACCAGGGAAATGAGGGGGATGGGGGGGAAAGGTATTTCCCGAGCCCCAGACTTTTTATGTCGGGGGGGAAGGGGCTGCCACGGGGCTGACGTGTGGGCAATAGGGCTGCCCCACGGCATATTCGGAGGCGCGCCGCGCATGGGGGCGTCTCGGCCGCGTGGCTCCGGGATGCTCCCTGCGTCTGGTGTCGTCAGAGCGGTGGCTGTGGGCGAGCGGGCATGTCACGGCAGCGGGTCAGTTGACCGGGTACGCGGCTACCGCTCGCTCAGAAAACAGGTGATCCTACAACATAGGGAATAAAAATTAACGCGTTCAAGGAGCGCGGGGGGGCGGTGCATAGCACACGAGTGTCCCGAGTCCGGGACGCGCGTCGTGGATCTCCGGCAATCACAGTCGGCTCCTATAATAGGAGCTTCTGGATGCCGGAGATATCCAGGCGCGGGTCCGAGCTAGGGCCTGGGGAGCCAGACTTTAATTAGGGCTGCGATGGTGGGGGCGCCTTTTAAGAGGGCCTGTATGATGGCTTGGTGTGTATCCTCCCCGGCCTGAACCTCCTGAACTAGGTCCATGACCAGGGAGAGGAGAGACTGCAGGAGCTCTGCAGTCGATGCGGGGGCCTCGCTTTGCACCGGATCTTGGGGCGGCAAAGCGAGCACTGGAGGCTGCGGGTGCGGAGCGGCCGCATGATTTGCGGGCTCGGAGGCGGTCATTTCCGCGGCTGTGACAGCCGCAGGGGAGTCGGCAGGTCCACGCGGGGGGCGCCGCGAGCGCCGAGTGATCCGCGTGGATTCCGGCAGCGGAGGAGCGAGCGCGGAAGGCTCCAGCTCCTGCTGGTGGCTGTCAGGAATAGCGACGGCATCACAGGGGGAGGCCACAGGGGGTGTGGCAACTTTCCTCCTGGGGCTCGGCTGCTTTTTCCTCCTGGAAGGCTGCGCAGGGGAGTCGGGAGCCGAGAGGGGGACATACCTCGGTGTGTAGTCATTCGCCTCCGCCATGAGTGATGTAGGAGTCGGCGGAGGAGGAGGGGCCTCTGGCTCAGGAAGTGGCGAGTCGGCAGGTACGTAGGGGGGGGGAGCGCGGGCGTTATCGGCTCGCGGCTTCCGTGCAGCCCTACGGTACGCCGGACACTGTCTGCTGTTAGCAGGGTGGGCCCCCCTGCAGTTAACGCAGGTGGGCGTCTCGGCGGGGGAGCGGGGGCAGTCCCGCACAGCGTGTTCCCCGGCACACCGGACACAAGCCACCTTCCGGTGGCAGTTGTGGCTAGAGTGCCGGAATTGGAGGCATCGGTGGCATTGGGCCGGGCCGCCTCGGCCCCGCCAGGCTTCGATGCGAACTCCCGGCATATTCAAAAGATTACGCACCTTGTATATGCCGGGTACGACGTCCGGGGCCCTGGCGATAAGGGCGAAGAATAGGCAGGCACCGGGGTCAGACCTCGCCTGGATCAGGGAAACGTGCTCCGCCACGAATCCCAGTTCGGCGAGACCGGCCCTGATCTCTCCGGTGTCTGTAAAAGAAGGTAGGCCCCTGATACCTACCTTGATTGTCCGTTCCTGTGGCTGCGGGTGTGCGAACCAGGAGGCTTGTCCTAGCTTCTCCAGGTCCGTCAGGTAGCGTTTAACGAACCTGTACTCTTGTTCGCTTTGGGGCGAGAAGCGAATAGCACGGCCGTTATATCTTGCGTTGGGTATGTGCCCCAGTGTGTCGCGAAGACAGCGAAAGTGGTGCATCCAGTCGTCGATTCATTCGGCGACCAGGGGCGGGTAGCGAAGAGCAGAGGAGGGTGGAGGCGTCCTACTTACCGACGGCGCCGGTGTAGGGGGGCTGGGTTTGCCTACGTGAGGGCGGCTGGAGGCACACACCTCGGCATATGCCAGCCGACGGCCGGAAACCGGTCGTGGAGACAGGTTTATAACCGGTGGCGGGAAGGTGGGCGCGCGGTAACAGTACCCGCGCGGCACGCTGGGGAGGATTTCCATGGCCGCACAAGGAGCGGTTCGGCGGTCATCGCGCAGTTGTGGGGCCGGCGAAGCGTCAGGCGAGCGCGGAGAGCTCGCGGTGTGCTGGTGTGAGCCGTGCGGCTGAATAGCCAGCGCGGCATGATGGTGTCGCGGCTGGGTAGCCAGCGAGGGGCGGGCTGAGCCCGCGGTGTCGCAGAGTGTATCCGCTATCAGGACGCTGTGGCGTCCAGGGTGTGCAGCAGGGTAGCGAGAGTCGCTCGTCTGCGTAGAGCGGCGCGATGTGCGCCGGGTTTTGGCCGAACCCTGTTCGGCTGTGCGGGACAGGGGCCCAGACTCGCCGCAGGCCGCCATCGGAAGGCATTGGGGCGGGGGGGGGGGGGGGTACCAGTACACCCCCGCGAGAATGCTGAGGGCGACCCGGGGCGGGCGGTGTCCTGTCCGCACAAGCTAGGCTCGGCGAGCGGGCGTGTGGTAGTGCGTGCGGTCCGGGATCGAGCGTGAGCTAGACCTCGACGAGGCCAGGCTGCACGACGACTCGGAGTCCGCACAGGAGTCTTGGTAGTCGCGGCTATATAGCCGCGGGTCGTGGTTCGTCATGCTCGACACAAGTGGAGCACAACATATAACACACAAGTCACACAACAGTTAAAACTGACGGCAACAAGTGTACGTCATCCAACACAAAGGTATTTACACGAGAACACGAAACACTAAGTGCACGCACACGAGGACGGTACACACACTTAGGGGGGCTGTCTCCTCGTGACCCAACGTTGAACCGAAGCTCAACGGGTGGCCAAGAGCAGGGCAACTCCCCAGCAAGGCGCAAATCCACAGCTTATTCTAATGAATAAGGTGTGAATTTGCGGTCGCTATTAGGAGTTTATAGTCACTGCACTAAAAGGGTCGGCACGTTCGCGGGGTGAGCGCGACATTCGACGCGTTTCCGAGCGAGACGGCACTACCGCGGAGTGAGCGAATCACTACTACGCGGATAGAGCGGGACGACACGAAAACGCGGAGTGAGCGAGACACTCGACGCGTTTGGAGCGAGACGACACTAACGCGGAGTGAGCGAGTCACTACTACGCAGTTAGAGCGAGACGGCACGAAACGCGGAGCGAGACACTAACACACGCGACTAGGAGACAGGACGATCCGGTCCTATCCATTTTTGACGTGATAACGTCTTATAATTCGATGGAGCCGGCTGCACGCACGAAAAACATGACTCATGCAGCGTTACCTCGCTTTTTTTTTTTTTTTTTTTCGAACGGGTCTATGCTAAGGGTCGGGTTAAGACCGCTGTAGCTAAGTCGGACTATAACTAGCCTGGTGGCTAGTTTGTTTGGTGGTAGACGATGGGAGGGTTTGACCCTCCATAACATCACCCGGGTGATGTTCAAACCGGATATTGGGGACAGCTACGGATTAGAAGCTATTATTTTGACAGGGGAGACGCGGGTCTCTCCTGCTGAGGGGTCCGACCCCTTCCTCACTCGCTGATGAGTGAGGTTGCTCGCGCGCGGTAGCAGAGACTAGCGGCGTGCGAGTTATCGCGATAGAGGAGCTCTCGATTTGGTCGATATCGGTACTGAGAGGGCCGTCCCTCTCCCCTTCCGCGTACGGTCGGGATGACTCGCGCGCGTAAGTCCTAATGTCGATGAGGTTCGCGGTATTGGTAGAGCTCTCTATATCAATATCGCGGTCGCGGACACTATTTAGGAGTGTACCTAGACTACTGGGATGCGAACTCGAACTCGGGTTCGGGTCCGGTCCCGTGTTAGGGTCGGTCTGTACGTCTGTACGTGTTGTCGTGTCGGATGTGGGACCTCGGGGTAGGCGCCGGCGTCGACCCCGGTGCGATGCTAGCGTCGCGGGTGCGTGTGATTTGTGTTTACGTAACTGTACACAGTACGTTACGTATTTTGTGATCGGGTCAACGGGATCGGCTAAGATATGCTTAGGCCGTTTGTGCGGGTGTCGGAAAGTCAGTGCGTCGTGGTTGTAGTCCAGTGCCTTTTTTATAAGGGGGTTTGGGTGGTTTTTGCCTTTATCAAAGAATCTCTCTACGAGTTCCTTGATATAGGCTTTAATAGTGACTAGTTCGCAGTCCCTATGCAAGTCGATGTTACGCATGTACCAGGGGGCGCCTGTTGCCATGCGTAGAAACCGGTTCTGGACTCTTTGCAAGCGGTCCATTTGAGACTCGCTTATCTGTGCGAAAGAGACGCACGCATAAGTGAGTATCGTTCTGATGCAAACCTTATACAATGTAAGCTTATGTCTTAAGGACATTTTGCTTCGCGAATTAAGTAGCGGATATAATTTGTAGAGTACAAATTTCGCTTTACGTAGTGTGTTACTGATGTGACTCGAAAACGTCATCGACTTGCCTAGTACTACGCCTAAATATTTGACCTGAGAGACCTCAGGGATAATGTTGCCGTGCAGGCTAATAGGGCTCATTACTTTACGGGGGCACTTACGCCCCGCTGATTTATTACCATTGAATTGAATGGCGTGACTTTTATCGGGATTGACTTCTATTCTCCACTTGGAGAACCAATTACCGAGAGCGGTAACTGACTCCTGGAGGACTTTAGACGCGGTACGGGCTCGTGTGTTTGAATAATAAAGGGCTGTGTCGTCCGCGAACATAGCTAATTGCACCTTAGCGTGTTTGGGGATGTCACTAGTGTACAGGTTATATAGGGAGGGCGAGAGGACCGAGCCCTGCGGTACTCCCGCCTCCATATATCTTGGCGACGACAGTGCGCCTTCTACGCGGAAATGAAATTTACGATTTTTTAAAAAGTTACTAATTAGTAAGACGAGATAATCGGGTATTTCCATTTGATAGAGTTTGTATAACAGTCCGTTATGCCAAATTTTATCAAAAGCTTTTGCAATGTCAAAGAATACGGCGCATGTCGTCTTCCTGTCGTTTTTGCTAGATAATATGTACTCCGTTAAGTGGTGTACTTGAGCGGGACAGCTGTGCATTTCGCGGAAGGCGAACTGCTCGTCTGGAAGGAGTTTTTTGTCGGTTATGACGTCATTAAGGCGCCTTTTAATAACTCTTTCGTAGACTTTACCTAGGGAGCTAATGAGACTTATTGGACGGTAGCTACCAGGCACCTTCCGGGGTTTCCCCGGTTTGTGGATACCTATGACAATAGCTACTTTCCAAATGTCTGGAAATGAACATCCTACTAAGAGGGCGTTAAAGATGTTCACTAGGAGTTGAATTAGCTCGGACGGTAACATTTTAAGTGTTTTGTTTGAAATACCGTCGAGGCCTGGGGCCTTTTTGGCATTCATACACTTAATAATGTCACTGACCTCCTCCGAGTCCACCATCCTCACCCTGTCTACGTCAGGTGGCCTCGAGAGTCGGCTGTTGACCTCGCTATTAACTAAGCTAAGGTGCACGGGATCAATCGGGAGAGTACTCGGCCGGCACTGTTGTTCGAAATTATCAGCTAGGCACTCGGCCTTGTCAATGTCTTCGAATGCAGGAGGACGGTTAGGTCTATCTAACGGAGGCATGTCGCTCTCCGTGTTGTTTTTGAGGGCCTTCGCGAGTGGCCAGTACGCCACGTGAGACGGTTCTAAATCACTGAGAAGTCGATCCCAACTCTCGGCTTTGTGCTGTTGGATTTTAAACTTAACTTCCCTCTCGTAGTGACGGAGGGCTTTCCTCCACTCTTCCGACGGGTAGCGATCATATGTGCGCTTAGCCGCATTTCGGAGTCTGATGGACTCCCTTATGTCCTCAGGGAGGGGCCAACGGCCCTTGGGGGTCGTTGGCACCTCCCTAGATGAGTTCTCTATGGTCGCTACCAGGTGATCGGTCAAGTGGGAGGCGGCCTCTATGGCTGTCTCTTTACTATCTATAATATCGGGGATTTTATCTAGGAGACTAGATTGGAGGACTTTGATGTTCTCCGCTAATGATTTATAATCTACTATCTTCCTAGTACTAGAATTATTAGGGTTAAGACTTACAAGTGTAATCGTAACCGGTCTGTGGTCCGAGTTAAGCTCGAGGAGAGTATCAATATAGATATTGAGAGAAACATTTTTAACTAAGGCTATGTCTATAGTACTAGGATCGCGAATGACACCGTTGATGTTTTCATTGGTGTCATAGCGAGTGGGGTCAGTGGGAGCTAATAGTGCAAAATTTAAAGTGTCGGTTAAACTACAAAGGATGGTGCCGTTTTTATTGTTATGAACATTGCCCCACTCGGTGTGTTTGCAATTAAAGTCGCCGGCAATGATGACAGCGTTACCTAAATTGAATAGCGCCTGTAGGTCGCTTGAATGGAGTTCTTTGTTGCACGCTAAGTACGCGCTTACTATAACAATGGGTCCGTGACCGGACATACTAATATGGCAAACAGATGTTTCTAAAGTTAACAATGACGGTGGCTCTAGTGGAATACAATGTAGTGATTTTTTATAGTAGATAAGAGTACCTCCGAGTCGGGATCGAGTTCTATCGTTTCTGACTATTTTGTAGTTAGCTATTTTAGGGCTCCTCATGCTAGGTTTTAAGAAAGTCTCCTGCACTAGAAGAATATCGACATTTTGGCTGCTTACAAAATCGCGAATTTCGCTAATGTTATTCCTAATGCCGTTCGTATTGAACGACACTACGCGTAACGAGTGCGGCTTTGTCCTTCCCGAGGGCTCCATTAATTACCGTTTGTGGAGAGGGCCTTGATCTGACGGATCAAGACCTGATGGTCTGACAAAGCTTGGATGCGGTCTGTGGCCGAACCTTTTAGCTTTGTCGCTAAAATAGAAAGCTCCATCGGGTCAATAGGCCCGATGTTGCTTAAAAACTGCTGGACGAAAGAGAGGTCTGCAGTGAAGCTGGGAGTCGGAGGGGGCGTGGCCTTAGGCGCTACGGGCGCGGAGGGCATGGCCTTACTGGGGAGAGCGGGGAAAACCGCTAGCTCCGAACTACGTTTCTGCGCGGGCTTGAACCATGCAGATTGGGAGGGTAGGGGGGCAGCGACGAATCTCTGTTTGGGGGGGGCACTTTTAGTCTGCGGTGCACTACGCTTTTTTACTTTGGGTGCTTTTTTGCACCCTCTATAATTGGCGGGGTGTCCTTTAGACTTACAGAGAACACAGCTGGGGGGTTCGGACTCCTCAGCTGGGCTCTTACGGAGACAGTCAGAGGTGCCGTGGTCACCGAGGCACTTAACGCAACGCGGCCTAGCTTGGCAATTCCGTGCCGAGTGCCCGTAAAGTTGGCATCGGTGGCACTGGCCAGGGATGCCCCTTTTACGGGGGGGCTCGACGCGGATGCCCGTAATATGACAGATGGCTCGGATATTGAAGATATCCTTGCCCTCTGGTGTAAGAGGGAGGGTTACTAGTACCATATTGTACTCGTGTTTTTTAATAGGGTGGTACATGCGATGTACCTCTAAGGCGGGAAAACCTTGGGACTGGATGTCCATGAGTACCTCTTTTGTGGAGAGGCACTTATCGACTCCTGTAATGACGACGCGCAGAAGGCGCTCGTCTTCAAGGGCATACGTATGGTAGCCTATGTTCTTTGCGCGTAAGAACGCGGTGAGGAGGCGGTGGTCCTCCAACGATTTAACCTGCACTTTGATCCCTATGGGGGTCGTGTGCGCAGAAGAGTATCGAAGCTTTTGCTCGTTTATTGCCGCAGAAATTATATTCCATTTGGCCTTCTCCTGTATGATTACAGGAGGAGGCATTTTTGGCGTACGGACGGCCTGAGGGGCCTGGGAGGCCTGAGGGGCCAGGGAGGCCTGAGATGCCGGAAGGGCCTGGGAGGCCAGCGGAGCCTGGGTGGCCAGAGGGGCCTGGGAGGCCAGAGGGGCCGTCGAGGTAACGGGGGTCGCGGAGCCATGAGCCTGCACGGTTTTCCTATTTTTGCGGACCGATTTGGTCGGGGAAGATAAGACTGGAGAGGAGGTGCCTTCTGGGCGCTTCCTCTTCTTCGTCTTCTTATATCTGACGGTAGTGAACTCGCCTTGTTCACTACGGTCGGTTTCTTGCTCTGAGCAAGACATCTCTGAAGGATATGATAAGGGCTCTGTTTCGGCCGGGATTAGCGGGGCGTCGCAATCGGGCGACGCCGGTGAGTCTGCTTCATGGGCGCTCGCGAAGCGTTCCCATTTCTTAGCGGCATCAGGGAATTCGTTCTGAAGGAACGACAGGAACTTCCTGATTAAGGCGTCGGCCATAATTAGGAAGTTTTATCCTGGTTGTGAGATGAAATTCTGCTCTCTAATTAATATTGGGGGATACAGCCCCTCCCGGCGACCGGGAGGGGAGGTGTGTAGGGAGGAAAACTCCTCGTGTAGTGTGCCTAACCGTGTCACGGTACTTACAATTGTTCCTAGGGCGGCTGGAACTCACTCACTCACTAACTGCGCTAAACACTAGGGCGCTAGTGTTCGCGAACGAGACGCGGCGGAGCGCGAGCAGAAGGCTCGCGCTAAGAACGAGACGGACGATGCGACCGGTCGCACGCTCGTCCTAACGCGGCGATAACTTCGCGGCGGGTGTGCGAGCAGAAGGCTCGCACTAAAGAGCGAGACGGACGATGCGAGCGGTCGCACGAATCGTCCGGTAGGCGGCGATCGCGGCGCGGCGCGAGACACGGTACGGCACGGGTCGGGCGGCAAAGGCGGTTGGGTGGCGCCTTGTCTCTTCACTCTTGAGTCTTGCCTCTTGAAGCTTGACTCTTCTGTCTTCTTTCTTCCAGTGGTGCACTATTGTGAGCAATGACACACGGATAGAGCGAGAGCGCAAATAGAGAGCGCGGGACGACGGCAACGATCGTAGCGAGCGGAGCTGTTCATCGGACGGTGTCCGAGAGCAGAATGAACTGCGTTACCTCGCTCTGAGGCGTTCCATTTAAGGCTTGAAGTGCAAGCGAGAGCGCGGTATCTGTCTCTCTCCTACTTGAGTGAGCGATCCATCAGTATTTTCTTATGACGTTGTCACGTTCAACTATCGTCAGTAAACCGACTTTACAGACAACCGATTTTTTCTCAATTTATTTATAAATTGTCTTATTGAGAAGGCTTAATTTAGGTATCATATGATTTAAAATAACAAGCCAACATTTTAGTTCTTCACTATCGAAACCAAATTAATTTTCATGCACTCCTGCTTACGATTGTAGACCCCCATTTTTTGTCACGGCCAACGTAGACCCCCGTCGAGTCTGCCGTGGACCCCTGGGGGTCTACCTGGAACACTTTGGGAATTACTGGTCTATGCTAATAAATAAATTGAAGTGTCTGTTTGCAAAATGAAATTAACAGCTTTGTACTAAATGTATATGATAGTATAATATACGGTACCTACACCAAGAAATCATTTTTTATTTAATTTTTGTGCGTTTGTCTAGTTGTTCTAGCTAATCTCTGAAACGGCTGTTCTGATTTTCACGGGACTTTCACTGGGAGATAGCAGGTCCCCAATTCTCGAACCTCGAAACTCGGTTCGTTTGTCTTATTATTTAATTATATTACTAACGTAAAGAATCTTCATTCCACCGATTTACATGAATGACATCTCGTGGCTGTGTGTGCGTGGCTGGGCGAATGCGGAGGCGGGCGGGGAGGAACTTTTTCTCAGCGTGGACTATGGCTCACGGGGCTAGCCGCTGGTCGTTTTGCGCTTTCACATAATTGATAATATAATTTCATAATATCTACGATAGACTTGTCCGACACGACGTTTAAAAATATTTTGGTGTCAACCTTAGGCTTACGTCAACATGGCTGACATTCGCTGGTGCTCGAGCTGTCATTTGTAGAGAGTGTCGCCCCTGGGCGCTTAGGTGAATTTCGAGGTACGAGAATTGGGCCCTGGGACCCAATTATCGTACCTCGAATCTCTGTTCAATTAATTCGCTGACTCATTCGCATAGGCGACAATTCGTGCACGTGCGAGCGGGACAGACTGACAACCGAACCAAGGTTCGAGGTACGAGAATTAGGGCCCTAATAGGAGTAACTAAGACTACTTTTATCTCAGGGTTCCGTTTATAAAACTGGAGTTCCGTTTCCGTTAATTCTAAGCAAACGAAGTTGCAGGCACCAGCTACTTAAATAATAAAGATAAAATATAATATTCTTAATACGTAAATGAATGTTAACGATTTTTCGAGAACATATTACTTTATTAATAACCTAACGAATTTTCGAGAATGGTTATATTTATAAGCATTTTAACACCATTGCTGTAAATTGTGATGTTCATACAAAACTTTAAATATTTATGATGTATTCGAAAACTGTATTTTTGTATGTCTTTGGTCAAAAAATATTTTCTGTAGGCACATTCATCTGCACCCAGCTTTACATAAATACAGCACGTATGTACACGATTGCTTTGCTTCAAAGCGATGCGACTGTAAATGGGTTTTATGAAATCTTGCTTATATTTAAATATAATTTCAATGTTCTAACATAAATCTTTTAAACTTTAATTATTTTCAAATTGTTTATTTCAACTCCGCACCCGTTATTCTGTCTTCTAATTAAGTCGGTTAATTCTGAGTAATTGAATATTTTTTTAATTAAGCTAGTTAAATAGAAAAATCCCCGTTACTTTGTTTGCATAGAACAAACGGAATCGGAACCCTTTTTTTTAAACGGAACCCTTAGATAGTGTAGTTTAAGTTAGACCTTATAACATCAGCTATCAGTGAAAGTCCTGCGAAAATAGGTCCAGCTGTTTCAGAGATTAACCGGAACAAACAGACATACAGACAGACAAAAAAAAAATTTTATTGTCAGTACCGTATATACTCGTACTTTCATATTATGCATTAATGGTATCCGGCCGTCCACGGGGCTTGTTCTGCAGGTCGAAATTTCCAGAACGAAAACGTTGGAACCAAAAACGCATTGTGTTTTCTTTTGTGACACCGCTGCCACACACATCATTAATCCTTCGAACCGTTTCTGCAGTACTGGTGCCACGGTGGAACTCGTAGTCGAAAATAATAGGATATTTCAAGTTTTCCATTTTGTAAACAGAGAGACGCAAAGAAAAAAAACCAAAAGAGGAAAAAACAAATGAATTATGGTTTTCGAAACACAAACGCATGAGTAAATAGCGGTATAGATTTGAAATTCCTAACAAAAGAAGATATATTTGAGATCAAAGTGGCCAGTACGACAAAACGCCAATTTCATATGTAAGCACCTAATATTTGTTAGATACAACAAACTTGTATCGGAAAAAAACTGTCAAATAATTGAATGGCGACGTTTTTAACAAATAGTTATAGATAGATAGGTAATTGAAACGGGCCGTAAGTGAAAAGCTGTTAATTTTAAATTACAAACAGACATTTCAATTTTATTTTTGTGTAGATTTTCAAACGCGTACCTAATAATTATAATTAATCATAAATAATGTTAATATTATACATAGTATAAAAATCAATTAGTTTGTATTTAATTAGTAATTTACTTTAGTCCCATTTACCTGTCTTTAGTTAAACTCGACTACGACGAAGCCAATAGGAAGGGTAATGATTTTCGCAGTACGTGTATGTATGTATAATAATTGTTCCACCATAGCGCCAAAACTACTGATCCTATTTTAAATAAGTGTTAATTTAATTAATTAAAACTGTAACCCGACTATGGAAATTATAATATAGCCTATTTTACCTGGGCTATTATTACGAGTCTATTGACACCTAATTAATTAAAATAGGATCAGTAGTTTAGGCGCTACGGTGGAACAAACATACATACGTACAAAGACTGCCAAAATCATTACCCTTCCTTTTGTCTTCGCCGTAGTCGGGTAACCTACCATTCCGACAAGAGGCAACAATAATAATTAAACGATAGATAAATGATCGGTGTGCTCTGTGAATGCAGCAACTCATTATTGTAGTGCGGGCTTATAACATTATTGTGTGTAAGATAATTTCTAGTGTGCGTAAATTCGGTACGTACATCTGGACACAAAGATTTCAATTATACTGATTTCCACTTTTTCTGAAGTATTCCAAGCATATATTACCCAAAAAATAAGCTTTTGTACTAAGGCATACCCTGTATCCAAAAGTACTGAACAGAACTCCTGAGTCCTTATAGATGTTTGGGGATTCAGGCGTTGTTTAAAGAATTGCAAATATATGCCATCATAACACTTAGAGTAATCGTCATCATCATCACCACCATCTACACAAGAAACACCAACATAATAGGTTGGGGAAAAAGAAATACATTCCTTTTTCGGTATATGGTTGTAGTGATCGATATCTCGTAAAGTATCGATCGAACTATTTAGAATTTGTGCTCGTTGTCAAGGTGAAAAGAAATTGAACACAAACTGAAATTGTGAATAGTGTTTTTGATGCCGATACACTACACAGCTGATTACATGCAATTTTGGGTTCGTCGATTTCGTTTAGACGTTTTTGATTTAAAGATGCACCTCGTACAGACAGGCGCGTCGTCGAAAATGTCGATAAAATCACAAAAATAATATTGACCGGCATGTTAGTAGTCGTTGCATCAGCCAGGAGGTGAAGATCGACCATAAAACAGTTTTAAACCATTTACGCAAAGTTGGATACAAAAAGAAACTCGATGTTTGGGTGCAGCAATTTGAAATTCAAGCAAAAATAATGGATTTCATTTTCCCCCACCTAAAATTATTATGATGACATAGGTACTCACTTTAAAAATATTTTTATTTGTAGTTGCGACTATTGATTGCCGCATTTGACTTTTGTCAAATGTGTCAAAAGTGTTTGACTCACTTTTTAATAGGAGTCATTTCTCGTGCGAACTTTGTATCAATAAGACTTACTCATAAAGGTTATTGTACCAATTATCTTAATCTATTTTCATAGAAATGATGAAGCATTTGATTGTCCGTTGCGGATGATATTATTATGTACAAAATATGTGTAACATCTGACATCTCACGACACAACGTAAGCGCTATTTTAAAAATATTGATCCATTAGGTTCGACCTGTGTGGCTCAGTGGTTAGCTCGTTGGCGCGCAAGCCAGAATAAAAAGTTTGCTGTATTCCTGGGTCATCGATGTGTATTATATAAAAAAAATCTTAAATATAAGTAATACGAAGTATTTAATATAATATTTCCGTTGTCTGGTACCCGTAACACAAGTTCTTCGAGAACTTACCACGGAACCCGATTGACGCGGTGCGAAAACGTCCATAGATTAATATGTTCATAGTTGTTAATAGGTTCTGAGGAAAAACATAAAAAACCCGTACAAAATGTCAAAAAATTCACGTTGGTTGTATGAGAGCCCCTTTTAATTTTATTTTGTTTTTAGTGTTTGTTGCCATAGAAATATATAATATTCTGTGAAAATTTCAACTGCTACCTGTGGACGGACGGACAGACATACAGACTTACAGCAATGTCTCAGTAATAGGTTCCCGTTGTTACCCTTTGGGTGCGGAAGCCTAAAAACTCGTTGTCTACTATAATGTTAATACTTAATCATCATACATAGATGAATAGCAGGTGAAATCAACGTCAACGCCATTAAGATTAACAAACTTGATAACAAACAAATCACCCCTATTAAATGACCATCCAGTATCTAATGTAAATACGCACATCGCAATTTCCGGCGTCCCTATTAACCCTTTGCAGATTGAGAACCGATTAAAATTAAGTGTCCAAAATGCACCTCTATGTCGATAGGCATAAGCTGCGAATTGCGGTAACGCTGACGCTGTCGTGTCGATTCAGATTTTACAGACGCTCGAGCTGAAAGCGGTGAGGTCTACTGGATACTAATGCTCTATTCTGGAGTATTCATCTTTCAGGCTTAGGGCTAGTTATACCCAAACTAATGCACGTGCACTACGTACCTGCATTCTACGTATTTCGAAAATTTCGATTCCTGTGAAGCACCAAAATCTAAAATTACACTTAAATTATTTTACAATTCAGTCTCTACTATTTTTGCCCGACTACGGCGAAGCCTGAAGCCTAGCCCAAACAATTGTATAAATCCTTTAATCAAATAATCATTAATTGTAACACAACTACATCCATATACAAACAATATTTTAAAGAACACCCATTCAAATTGGCTGGTACCGACTTCAAAAATAATAAGATTGAGTAGAGAAATAATTACATTTTAGCAGAATTTAAACGGGGAACTATTTCGACAATAAGAATTATTTCATACTTTTAAATATAAAATTATGCCATTGCTTTTAGTTTGGTTTATATATTTTTTTTAAATATCTATTTATATGAATGAGGTTTCAATAGATTTGTAATAATAGTCCGCGTAACAAGGGCTATTTGAAATTTACTATAACCCGGCTCGTCCAGAGGAATGATTGCTCAATACGTCTGGGGCCAACCATGTGCGGGTTCCCTCACGATATTTTCCTTCACTGTTAGAGCGTCGGTATAATGTACTTGAGATCTAAACATGTCTCATTGGTACACGCCACAACCTGGGAATCGAACCTGCATTCTTTAGAGTATGAATCAAATGGTCGCGTCCGTATTTTGACATATAATGTAAGACGCCGGCAGTCCAAATCGTGAGGAGTTTTTAGTCGTAATTAGCACAACAATTCAATCCGCTGTCCAAACCGCACAGGGGCCGTATTATGATCTTTTAAAAAACCAGCTTGTTTCCAGGCAATTCAATATACGGCCCTAAAGTGCCTAGTTCTTTTTCGTATTACGACACTTCGTTCTGACTGGATTCGTTTGGTTGTCGCTGACTGGTATAAACGAGCATGAAGGTGACGTACGGAAACGTCCAATTCGATGTAATTACAGTCCATTTTTTTATGGCATGCCCTTAGTAGGTTCAGAGTTAATGTCGAACGGAAAACTTGTACTGCAAGATGGGGCTATTTGAAATAATGCGATATTTGGATGATGCAATAATGCGATATGCGAATATGTACAGTTGTAATAGTTATAAAAAGAAAATTTTAAGGGCTACCCATAAAAATAATCTTCTATCTTGATAAAATAGCCGTCGTTATTGTATACACCTATTTAAAAAAAAGGGGCTAGTTTTCTACCAATAGCCCCCTTTTACCGGTAATACAATTTATTGTAAAGATATGGTTACGAAGATTTTGGAAAAGGAATTCACAGTTATTTACCCTCGGAATCTGGTGTGGCAACACTGATCTGACCGGACTGTAGATGATTCGAAAAGTGCAAATTCTTTTATAAATTATGATCTCAATAATTATTGTTGATTGAAATTATTAGGAATGGTGAATTGCTTAGTGAACCACCAGTCTCGTGTAAAGAATTATTTCTAGAAATTCAAATATTTCTAACTCGTCAGTCGTCACAACATGTTTCTTTTCTATGAACCTATGAATAAAACCTATGTCTCAAAAATAAATATTCGCAATTATTTTAGCTATATTTTACTTTACTAAAATACACATAAAATATTAAAAACGAACGCCATAATATAAACAAGTCAATAAAAGCTAATGAATTGTGGCGTAAACTTAATGGATTTGTAAAGGCCGTTTTGACGTAAAAACAAGCCATCTAATGTCAAATGTTTTGTCATAATACGAAAATACCATGCAAGTTTCAATGCAGAAGTAAGTCAAGTGTCACATGACTGCTGACTGGCTGGCAATAAGTGATCATAATACGAAAATGCAAGCCAGTTTGTTTCATGGCGTAAAGTCACTGGAATTAAGAGCTTGTAATACGCCCCCAGATCTATTTGCGGTGGGTGGGTCTTAACTTTGAGGACTCAGATGTTCTGTGTCATAAAGTTTTTCGAATCACCCGCAGATTCATCAATTACACATTTTCTTCTTGTTTTATTTTTAGCAAGTTACTTTATTGTATCAGGAAACAAAAGCTCTGTCAATTTTAATACAAGGCTCACAGGAAACAAAAGCTTTGTCAATTTTAATAATTCTATTAAAAAAAAAGAACTAATAAAAATGCTAATTATAATTTATTTTTAGACCTGAAAAGTTGACTTTTAAATAAGTTGTCACTTTGTACTCGTTTCAAATGGTTTTTTTTAATTTTTAGGCGTTTTATTTAATATGGCACATTTTATATACTTAGGCTTACGTTTGTAAATAAGAAACACATAATTTCACTTTAATATTATATTGATTATAGTACAGTTACTGTAGTAGTACAATGTGTACAGTCAAAAGGCTTCAGTACAATAAAGCTCTCATGACATTATGTGAATTTCGCATGCAATTTTCTCGTCCCAATTCTCATTATATTATCACTAAGCAAAATTTAATTTCGCAACAACTGTTTTTGTGTAACATCCACAAATTACAGCAAAAGCATATTTTGTTTTCACCACAAAAATAATTTCATCAATGTCGATTCTGGGTAGTATGAATTTAACCAAGCCCTTTGCCTTATATTAAATTATCGATCTTTATGAAATTATTTTCGTCTTGGTAGTGACAATTATGTAAAAGCTCCATTTTTATAGCGTTATATGGGGCAATAATACTTTAATTTTATTTTTGGGTCAAGAGGAACATACTTTTTTTTGGCTATCTTGCTCTGTCTATTAAGCAAAATATCTTTACTTATCTTTATACATAAAATAAATAAAATTTTGGTGTCTGTATCCATGTAATTGAAATTAACAGCTTTGCACTAAATGCATAATATAATGGTATAAATAATGGTACCTACACATAAAAATTGATTTATAAATTTTTGAATGTCTGTGCGTCTGTTGTTTGTTTCAGCTAATCTCTGTAACGGCTGGACAAATTTTGACCGGACGTTCACTTGCAGATAGCTGATGTTTTGAGGAGTAACTAAGCTACTTTTTATGTAAGGGGTTCCGTGAAAATTATTATATCCGTTTCCATTAATAGCTCCACGCAAACGAAGATGCACCAGCTAGTTAATCGATATAATATTAATATCTCCCGGTATTCTAAGTGACAACATTTCGTCAGCTGTACTTATACAGTATCAACACACGTACGGATTTGGTCCGGAGCAGACCGCGGATTTGGTTGCCAACTCAAAATTAGAGAAAAAAATCATCTAGGGGGTAGGATTTTTTAAGGTAGTTTTTAGAGATTTATATTTTCTTGTTTTTCATTAAATTAAGCTATTGATCGATATAACATCGACAAGCGATTTGAAAAGTCAACCTGTAGAAAATAAACTTTTGGAAGTATATTTGAATGTATAAAGGACAGAAAAATATTACAGAATAATTTTTTAATTATTTATTTATCAGTTTATTTAGGTGCGGAAAGAAGTATTCTTGAGAGTTGAAACACTGCACAAAAATCGGAATGCACTGTAAATAGAAGTCTGTGCTAATGCAATAGAGCTGAAAATAAAACACACGAGTGTCGTGCTGTCATAATGGTCTGCTCCAAACCAAATCGGTAGGTGTGTAAGCATTCTAAGAGAATTTCATATACTATAGAGTAATATCCGGTGCGAGCGGGAAGAGCAGATGACGTTCATTCTTATTAAATGAATAAGCTTTGAATATTTTACTTGTGACTTAATAATATTCAGCAAATTGAATTGTTCGTGTTCAGTGTAATGAGCGAGAACTTAAACTAACAATAATTAAAATAATTATGACAGTTAAAATGTGTACAATATTTAGATTAATGAATTCACCAATGTATTAACTTACTAACCTAATTTGTAAAGACTTAGTTCATTAATTATTTTTGTACCTTGATTAAATAAAAAAAAAAAAAAAAAAAATATTAATTTCGAGATTTCAACACTTTGTTTAAAATCTGGTTCTTTTTAATTTGATTTCAAATTATGAGTAGGTACGTACCGTGTGAAAATGCATCATAACCAATAAGCAGCCAACCAACCAGCAGATATATAATAATTAGCTGATTACGATTATTACTATTACTAGAAGTTGCCCGCAACTTCGTGCGCTCAAAAGGAAATCCTGCGGGAACCGTACATTTTGCCGCGATAATGAGTATCTTTTGTCCTTTCGAATCTATATCTTTGCCAAATTTTATCAAAATCTATCCAGTATTTTCGAAGCATATTAAATGCAAACAAACAATCAAATCTGTCCTCTTTATAATAATATTAAGTGTAGATTAGCAAATACTTTAATTACTTTCAACAGGGCATTATTTAACGATCTGCATTCACCTTCTAATGTCCACTATGGCTGTATAATTTAATGTCTTAGTCCCCTGTATTTCGCCTCTCTGTCATTTGTGGTGACCATAAAATATTCGGAGGGTCTCTCGTTGAACTCACAAACGTCTTTATTGTTCCAAATTGATATTAAATTGATTAGCGTATCTCATTATTTATCGCTGCTGCACTTTTAGTTAATTGTAAACAACGATAATGTCTTTATTAGGCGTTCTCACACTCTTTTAAATGGATTCCACGGTTTCGGGGACGAATTGACCCCATGAGATGCGCATGAGTCATGGTCAATGTTAGCGGCTCCACATTATTGTGTCATTATGGTTCCAATTATTCAGATATGATTATGATTAATGAATAGGTACACTAAAATCATGTGTATTATGCAAGATAAGAATAAACAAAAACTATGGAAATATTTTTTTTTATTTGAAACTTAATTATTTAACATTCTGAAACGGATGCAGTCATATTATTAGGTACTTTACTATTATATCTAGGACACTTCGTTATTTTTTATCCGACTGCGTCAGAAGGAGGGTTATGTTTTTTGAGTGTATGTATGTATTTATATTTCTTTAGCATGCTCTAGAGCCTAAACGGCTTGTCGTATTTGAACTTGATAGATATCATTTGATTCGACTTAGTCGTGAGAGTGTCACGTTTGGGTATATCAAAATTGATTTATGCAAACAGGTTTTTTTTTTTAAAATAATTATTCATCTCTTATAATAAGAGTAAAACGAAAAACTACATAAACTTAAGTATAAATGTATTTTTACCTGCTCATAATCAGATGATATATCGCCGTGAATGGAAACCGATAAAATTAATGATGTATACCCGACTACGGCGAAGCCTAAAGGAAGGGTAATGATTTTTACAGTCTATGTATGTATGTGTGTTTGTTCCACCGTAGCGCCTTAACTACTGATCCGATTTTAATAAATGAGGTGTCAATAGATTCGTTACAATAGCCCGGGTAACATACACTATATAATTTACGTATTCGGGTTTTAGTTTTTTATAAAAAATGTTTATATTAGAAATGGCCTCACCACTATTTGTAACATGAACACACTTTAAGGCTTTATGTACTTTTTATTTGGAACAAGAACTTGCAGTTAGTTAGTATTATATATATTATATTTTATGAATTATTGTAACTGCTGTCAGAGTTGTTCAAATACCTAAATATGTAAACTAAACCTAAACCTTTGTAGCACTTTGAAAAAACAAATTAATTACTAATTTATGTGATTCTGTTCTATAGTAGTAGTATCTAAGTTAAACCACTACAGAAAAACAATATTTAGATTTTAGAGTCTACGTCGTCGATTCATGAATTTCAGCAGATGCCGATCCTAAATGGAATAATAATTATTATTAATGAGTATGGTAGGTGCGGCCAATAAGGCCTGTCGGGTAATAAGGCCTAAGTCTTAGAAAAACAACTTAAATAATCCCCACTGCCCGAAGTCACAGTCATAAGTAGCTAACAATCAGAGATGGTGCCCCAAACATACGAGACATGCACTCGCTGCTATCAGTTCGACGTCATTCACCCTGGACAGCGGACGCTCAAGCTCGAATTGTAATATAACATTCTAATGAAATGTAAGTAATTTTTGTTATATTACACTTTGCTACATTATTTTGCAGTTTAATTATCTATTTGTTCATGCTTTAGAGGGTTGTGATGTTGCAATATTATAAATTAGACCGAATGATGAATTTTTAAAATTATCTTCCCAAAGTGGTGGGCGGGTATTAATGCCTATTGTAAGAAATTTGTTAATTATTATTGTTAATTTTTAAATTTTATACAGGTTATTATTCTAAAACATAAACACACAAATTACAAATGCAAATGTAAATAAATGTACAATACATTGTACATTTAGCGGAACACAAAAAAAAGGTCCATAATTAAAAAAAATATGGTTTTATTTTAAAATCTTCTTACTACACTTCTTTTGTTATTTAAAGTTTCATTTGTTTTACTTGAAATGAGATCACATTAAGAACAGATTTTGCGAGTAAAGGCTATTTGTGAAAAATGGTACATTTTTGAACTTTTCATGTAACCGGGAAAAGTGAAAATTAATATTAAAATAACAAATAATTAAATTATGAAAATGGTGATTAATATCTCGTATTTCCTCCACATGCTCTTATTAAAGTTTCTACCTGTCTAGGCATACTGAGAATGATGTTATCGATGGTCTCCTGGGATAGTCTCCGCCATTCCTCAACTACGGCGATTCGCAGTTCACCCACGTTGGCAGGAGCTGGAATTCTGGACTTAACTTTTCTTTTCAGCAAGTCCGAAACGTGCTCTATTGGGTTCACATCCGGTGATCTCGCCGGCCACTCCATAACAGTGATATTCATATCATTAAGATAAGCTTGAGTTACCCGAGCGGTATGCGGCCGAGCATTATCCTGCATAAAAACAAAATCGTCACCGATATATGGGGCAAACGGTACGACATTTTCTTCTAAAACTTCTCTGATATAGCGGTCTGCAGTCAGACTCCCTCTGTCAGTCACTACCAAGTCTGTGCGAGCTCCTAAACAAATGCCCGCCCAAATCATTATTGATCCACCACCGTATGCAACTGTAGTTTCAAAATTTGTCTGAATGTATCGTTCTCCTTTGCGTCTGTATATTCTTTGTCTGCCGTCAATTTGATTTAAACGAATTCTGCACTCATCACTAAACAACCTTACTCCATTGGTCCGCGTTCCAAACTCGATGTTCCTGAGCAAAAGTTTACCTGTTTCTACGATGATTTACCTCGAGCCTTGGAGCCTTGGCGGGCACAAATGAACCCAAACCAGCTTCTTCGAACCTTCTTCGTACCGTACGCTCACTTACGGTTACACCCCGCACTGCTTCTAACTGATGTCGGGCTTGGACGGCCGTCAAACGGGGGTTCCTACGTACACGAAGCCGAATGAAACGATCATCCCTACTCGAAGTGCGTCTTTTTCTGCCTTGTCCTGCTCTTCTCACATAAGTAACGGTCTCTCTGAACCGTTGGATCCTGCGATGGATCGTTGAAACTGGTCGACGAAGATCTCTGGACATCACTCTGTAGGTTTGACCATTTCTTCGCATTTCGAGTGCCCTGGGAATCTCCGTTGAGGCTAAGTCAGGCATAATTCAGTCCTCAACTCCAAAAAGATACGCGATAAAAAAAAAAAACAACAAACAGTATTTCAATGATATTTTAAATCAAACTCAGACGGAAGAAATACTCGAAGTTCGCTCCAGCTCCATACACCTTGTATTTGAATAAAATTAAAACAATTGCATAAAATGTGATGTTCAGTTGTTTTCTTAATTTAAAAATATTTCTTTTTAAATTAAATGACGTATAAACCAGCGAGCAACCTTATATGATACTGATATCCAACCTTTATTTTATGTTCCGCTAAATATGCCGGTGTGTGTATTATTAAATTAAATTCACAATTAATGTTAGTCACGCCATGTTTATCTGTCAAACTGTCAAATGAAATGGTAAGTTTAGTTAAAAAGTTTTGTTATACCATTGTTTTTTTATAAAGTCTATTATAAAATCAATTCCTTATTTTAGAGATTTTTAAAGAATTTAATTAGGTTGATTGAGCTTGATTTATGCTATTAAGCTTTTATTCCTGTAAGGTATAAATTAGATGTCGGCCATATTGGCGGGCTCATTACTGTTACAAGCACCGAAGTGACAAGTCTCATTAATAAATTATCATTAAAGTGTTGAATACTCTGATTTGGGTTTTACTTTTTCACTATAAAATTCAACCACCAGATCCAGATCGTTTCTTACAAAAAAATGATTTTTTTAAGTCTTTGCTGTGTTAATATTATTTGTAGATCCTAATTACCTAATAAAATAAGTTTATTTTGTTTAATTTTGCAGTTTAAAGTCTTAGGCCTTATTATACCACCATAGTTTAAGAACTGGCCAGTGTTTTAAAAAATGTTTTATTTTGACTATGTTTATGGCAGAAACTGCTGTTTTTTAATTATAATTGTTAGTAATATTTAATTAACTTTATAATTTGTTAATTCGTATAAATAGTTTTTGATTTATTTAAATTCCCGCTAGGCCTTATTGGCCGCACCTACCGATTATAATATAAATCCTTAGTGACTATCTGCGCTTATTATGTTTTAATTGGTACGGATATAATTTTGACACAGGGCTAACCTAAACAAAATAAATGGAGGTCAAAACTAATTGAAACGGTTACAGTGATCGCGTAATTACTGAAAGGATAAAAGGACATTAAAATTAGGCTGAGCCGGAACTAGGTAAGGGTTTTGTATTAATTACAATTTTATGTATTCAGTAAATATGTTTCATTGTACGAGTAGTTTTCTTGCAATTGTGTTTTTTATAAACCTAGGTTATAACGTGCAGAGACTCATAAATATTTGACTTGTAATATTTGTCGATTAATTACACAGGTAAACGGAAAAACTTTTTTGAGTTAAAATTTTGCACTGTGATCATACTAATATTGTGTAATCATACTATTAAATATAAAGTATATTATCATAGTAGGCAAAATCTTCTTGAAGCATCTGCGTCAAAAACCAGCCAACCTACTCAATGGGTACTAGGTAACAGATTTTTTCACGTTCCGTTCAAATTCCGTCAAGTTTAAATAACAGAAACATTGGGTAAATTGACTATATTATATATATATTGAATTGACTATACTTATGTAGTATAAGATAATAGATAAGCTGGTTAATGGTTGCTTTGACTATATGATAGTCAAAGCAACCATTAACCAGCTTATCTGAGTCGCAGAGAAAATTAAGTAGACTCAAGTGCCTCAGAGTTAGAACTAGGTAGAAATCACTTGCACTGCGACAATACTGACGAACAATAGAGCAACAAATGGGAGCATTTCAAACAAAGCACAACAAATCGATACGTAGTTTCAACAGCGCTTCATTGAAATGTCCTACTTAAGAGCAAAAATGAGTGTTGCAGTATTGTTGAATGCAAATAGAATGCGCAACTTGGAACTGCTTGCAACAAGCGTATCGGGAATCTAATACAGACCTTCGATAATAATAGAAACGTCGCACTATGACGCGCCACATCAGTAGAGTCGGCACACTGCATAGGCTAGTTTTTGTTCGTTAAACCTTTTTATATAGGTACAATATGTCATTTAAATTTAAATTTTAATAGTATTAACACACGTACGGATTTGGTCCTTTGGACCACGGAATTGGTTGCCAATGGGGATTGCAATCCCGCTGAGCGGGATCCCGCATCAATTTTATTCCTGCTGAATCCTGCACCTCCAAATGCGGGATCCGCGGATCCAGCCCAATTTGAAAGTTGGCGGTAAAAGTTTGCTCACCGAGCGCTCTGTACTGTGCAGTTTGTGCTCAGCTGTTTGTGTGCAGATTCTGTCAGTTTTGCACTAAGATTCATATGAGGCGGTGTTTTTTTAATGAAATGAACCAGAAAACGAGTAGAAACGAGTACCTGATGGTAAGCAATTACCGCCACCCACGGATACTCGCAACACCAGAGGAGTTATAATACCTCTGGTGTTGCGACTTGTGTTCCCAGTCCTTAAAATCTCCAACACTCTGTTATTTCACGCCGGTTTTCTTTGAGGCCGTGATATTTACCCGGTCTAGCCTTAGATTTTGAGGATGAGGATTTTGTGTTGTGGTTTTGTTTGTGTCGCCATTTTATGTAAGTAAACAAAAATTTTTTTTTATTTTGTGTTAGTGATATGTCCTTAGAATTTTAGTGCTATAATTTTTGCAAATTACGAAGTAAGTCGCGTAGAATAAAGTTAGATATATGTAGATTGAAGGAATTATACATATTTACACCAATGTAACGTTCAATTTAACCGGTTATTGCCATAAATTCAGTGCAAAACTCCCATATCGTGAGTTGCGCCCCAGAAATCGAACTTAACGGGCGGCAGTTTCGTAAAAAATAGCCACAATCCCTAAACCGTAAGTATATTGAGATAATTGTTCTGTACAAAAGAGCCATATTTCGGAAAGTGGCTGTTTTGCAATCCAATGTCAAGTAAGTATTTTTCCAATGTTTAATACAAAAATGCCATATTTAAAAATACGTCCACTTTGAATTCAAAGCGGACTTTAGTTTTAGCATAACATAATATATAATTAGGAACAACATTTAGATGTTTACACTGCTGTTAGTTCAATATAGAGTCTTGCCTGTACGGTAATGCTCACTGATTTTCAATAGTTAATTGAATAAAAAGAACTTTGCAAAAATCCAGAATAATTATCCGAAAAAATACTTACAACCTACAAGAAAATATTATATTATTGCACGCATAAGCATGCGTAAAGCACCTCCCTCCTCCTACAATCCTATATGCGTACACTCAAAAACAAGATCGCCAACACCACCACCACACAAGCAAAAATGTCAGTAAGATCGTGTAAGGTCCCATAGCATTATCTAGTTGCAAAACTCGACGTGTGTTTCGCTCTGACACCGGAGCATCGATCCTCAGGCAGTTTACTCTGCAAACAAAGTGCAAGAGTGTGAGACCTTGCACGATCTTGCTGGCATTGTTGCATGTGAGGTCGTGGTGTTTGCACGATCTTGTTTTTGAGTGTACGCATAAGCAATGTGGGAGAAAGGAGGTGGTTTACGCATGCTTATGCGTCCACTCACGAATTTGCTTGCAGGTTGTGGGTAGTTTTTCGCGGGATATTGCTAGATAAAATTTTAATAAAATTGTATGCTATGAATTTGAAAATACGACGTTCAGCATAAGCTTCTTTATGACAAAAGTTTATTCAATTCTATTTCTTTTTAGTAAAATGAGTTTTAGTTTTGGAATAATTCTTGAAATATATTCAATGCAAAAAGGGCAAATGTGTTTTTTTCGTGTTGGTTAATGGTAGTACAATGCGATTATTTTCAAAAGATAGCTTAATAAATGACGAACATAACGGTATATTAACATTATAACATTCGAGGAACGATATGATCCGCGGATCCCGCGCGGGATTAACAAATTCCGCAAATCAATCCCGCGGGATTCAAAATGACGCGGGATTGCAATCCCTAGTTTTAGGCTTTTCTCCCTAAAATTTGGGAAAAAAGGGATATTTTAAGGTTATTTTAGAGGTTTGTATTTTCTTGTTTTAGTTAAATTAAGCTATTGATCGATACAACATCGACAAGCGATTCGAAAAGTCTGAATGGAAAATTAACTTAAGTAAGTATATTTTAATGTATAAAGTACAGAATAATATTACAAAACATTATTTTTTTAATGGTTTATTTAAGTTTGCGAAGAAGTATTCTTGAGAGTTCAAACAAAAAAAATTGGAATGCACTGTAAATAGAACTCTGTGCTAATACTATAGAGCTGAAAATCAAACACACGAGTGTCGTGCTGTCATAATGGTCTGTGCTCCAAACCAAAATGGTACGTGTTTAAGCAGTAGTAAGCAGTTTAAGCTATATCACATAGTAGTTTTTCGCACGAAATTGTCGAAAAATCTTTTTAATTAACGGACATCTACGTCATAATAATTATCTGCGTCCCTAAATTACACGTCCAGTTGTTGCAATTCACTCTTTAGGAGAAAAAAATAATGTAAAATAAAAATAATAATGATTTGTATTTATTAGCTCAATATTAAATTTCATGGAAGATTTTAAATATTTTTCATACAAAATTTCAACCCTTATTTTGTACTCATTATTTATATTTATATTTTATACTAGAGGTGAATGCCAATACACCCTGAAAAAGTATTTAATGAAATATATTTAAGAGCATGCATCTCAATTTCTAACAACCTCAGTGCAAATTTAATGATTTTCCATACAAACTTTCAGCCTCTATTTTCCCTCTTTAGGGATGAAAAAATACGTCTACGTTAAGAATTAAAACAACTGTCTAAATTTCACATTTCTTCTTTTATTGGAATCAAATTTTGCGTCCCTACCATAATTATGATAAACATGAAAGAAAAGACTTAATCGTCTTTCTCCTTTATTGGATTGGTCATTGGTTCTAATGGCTACGTCGTGAAATATATTTTTATTGATTTTAAACACGTCTTGTGTAACTTTTTACTACATAAGCTATTTTGTTACAACTTTGATTCTTGTCTTAAAGTAGCCATAATCATGCAAATTCAGCTTTTACTTTTATGTGCTATAAATATCTTTTTTATATAGCAATAAAATCACACCAGCAAAATAACAAGTATAGTATTTATGTTGTTTTCCCATGAATATAAAAGCGAAGAAACAATAATGAAAACATTAAATTTTCGTGTCTAAAGCAATGCAATGGTCTTGGGTTTGTAAAAATTATAACTTTACTTAGTTGGTAAAAAATAAAAATAATGTCATACACCCTCGTATCCAAGTTGGTGATCGGTGCAAGAGGAACTTTTTGTACGGGACTACCAATCATACCTAAAGTCTATGTTGTCCCAGTTGTCAATAATAACAATATGTACGTAAATAATATCATCTTCTTCTTTTAAATAAAAATGAATTGCAGTTTCTATGTCTCGCTTAATCTCGAGAACGGCTGGACCGACTTGACTAATTTTAATCTTGAAATAATTGTGCAACTTCAAGAAAGGTTTAAATGGTAAGAAATATTAGAAAAATTGCGAGAAAAATAATAAAAACGACAATTAAAATGTCCTACACCAACTGTTCCTACCTGTCAAACGTACCGTTCGTACCTAGGTGTACATGTAGGTGTATTTATTTATTCCAGTTTATAGTCAAGACAGAACAACGTGTATCGGGTTAGCTAGTTGATATTAATTATTGACTGAAATATAATCCGGTCCTATCTATTTGTTTCAAGTATTTCACGAAACAGGACAAAGATATCGACGACCGAGTAAGTTTGAACGCTATCTTCGTAAATTAACCTTCTCATTCATACATTCGATGTAGCAGTTTGCAAATAATTGTACAGACGGAATAAAACCGGAAACGAGTCGCGATATCCTTAACGTAAAGTTACGTTTTTAATAAACGATATTGAACAAAAACTTAACAGAGATGAAAATAGTGCGACATGATAAAGTTTATTTTTGTGCTAGTTACATTGTGGTAGGAATCAGTATTTCCATCACACAATGTCTAATGCTGAAGAAAATATTCGTTTTGTATACAATGTGCATTGTACATGCATTTTAAACTAAGTAGGTATTACACGCTCGCCGCAGCTACCGCTGCATTAGGATTTGTATAGCATTTTTGCCGGAGCACTGACGGTGAAACACTACAGCTCCTTCGGCGTCGGCGATGAAATCCATACAAAATCTGGCGGTGCTGCCAGGCTGCAGCGCGTGTATAAAGACGAGAATTGTCACAATAAAAAAATTGCCCTATTAAAGTTTTCAATGCTTAAAGTGAGCTAGACGAATACATGTTGGTAACATGGCTGGCAAATGACTTAGCTCTCCGAAAATAGTGCTAATAAATGTTGGAGAGATAGTAAAAGGCAATAATTAAACTCGACGCAGCAGGTTCCCACTGGATATAACTTTGTAAAACCAACCAGCATTAATATCAACTCAAAGCGTGTGCTCCGAACAAACCTCTGATGGCAAACATAATTAAGTTGCGTGCAGATATATGTACCTTACAGTTTTCTCTGGGCCAAATTGCATTGCCATCGGTGGCTTCACTCTGCGCAACTGTCTCTGTAGAATTTTATTTTTCTCAAACAAAAGTTACAACGACCGTGACAAAACGAAATCCAAAGAAATTATTTCTGCAAGATGGGCTATTATGTGTAACAGTAGTTAATAGGTAATAAATAACACGAAATTAACACTTTAATGTAATAACTGTAAATTAAAAAAATGTAAATCTCAAATAGTAAGCACATATATGAAATAAGTAAAAATAGTAAGAAGTTAAAAACACAGAGATTTACATAAAGAGTTATCATAATCCAAGTCGCCGTGGATTTGACAAAAATAGTGCCTTTTAGTTAATGGAGGGTAAATAGAGCCGGGTCGCAAAGGCTTTGTTCGTAGTATTATACAATGGTTGATTTATTATTGCACTTAAACACTTAAGCAACAAAACATAATGGATTCTAGATATTCAGAAGTTTCAGAGCGAACTGTATCTCCATTCTCCTTTATCTCCCCAATGAGTGGGCAAAGCGGAACATACGAAACCGACGGGCTTAATTAGATAAACAACGAAGACGCAGTGTGACACGCGGTCCCTCGGTCTGCTAATTAATCACATTTGCACCATTGTTGGAAGCTGAGCATCTTATGTAAAATATGTTCTTCACCTCTAGTCATATATCTTTTTATTCTAGCAGAAATGGGATTAGCGCTTGAATTCATTTTGGTTAAACTGTCGGGCTGGGTTTTTGCTAGTGATTATAGCTATTGTTATCATGCAGATGGTTCTATCTCTGAATCATCTGATTACCAAAGGTTTTACCTCTAAAAACTTTTAAAAATAAGGCTTAAAAAGTTAAAATGTTAAACCGCTATCAAACTATAACCATTAACAGAACATTGGCACTTATTCCGTACTAGCTCCAAGTATAATAGTTTCCACTTGGAGTGCATTTTACTTCTAGATATCTGCGAATAACGACCCCGGTGTTCATTATTTCTGGGGATCGATGGAACTCATACATATTCATCGCATGGACGCAATTAGCCCGGTCCATAGTTTTGAAGCGGACCACCAATTATATTTGAGAATCGGCTTCAGACTTTTTGCTATGAGATTGGTAATTTGAATATTTAAGTGAATAGTTTGGATACTGGTTTGTGGAAGTTTTTATCATTATATAACTTACTAGCTTGTGCCTGCGGCTTTGACCGCGTGGAATAGTGTTCTTGGAGAAAAACTTCTACAGCAAATAATTTGGGAGACTGGTAGCGCCGCGCATTGTACTATGGCCCTGCATTTGAAATCTGTAATATGTTCGTTTTTTTTAAAAAATACATGCTGTAAAGGGCCATATTGATCTATATTAAATGCACAATGTTTTTAAGGTACTTAATTGGATAAGGATTAATGCTGTTTTGCTTAAAATCGCTTCGTAAATAAGCCATTATGAAGGGATAAAAAATGGTTATTGTGGGTTATCCCCAACAGACAGACATATGCAGACTTTTTTGTAAACCTTTTTAAGGTTTACAATACTGTTATACATATTTTGATTTATCTCGTAGGGTTCAGCCATGGTTTGCAATGTAAGCGCAAAATATGTGTTTATTTACGACATTAGAAACCCCACAAATTATCAGTGTTTCTCTACTATATTATGCATATTATATACATATAAACCTTCTTCTTGAATCACTCTATCTATTATAAAAACCCGCATCAAAATCCGTTGCGCAGTTTTAAAGATCTTAGCATACATGGGGACAGACAGAAAAAGTGACTTTGTTTTATAATATCATCACTACATATATAACCATCATCACTACATCACTATATACATAACATATATAAGTTACTGTGGCGAAATAATGAAGGTTTTAATTATGGATTATTTTTATTATTTTATTATTATTATTATTGTTATTATTATTATTATATTATTTATTATATTATTATTATTATTATATTTTTATTATTTTAATTATAATTTTAATTATTTTAACCCTAAGAAGCAGTGAAGAAAATGTAATTGAAAACGTTACCTTCTTATAATAATTATTATTATAGGTAGTGAGAAGTTTTTAAATAATTAATTATTACCTATAATTTATCTTTAGGTATTTAATAATATAGTATAATAAAATTATAATAATAAATTACCTATATAAGTATTATTTTTGAACTGAAACTTCTTAAGCGGAAATTTCAAGGTCGCGTCACGTCACGACGCGCGTCACGACACATTTTTGATATAACACCATCTGTATGAAGCTACTTATACTTCCTACATAAAACTTAACTATCTAGAATATACAGCTCAATACACAGATGGCGCTAGGTGTGCGTTTTTTATTTTCCTATTCTTTTTTGAAATGATGACCTTTAAGCAAGATGAGAGTATTTTTGGATTTAAAAGGTTGAATAAAGTTTCACTTTTACCACGTGTACTCTGTATACGTCATGTTTTTATCTAAATAATAAGTACCTGGATAACCGAGCTTTGCTCGGAGTTCTGTCAAATTGAAAAAAATACAAGGAATTACAAAAATATTTATCTGACCGGGATTCGAACCCACCACATTTTGAAATTTTTGAACAAAGCATAAACTATACAAACGCATAAGTAGGTACCAAACTGCCAATCGGGCTGACATAATAAAGTCGAAATTATTGATATATTGTTGCACGACGAAAGTAAATATAGCTTTAAAATGCGCTGTTACCCAGGGATAAGGACTTGCTGGGTCGATTTTTCTCCCCCCGTGCTCCCTGCATACAAAATTTCATGATAATACTTGCAGCTATTTTCGAGAAACCGATTATATACATACAATATTGTCTCGTTTAAAGTATAAGATATTTAGGTATTTTATGAAACTAATGATTTGTCGTTGTTGTTTTCTTTCCCACTATATTTTATTCTATAGTTTAGCAACCATACATGCATAGGTATTAACCTAAATATTTGTTATTTTAATAACCATGTGGAATATACAATACTTCTAAGCTAAGTTACATAATATTAGGTACCACAAAAATAAAAAGTATTCATTAAAAAGCATTTATTCTCAACGGGATTTCGGACACATGAATATTCCTATAATTTTATATCCTGCTAGTCCTTTGTAATCTCCTTTGTTTAAAACATATTTAAAATAAATTAATTATTACTTAAAAAAGAGGGGAAAGAAAAAGAAGGGAAAATCGGATTCCCTCTCGTTAAAAAAGGCTTTGCCGTCTGAACTGCACTGTATTCTGGGGACTTATTTAAAATGTAGATATGTTCTCTTTTGTTCTACATTGACGATGTCGGGTGAAGATTTAAAAATTCTAACAGTATAAACGTGCAATGTATCTCGATTGAGGTTGAGTTATCACGAGTGAAATGTGTAACATTTGGGATCAGCTTGCTCGATACACTGTCATCTATTTGTAGTTAGTACTGTCCACATACAATTTGCATATGACTCGTCTTTCTAATCCCAAATGTTGGGATGTACAGTGAGTGGTATCAAAGGATTTATTGTCCATCACAGGAAAATTCATTAAACTTTTGTGGCGTACCTGGTTTGAAAACATAATCGCTTTTTCATGTACCGCAACTACGGCGGCGCCGCCGGATTTTGTATGGATTTAGACATCGTTGTTTGGAACTGCGGCGTTCACCGCCGGCACTGCGGCAAAAAATAACACAAATCCTAGCGCAGAGGCGCTGCGGGAGCTGCGGCGCGTGTGTAAGTGTACTAGCTGTTATGTATGATAAACGTTTGTCTTTTGTGTTTCTGGCCAGCACATAAACTTTACTAAATTTTCTAACGCAAGATTTTAATTTAATATCTGAGCTACGAAGATATTATATTATTAACATAATATTATATACAAAGGAAACATTGTTTAGGTTTGAAATGGATATTATACAAGCCAGTACATTAATTACTCGATCGGTTCCTCAGCCCCGTTCCTTTGTAGACGAGGCGACTTCATGGAGCATACCAATTGGACTCAAGACAAAGAAAATGTCTTTCCGTCTTATTATAATTAAATTATTGAATGCGGTTCACTTAAGCCTCATAATGTAGGAACTTTCTTATTGGTATTTATTGTGCGGGCTTTCATTTTTATTAACACAATTTTGTTAGGCATTTATGCGTTGAAAAAAAAAACTTATGTAGATTTTTTTAAATTTTATGACTTTTTAAAATTATCTTTTTTGCTTCGGCCATCTTAAAAAAATATGTCAATGGCTTCGGCACTTACTTAAAATGTCCATATAATCTCTTTTCAGTGCCCCAAAAAAACTACTCAATAATGCAAAATTAAAACTTACTTAAAATGTCCATATAATCTCTTTTCAGTGCCCCAAAAAAACTACTCAATAATGCAAAATGAAAACTTACCAATTCATAGTCCTACGATTTCCACATAATTTCCCAATGAGTGTACTTAAAACATAAAATATTATCATGCGTGATCTATATTATTGCAATTCAAAATAATTATATGGTTCTCTATCACGAAAACAACCCCTATTCGTCAGATATACGCTTCTCACGAACCTTGGCCACATTTATACATTATAACGATACGGAGGTAAAGCTACGGCACGAGACACACGTTTAAGCGAACATCATCAGTTATTACTTTATTAAATTAGTTTTATTAGCTAATCTTATTATATATTATCAACATTGATAGGTAGAAGAGTTTTCACATTATGTATGCAAAATTTATATACTTTTCTCGAAAGTAGCGTATTTTTGTTATGATGCGTTTTACTCCATCTCAAAGCATCCTACTACTATTTAAATGTGAAAGTTTCTGAGGATGGATAGATGTATAGATGCTTGTTACTCGTTCACGCAAAAATGTACTGAACGGATTTCGATAAAATTTGGTATAACTACCATACCGAATTTTATCGAAATCCGTTCATTCCATGTGAAATTTTATCGAAATTCGGATTTCGATAAAATTTGGTATGGTAGTAGTTTGGGCTCTGGATACATACACTACTTTTTATCCCGAAAAAGTGCAGTGTTCCTTTGGGATACTATATTTACGCGGGCGGAGCCGTGGGCAACAGCTAGTATTTAATATGTAAGTGTATTTTACTAAAGTTTTTTTTAATATCTAGCAAAACTTTAAAGAGAAATGAAAACGCCTCAGTTTGTTATTTTGACCGCAAAAACCTCTTAGAACATTCTACGTATGCTATAATTCATTAAGGAACGGGATAATATTTTATTAACTTCTATAACTATCTTCTGTGTAAACTTTCATCTATTTTTACTCCTACGAGCATATATTGTGTAGTTTAACGTCTGTTTTTTTTGTTAAAGTTTTTAAGACTTTTCATAAATAATAAAACATTTTAAATCTTTTTTGTAAATTAAGAAATTCAAAAATAGTGAAAATGATAATTTAAATAGACATGTTTTTCCTTTGTAAATGTAGAGTAAGTGCGGTAGTTTTGACTATGTCTGTAATACGGTGTTATAAACTTCCGGCGTTTCTCAAAGAATATCCATCGTATAGAGCTATCGGTCACATCACGCTAAGCTTAAACCCTTTCGAGCCCGCTGGTCGTTTGCAGACACAGGTAGTAAGCACGCATGAGTTTAACTGGAACCATTTTAATTTTTAACAATACTCGATGTGTTTTAGACTAAATTCGTGAGCTCGTAATTTCAACAAATATTACTCTTGGGGCAAGTGGATTAAATCAAAAGAAAGGTTATTTATTATTGAATAACTTATACTACATTGCTATATCCAATAGTTTTTACACTTTTTAGGACAACAATATAAACACAAAAACGTATGTGTATAAGGATCACATGACATGTATTAAATATGGACCAGACTAGACCCTTTAAAATACTAGACCAATCACTTAAAGTCCCACTTAGATTACGAACGATATTATCGGTAAAATTTCGACTTTAGCAAGTAATTATAATAATAAATTAGCTACTTAAATTCTAGAAAACTGAAATAATCTTCCTTTCAATACATCACATGTTTGGCAGACCAGAAAAATGAAAAAATAACAAAGTGCTGTTTTCTCTTATGTACCAATGGTAAAATAATATCCTTATACAATTTTAGACATCACATCTAGTTAAACTGTTTTAAATATTATTCACTGTGGTCCATATTTGGAACCATGTGGTCCATATTGTATACAGTACACTTTTCAAAGTCACAAAAATGACATATTCAAGAAAACGTTGTTATTTTCTAAAACTTAGAATTTAATGAATCGACTTTGATACCAGATAGTTAAAATTTTTTGAAGGCTGATAAAACCTTAAAATTCTAAGTTTTATTTAACAATATCCCTATGGTAGTCCATAGTTATCGAACTTACCCTAATATATAAATTATATAAAGATAGCAAAGTTAACAAAATGCTTAAGATTTAAGCGTTCTAGTTGAACGAATCAAAAGAACGAAATTGAAGTAATTCTATATCTAGAGCAAGAACAAAGATGAATTTTGATATCTGTTGTTCCCTTTATTTGAGAGAAACTTAAGAGCCCTGCAAGTGGCGTATAAATTATTTTCCTTTAGTAATACACCATTTTTTGAATAATTTATACCTTTGTTTATTTATATCAATGATTTTATTAAAAAAACCACAATGAGGATCTGGATTTTGGCAACTTTCTGAAACACGAGAACTTTAGCAAGAGAAACTTTTAAAGGTAGGAGAATTAAAATAATAATGGAATCATAAGCTAAAAAGTCAATCAAGTCGGAAATCGATATAATATAAAGATATTTTATTTTTACAAAAGACGAGGAGGTAACGTAAAGCCAAAACTCGACCACCCAAATCTTCAAAGAGAACCCAAAGATCAAAGTTCGAAGTGTGTGAATCGAGTTGTATTCGGTTGGGGAGCAAAGCCTTTGAGGCGTCGTTAAATCTAAGTTTTTTTTCTGTATTGTGCGCCGTTTACATTGATATTTTTCTATCCGATTTTTTTTCACTTTTTAAATATCTAGGTATACCTACGTAATATTTTAGAATGCAAGATACTACTTTATTATTTACAAATCATATTTACTATACTTAGTAACTGACTTTGTTAATATTTTATTAAAATATAAGTCCAAGCAGACATTCGGGAAATATTTGCTAATTCTGTATAGTACCTACTTATAATCACATTCAACCCACCCACTATAAATTAGCTTAAATATTATTGTAATAAACATTTCCCGGCACCAATGTATTATCACTGCAATTATCAGTAGCGTAGCGAGCCTTAGTATCAAAAATAGTATTGGGGCAGAGTTATGAGTAAATCTTTGCCGAGGGCCACATATAATTGATACGGCTGATACAGCGGTAGCTACGCTCCTGGAAATTGTTCTAATGTTTACTTTTGTAATTGGTAGAAGGTTTCGCAAACAAATACTAACGAAAATTCATACCTTATTTGCTTATTTTCATAACGTATGATTTTAAACTAGTAAGTTAATATACAATTGGAAATTGATGGCAAATATTTAGATATATATTGTTAATTAATAACACTTGTAACTAATTTATACCGACCGTAACATAATTCCAAAATATATCTATCTGTACATCTAGTACACCCGTATTTACATCATACATAATAATTCCTTGAGCTCCGTGGCCTAGTGGGTAGACCGTTTGATTCGCACTCGAGAGAGTGCTGGTTCGATTCCCAGGTTATGGCGTGTACTAATGAGACTTTTTCAGATCTCAAGTACATTATACGGACGCTCTAAAGGTGAAGGAAAACATCGTGAGGAAACCCGCACATGGTTGGCCCCAGACGTATTGACCAGTCATTCCTTTGGACTAGACTGACTGTGTTGTAAGAATGCCGTATGTGATTGGGCAACCATACGACATTTAAAACCGACTGTCCCAGACACTACAGTATTTCAAGAGTTACGTTGTACAGTCGTTGCTCGGAGAATACTGTATAAATCATCCAATAATGGATAAAAAGGCCTAAGTTTTAATAATTTCTTGTCATTAAACGGCATTGTTTAATTATCCGTTTGGAATGATGTTATTACTATAGATATTTTGAAAATACATTATACTACTAAAACTAATTTTTATTATTTTTCTTCCTTTGCGAGTAAACTCGAACCCTAGAGCGGGACATAAATGGAACGATGGGCATGGACAATGCGACCTGTTTTTCACGCGCGCTGGTGTTTTGCTGCCGCCTCTTGGCTGTTTTCCGACGATTTTTGCTTAAAAATCCTTCCTCTGCTATTTTTTTGAATATGCACGTTTTGCTTACATAAAATATAGACCGCCTGGCGTGCATTTGAATCGTGAAATTAAATTATGAAATAATAAATAAAAATCTATTTTTGCAAGAATTGAAATACTAGGGGAGCTAGATAGCTCAATCAAGAGTTTGGAAACAGGAGTAGCCATCTTAACAAAATTTACTATATTTAGCTCTTACCTAATAAAGAATGAAAATATTCCTTTTTAATATCGAATCTTGTAGTTTAATCTATCATATGCCTTTTTACTAGTAGGAACGTGAGCTACCAAGAAAGGTCGTTCGTTTACCTTTCTTGATAGCTCCTCGTTAAATAATTTCACAAACACAATATTTGTATACTTTACATTAATAATTTCCCGGATATACTGGCAAAAAAGCTTGATTGAATACGAGATTTTGGGAAATGAAAAAAAAAATTGAATATACGACATAGAAAAACAAAAGCTACACTCCAGGAGAGATATACGAAACTGGGAGACATAATATACTTTGTACGAAATCTGTCGCGAATCTGCGTAGGATTCCGCTCCGCCGCTCGTTGTTTTATTGTCAACGGAACTGCTTTATACTACAAACGTTTTTTTTTTCGTTCTAGGTGTAATACAAGTGTGGTCAGCGCCTGGCGGGAAGACGAGCCTGCCCTGTGACCTGGTCGCGTCAGTGCACGACGTCGCCATGATGATGTGGTTCAAAGATGGCGATCGGATGCCTATATACACGTAAGTACTGTTAAATTATACGGTTGATAATGTAAATCTAAGATTAAATAACCGAAGTTGTGATAAGAAGTAGAGCTTGATGATAAAAAATACTAAAGAAGAATCCCGGTATAACCTGTACTAGCTAATCTACCATTGATCCTACAGACAAACTGGAGAACACTTTTTACCCGACTACGGCGAAGCCAAAAGGAAGGGTAGTGATTTTCGCAGTCTATGTTTGTTCCTCTTTTCCACCTAAACTACTGATCCAATTATTATGAATAAGATGTCAAAAGATTCGTAATAATAGCCCGGGTAACATAGGCTATATTATTTACAGTTGGGTTACAGTTTTTGAGTTTTGATTATGTAATATAATATACCATTTATGTTAAGTTTTCTGAAATCATCAATCTACCTATCATACACATAATAAATTTTTAACTGGTCGCTTTCTGTACATGGAAAATAAATAAGAAAAACTATTACAAGGCTTTATGAATGGTATAGAACCCAAAACAATGATATTTAGAATTTTTGTTGTTTGTCTGTACGTTTGTACGCGCTAATCTCAGAATCTACTCAACGGATTTTGATGAAATTTGGTATGGTAGTAGTTTAGACTTTGGATTAATACATAGGCTACTTTTTATTGCGAAAAAATATACGATTCCCGCAATATTTGTTTTTGTGCGTACAAAGTCAACGGCTTAACCGATGCGTTGCGTTTTGGTTTGCTCTACAAAAAATTTAGTGTTTGTTTTTGTTCACGACGAACCTATCAAGGTAGAGATATATTAATAGTAAATTCATAATTGCACAAAGTAAATATGTTAAGTTTAAATTGTTAAATAAAGCCTTAAAGTAAATTTCTTTAGTAAAAACGGTTTAACTTGTCATAAAGTTGAAATTTCATGTAAATTAGATACCTGTTCTTCATATAATAACTAGATTCTTGTGAGCTATTGCTACTTACTTATAATTAACGAATAAATGTGTTAATTATTAAAATATAGCGAATTTATAACCTACTTCGAACTGTTAGCCCGCACGGGTGCTGAGTAAGTTATGTAACGGAGAGAAGGAGACTCTTCTCGCGCGCCGGGCCCCTGAAATGGGCCTTGGGCGGGGAACCCCTGGTGGGCTAGAGCCCCTCTAATTGGGGTGGGATGACACGCCCAGTACACCCAGTAAACCCGAGGTGGCAAGGGAATGACGATGGTGGCGAGGGCCGTGGGCCGCCAAGACCTGCGGTCGACTCCGGCGACGCGTGGGGTCCTGGTCCGGGGACCAGGAAGCGTGTATGGGTCCACTCCCGCACGCGCCGCTTTTGCCGACCAACCGACCTGAGATAGGAGGGGGGGGGAAGGGTGTTCCCGAGCCCCAGACTTTTAATATCGGGGGGGAGAGAGGCAGCCACGGAGCTGACGTGTTGGGCAATAGGGCTGCCCCACGTCATACTCCGGGCGCACAAGAAATGTGATTGCGCCGATTTTTATAACCGACGCGGGGTACAGGAGGGGGGCATCGATCCAACGGTGCATTGTACAGGGGGCGCACGGCGTCTCGGCAGCGTGGCTCCGGGATGCTCCTTGCGTCTGGTGTCAGCGTGGGCGGGAGCCGTTTGGCGAGCGGGTATGCCACGGCAGGGGGTCGGCATATTGACCGGGTACGTGGCTTCCGCTCGCTCAGAGAAACTGGTGATCTATAACTAAAAGCAGCAATTAATCGCGTTCGAGGAGCGCGGGGGGGGGGGGGGGGGCGGTGCGTAGCACGCGAACGTTCCGAGTCCGGGACGCGCGGCGCAGATCTCCGACAATCACTGTCGGCTCCTCTGATAGGAGCTTCTGGATGCCGGAGATATCTGGACGCGGGTCCCAGCTAGGGCCTGGGGAGCCAGATCTGAGTAAGAGCGGCTATGATGGGGGTGCCTTGTAAGAGGGCCTGCATGATGGCTGGGAAGACTTCCTCCCCAGCCAGAACCTTCTGGACGCAGTTCACGGACAGGGAGAGGAGAGACTGCAGAAGCTCTGTAGTCGATGCGGGGGCCTCGCTTTGCACCTACTCTTGGGGCAGCGAGGGGGACACCGGAGGCTGGGTGTGCGGGGCAACCGCGTGGTTTGCGGGCTCCAGGTCGCAATTATTTCCACGGCTGTGATAGCCAAGGAGGTGGCACTGGGTGTGCGCGAGGAGCGCGGGGAGCGCGGGGGGCGCGAGGGGCGCTGTGAGGGGCGGTGTCCCGCGTGTGGTCAGGCTGCGGTGGAGCGAGCATGGGTGGCTCCAGCTCCAGTTGGCTGCTGTCTGTGGGAGAGGCGGCAACACAGAGGGTGGCCACAGGAGATGCGGCATCTTTCCTCCTGGTTCTCGGCTTCTTTATCCTCCGCGCGGAGGAGTCGGGGGCCGGGGGGGACGCGTCTGGGAATGCAGTCGTTGGCCTCCGCCATCAAAGATGTTAAAGTCGGCGGAGGAGGTGGGGCCTCCTGCACGGGGGGAGGCGGGTCAGAGTTTGCGCAGGGGGGGGAGGGGCTTGCATTTCCTGCTCGCAGTTTCCTTGCCTCCCTGCGGAATTTTGGGCAGTCCCTGCTGTTGCCTGGGTGGGCCCCACTGCAGTTTGTGCAGGTGGGAGTCTCGGTAGGGGGGCGGGGGCAATCCCTCGCAGAGTGTTCCCCGGCACAACGGGCACAGACTACCTTACGGTAGCAGTTGTGGCTGGAGTGCCCGAACTGGAGACATCGGTGGCACTGGACCGGGCCGCCGCGGCCCCGCCAGGCTTCGATGTAGATACCCGGCATATACAAAAGTTCGGTGACCTTATATATGCCGGGGACGACGTCAGGGGCCCGGACAATGCGGGCGAAATAGATGCATCCGCCGGGTTCAGACCTCGCCGGAACTTCGGACACGTATTCCGCCACGTATCCTAATTCGGCGAGTCCGGCCTTGATTTCTTCGGTATCAGTGGCAGAAGGTAGGCTCCTAATTCCTACCTTGATTTCCCTGTCCTGCGGTAGCGAGAACGAGAACCAGGAGGCGTGTCCCTGCTTCTCCAGGTCCGTGAGGTAAGACTTGACGGTCCTGTATTCGTGTTCGCTTCGGGGTATAAAGCGAATACCAGGACCGTTTTGTTTGGCATTAGGTGGGTGCCCCAGGATGTCGCGGAGACGACGAGTTTCTCGGCGACCAGAGGCGGGTAGCGAGGCGTATTAGGGGGTGGCGACGTTTTTGTTGTCACCGACGTAGGAGCGGGGTTCGGTAGGTGTTTGAACCTGGGAACTGGTGGCACTCACCTCGGCGTAGGTCAGCTAGCGGTCGGTGTATCTGGCCGTCTGTGGTGTAGGTAGGTTGATGAGTGGAGGCGGGAAGGTGGGCGCGCGGTAACGATACTTACGCGGCGGGCTAGAGCGGATTTCTGTGGCTGCAGTGGGTGCGGCTCGGCGAAGCATCAGGCGAGCGCGGAGAGCTCGCGGTGGGCTGGTGTGGGCCGCGCGGCTGAGCAGCCAGCGCGTCGTTGTAGTGTCGCGGCTGGGGAGCCGGCGAGGGACGGGCTGAACCCGCGGTGGTGCGTGGTGTGTCCGCTTGAAGGACGTTGTCAGGTCCAGGGTGTGCGGCAGGCTGGCGAGGAACGCTCGCATGCGCAGTACGCGCCTAGGTTTAGCCGAACCCTGATCGGTTGTGCGGGGCGGGGGCCCAGACTCACCGCAGGCCGCCATCGGGAGGCATTGGGGCGGGGGGGTACCAGAACACCCCCGCGAGAATGCCGAAGGCGACCCGGGGCGGGCGGTGTCCTGTCCGCACAAGCTAGGCTCGGCGAGCATACGGTGGTGCGTGCGTTCCGGGATCGAGCGTGAGCTGGAGCTCGATGAGGCCGGGCTGTACGTCGTCTCAGAGTCCGCACGAGAGTTCAGGTGGTCGTGGCGTGGTAGCCACGGATCGTAGTCTGTCATGTTCGACACAACATAAAGACACACAAGTGACACAAAACAGTCAGCACTGTACGGCAACAAGTGTACGTATCACAAACAAAAAGGTACTCACACTTGACGTGGACGAATGAAACACTAAGTGTACGCACACGGGACGGTACACACACTTAGGGGGGCTGTCTACTCGTGACCCAATGTTGAGCCGAGACTCAACGGGAGGCCAAGAGCAGGGCAACTCTCCAGCAAGGCGCAAATCCACAACTTATGCTAATGAATAAGTTGTGAATTGACGATCGCTATCAGGAGTTTATGAGCACTGCACTTAAAAGGCGGGATCGGCATGAAGGGGCGCGTTGGCAGGGTTACAACGTAGCGAATACGGAACAAAACAGCTCGACGTATACGCTACGGAGCGACTGAGAACGCGCGCGCACTAGTGGAGACAGGTTATGTAACGGAAAATTGGAAGTTGCTTTTATGCTAGGAGTCGCCTCGGCTCCGATAGAGACTTACTGTGCGAAAGAGACCGAACGGGAGACCGTTAAGTCAGGGGAGGGCGAGGTAATATAAATATCATGAAAACCAATTTTTCTAAATTACTCAGTTCCCGGCAGCTCTTCAGGAATGACAGTTGTAAAATTATATGGTAAATGTATATAACTAGAATAACAACATCGTACAAATTGTTTAAAACTTTATTAATGAATAAACGATATTTCGAGTTAAGGGGCTGATGCATGGATTATTCTAGAAGGTTGGTATGTGCCGTCGGTACAAGTATGGGGCCGGCGGCCATACAATTCGTAGTTCACTCGTTACCAGCCGCAAAGTAAGAAGAATCCCTGCCTCATCACCAATCGAAATAGTGTACAGTGACCGGTGGTATCATTTTCCCTATTCCAATTCCTTTTAATCCTTCAGACCTTCACCCTGTATTTTCCCCCGAATTTTCCCAGTATCCTTTATTTTCTATCCTGTAAGTTTCCGTTGATTTCGATCCCTTACTGTAGCCCTAGGTTATCTAGACGTGTCCCCCACAGTTTCATTTCAATCGGTCCATAAATATAAAAGTTACGTTAGTCTCAAGTCTTAACGCTAAAAATAGAACTCTGCGTTAATACAATAGAGCTGGAAATCGAACACACAAGTGTCGAGTAAAAAGTCAATGTCATGACATTACGACAGTTTGACACTCGACACTTTGATTTTCAGCTTAATAGAGCAAGGTTCAGTTTTCAGTGCTCTGAATTTTTCCCGGCCTGCCGGATTCCGGCCAATATAGTCCCAGCCCAAGGTCGTGTTAACTAGCGTGAGCGTAATAACAATACGTATACTTTCCACTTTTCTCTAAAATTTATTATAAATTTAAGTCCCTGAGTTGAGTTGTCTGTCTGTATATTCGCGATAATCTCAAAAACTACTGAAAGGATTTTCATGCGGTTTACATTTGCCGTCAGAGTGGTTCCTTTGGAAGGCTTAGGTCGATGATAATTAGTTAAGGTTTTGTGGGAATTGTTTGATTTAAGACGATAAATGTTGAAGGTGTCGAAAAAAATCAAGCCGTCTGGGAGCTTTTATCGAAAACGCTGCCTAACCTAACCCGTTGGAGATAATTTATAACAAAACAATATATGATGGGATTGTTTCTCTTCTAAAGGTCTAAAAAAAGTTCACGACGCCATATAATATTACGTTTATCTTTTAAGGATAGCTTACTATACCCATTCGAAGTTTAATAAAAATCACAAATAATGTGGTATTTTCAAAAGCTATTTCGACGGATACAACATTAATCCGTAATCTAGGAGATTATATCTAGAGGATATATATTTTACTCTGTGCTTCTACTATATTGTAGGCATATATGCTATAGAAGTTTTTTGCCACGAACAGCTTTTTTTTGTGGGAGAGCCACGCGAGCGAAGCTGCGGGCAAAAGCTAGTACTAATATAAAAAGAGAAAATGTTTGTGTCTACGTTTCTTTGTTTTCATTCAATAGGCTACGAAACTACTGGACCGATTTAGATGAAATTTGACACAGATTAGACCATGGGGAAGGACGCTACTTTTTATTTCGGCAAAATGTACGGTTCCCGGGAGTATTCTTGTAGCGCGCACGAAGTCGCGGGAAACATCTAGTAATAAATAAATAAGAATATTAAAAATGAGTAGATATTATTTTATTCTTTGAAATAAAAATGGTTGTCTGTTATGTCGGTTTACGTACGATAACAATATTACGTGCAACGTCATTACAAGCCGAACGCTTTGGCCGATCGTACCTCTCTATCTCTTCCGCGCTCTCGCTTGCACGCTCGGCTCAGGCGGAACGTGACAATCAGGCGAAACGTGTCAATTTTTCGTGCGTGCAGCCGGCGTTCATCAATTTATAAGACGTTATCACGTCAAAGAGAATTATAAAAATGGTGCTCCAACTTACAATACGGTAACTATGCTTATACGTAACATTGAGTTAGTGGCCGAAGCAAAGTTTAGCCTACGTCACTACATACCCGTGCTGCCTTACACCACGAGCCTGCACGGGCGTAGACTTTAATTATCCTGTCACAAGGACGGTCACAACATGGACTCCGCTCTCACATAGACACACTACTCTACTATACTATACGGAGTGTAAACGTAACGTTATCAAATGAGATTGTATGAAAATCTGTCAAAAACATGACAGCGCCCTTGCAAATTTCATTCGATAACGTTACGTTTACGCCGCTGTCAAATGCTCCTGCTAGGCCCCCAGAGTCTAAACATATCAAGTTTAATTTTCAATTACATAAGCGTTATTAAAACCGACTTTACACACTTGAATGCACTTCAGCATTATTTGAAAATTGTGTCACATTTTCATTAGCTCACACATAATAAAGATTCATGCAAGCTAAAAATTGATTGAACGGAATACGAATGAAATTGCTATGTGGCATTTTGAAGAGAATGGTTTTGTACAAAGCATTGTATACGGAATTCATTCATTAATTTATTCCAGTATTATAATTGGTAACCGCTAAGCTATGGAACGACGATTCGTTTAACGTTGTTTCTTACAGTATTGTTATTTGGTAGAAAGTCGTAGGTGCAATTTTGAATGCGACTATATTTGACGCGAAATTCATTGAACTACTTGGAATTTTTGTTGCTCATTTTATAAATATCTATTTTAAAAATTTGTTCACAAAAAAAATTTTACTGCTTATAGCATCACCATTATGATGTTGAAACAAACAATAAACCATTGCCAGTGTCTAGTTTAATAATTTAATTTTAATTAGCATTAAAAATATAGTTTAAAAAAATAAAAAAAACACGCTTTCATAGCACATCAAAGTAAAAAGTGAAAAATAAATATAGTTTAAAAAGACTAAAAAATACGCTTTTAAAGTACATCGAACTAAAAAGTGAAAAAATAATTTTTAAAATAAGCTTAAAACAATAATGAATGAAAAATTATTATTGTGAAAAAAACGTACGTAAAAACGTATATGGACGGACACATATGGTGATTTCGACTTTTTCTGAAGTAGTCCTCCAAGCATATGCTACCAAAAAGAAAGATTTTACACCAAGGTATACCCTGGATCCAAAAGTACTGGACAAAACTCTTGAGTCCTTATAGATACATGGTTTGGGGATTCCGGAATTGTGAACGTTTTAGAACTGGAAGCATATGTCATCATACCACTTAAAGTAATCATCATCATCATCACCACCATCTTCACACAAAACACCAATATAATATTATTATGATTAGGTACTAACTACTCATCAGAGTTTTGTGCACCGATTTCAATGTCTTTGAAATTTTACTATTGCCAAAATTATATTCGTGAGCATCATCATCACTTTAGTATATTAATTGACGCAGTGAACTGATGCTAAGCATAATAATGTCACCAAACCCTTGAATGGAAATTCTCCACTTTCCTACATAAGCCTGTACAGTATAAGTGATAAGGGACATTAGCAGCTACATGATATAAACCGGTGTCACATTTCATGACCATAGAGCAATAAATTGTATGGAAGGCTAATTTACTCGTATTCATAGAGCACGAAGAGTAATCTTTATACGAGAGCCCGTTTAGCTGTATTTTAATATGACTACGAGCTCGCTAAAGTAATCTATGCCCATTTTAGTATATCAAAAAGACTGATTTGCCAGATGTCTACCACAATAAACGCTCGCAAAGAAACATTCATTTTTAGGGTTCCCTAGTAACTACAAGTGGCTTAAAAGCCTATAAAGTGGTTTAAAAGTTGCCCTGGCATTTCTAAACTATGAGACTTAGAAATTTACAATTTTTAATTCTGATAGATCATGCTAAATACTCTTTAGGAAAATTATTTTGAACGAAATCAGACAGTAACTTTTGTAATTTGAAAAAAGTCTATTACGCGTTGATAGTTACGGTCTACGAAACCCGCATTACACATTTCCTGATATGATTTTGGTTAGATTTTTTATTTATATAATAAGACCCGGCAACCAAGAAAACAGACCGCCTACTGGCAAGTGACCACCGCTGCGTCACCACTTATAACTAACAAGTGCATCGCTGGCACGATATTTTGCATGCCACAATAGTAATTTACGCCAGTTTTATTTGAGGCTGTAATATGTATCTCACCCATCATGTCGGGCCATAATATGTGCAAAAGCAATGATCAACTCATTGTTTTAGCTAAAATCTTGAGTACATGGTTTGTTTGGTTGAAACTCTGATATTGTTTCAATATTTCCATATTATAGTTAAAGGTGATGGGTGTATTCATTCAGAGTCTGATTGCGTGTGATTACGTGCAATCATGTTGTCACTAATTTATTCTTCAGTGGGCGACGATGTTGTCAAGGTCTAAAAGAAACACTAAATTAACAGGCTTCCTAGCCGCTTCAATATATTTTGCATTAATAATAATACTCTCTTGGCAAGGGGAGCAACGCACTTTAAACTCCTCTGGTGTTTCGGGTATCAATCGCGACATTAATCGCTTATCATCAGGCAATCCGTTTGATCGTTTTCTCCCAATCTCATAAAAAAGGTAACGAAATAACTATAATAATAACATTAATATTTGTGCACCTTTAGAAACTTTAGAATCTTTGAGTGTGTTTGTTCCATTTTTTGTTGGTATTATAGGGGACTACGGCATAGTTTATCATGAGCGACATGTCGCGACACGTGTAGGTGACGTTTCACCTATCACTGTGCTGACAAGCAGTTTATTAATTATCGCATAACACAGTACAATCGCGGCAGGAAATCTTGAGCAAATTTTGTAGCGTCAAAGGATTTTTCAACTCTACATAAGATTTAAAGCATATTTCAAAGAAAAATGTTGTGCTTAAAAATAACTGGAGGTATGTTGTTTTTTTAGGGGATTCAGGGGATTTTTCAACAACAAAAATATTTTTACGTGTAAATTTATCTTGTAACATAAAATGGATATACAATATTTCTACAAGCATCACTATTTCTCAAAAATTTCGTGACGGTTAAAATACCTAGTGATGTTTGAATACTAGTTAAGAATACTAGTAGTTTGTGTGTTAATTAACTTAGTTACCGACTGTACGAAATACAATTTCTGTATTGATAGTAACTAATAGTGAAATAATAGGAGATAGTGTCACAAAACTGGGTAATTAATGGTGTGACGTCACATGACTGTGACGGACAGGACAAAACCGAACGCTTGATAATTAAGCATTAATTCCATTAGTTTCAGAATTTCAATTAACTATAAATTGTTGCTGAAAATTTTGTTATTGTTTCATAAATGATAACCTGAAGTGACGTGAACAATCAAATTCAGATTTCAGTGTTAGGTACATAACTGAAAAATAATAAGAAGGTTTTTAGTAATTATATTTGGTAAAATAATTTATCTATAAAGTTCATACGGAAATTTTATTACATCAAAATCTTGTTAATCTCGAGAACGGCTCGGCGAATTTTAATGTTGAAATAATTGTGGTAAAGTCAAGAAAATATAGTCCAGGGAAGGTTATACGGTGACAGATATTGGAAAAATTGCGAGGAAAATAATAAAAACCACGATATAATTTTCCCATAATAACTATTTCTACCTGTCAAACATTTGATGTTCGTTTCATCGGTAGCGTAAATTCATGTCTCCAGTATCACTTGAGTGTTTAATATTTATAAGTGCGTTCATTTTATGTGTTTCTTTGGACTGCAGTTCTATTTCAGAATATGAATAACCTAACCAAGAGAATGTCAGGACATGTCTTAGGGTCAGTTCACAAAGCGACAATATGCGACTTGATGCGGCGCTGCATTTTTTAAGACAGCTAATCAAAATTGAACTTTATGAAGTAGGTGTAGTTCTTGGTGTTGAAACAGTAGGTGTATGAGGGTAGGTAGATGTAGGTCAATATCTACAAGAAGATGATGTAGGTGTAACACATAGATGTAGTTGTAGCTGTAGGTTTTAGTTGAAGATATTTATTTATTCTAGTTCATAGTTAAGACAGAACAAAGTGTGTCGTGTCATATTTTATATTATAAGTATATCATTTTGCTAAGTATCGTTAATGCACACTAGAGTAACGAATTAAGGGTTTCTCTCAAATGTAATAAACACAATTGGACGTGTAATAAAAACAGTAATTTAATGGGCGGATGGTCATTTCTTCTAATTTTCTTAATTACTTGATAAAAGGAATAGTTAGTTGGAAAGTAAAGTTACTGGTGTGACTAAAACGATAAAGAATATTTTAATGATTATTATATTTCACTTTAACAACCTTTTTAATTAAGTCTAAAATAGATTCAACGTCTCATTTTATGTGATAGCAAAAATTTTTCCGGAAATTAAAAAAAAATAAGTCATTTAATAAAAGGAAAAAAAACATGACGTGTCTGTACACGTCATGTTTTTTTTTTTGTAACAGCCACCGTGGTCCAGTGGCTTAGAGCTTGGCTCTCGACTCGGAGGTCGTGGGTTCAATTCCCGCATTGGAACAACAAAAATGTTGTTTCCAAGTTTGGTTAGGATAATGCAGGCTGATCACCTGATTGTCTGACAAGAAAGATGATCAATGCGTCGGATGGGCATGTAAAAAGTCGGACTTGCGCATGATCTCTCGCCAGTCGTGTCGGTTATCCGTCCCACTCGGTTATGAGAGTAAAGGAAGAGAGATTGTGCTCTTGTGTACTGCGCACACACTTGGACACTATAAAATAACTCCTGCGTAGCTGGCCTGGTTTCAATGAAACCGGCCACCGTCACCGAAATCGGTGTGGGAGCTATTATTATTATTACACCTGGTAGAAGTGAAACTTTATTCATCATTTAAAATCCAAAAATACTGTCATCGTGTACGTCTACTAAAGTACGTCACTTACAATAATAGAAAACTTAAAATGTGTACCTTTCGCCATCTGTGTATTGAGTCGTACTTTGGATAGTCAAGTTATGTAAGAACTGTAAGCTGCTTCCGACAGATGGCATTATATCCAAATTCGTTGCGTTATATCCAAAATTGTGTCGTAATTCGTAAAGTGGCGCGACCTTGAAATTTCGCACTCAACGCCGCTAAAGCAGTTTAACTTAAATAAATATTTTGTTTAGTCTAGTTCATTGTGTGCTTTCTTTTTCTGAGGTATCCTAAACTATTTAGCCTAGATCACGCAATTACCCTCAGGGTCCTTTGTAACCAGCGCTAGACCTCAAAGACTATGACTATATTAAAAGTTCATGAATTTTCATGAAAAATAAATAACGTAGCAAAAGAATTATAAAATATCCGTAATTCATTTTGGACATCCTTATCAAAATCAATTACGGATATTTTGGGCATCTACTGCTTATGTAAAGACGCTTAGGCAGAAAACTAATTTAAAATACTGAAACAAATATAATAATATCTATATATTAATATGCGAAGCGAAAATTTCAAGTTATATTTTACGAGAATTGTGCATACGATACAATGAGCGCATTTATTGAGAGTGAAATTTAGCACAATTAAAGTTTATGCTGACGAAGACGTGCGATAAGCTTAAATTCCGTAAAATATTGCTTTAAAATACAATCAATTAATGAAAATATCATAAACACACAGGACCATGGATTTGGTTCACACAGCTACACACACGTAGTATATTCATAAGTTGCAATCCCTATGAGTTGAATGACTGAATGTAATGACTGGACTGATATTCTTTTAATTATGACATTAATTATAGTTTATAATTATTATCGCTACATCAGTTAGCTCACACTACCTACCGTGCGTTTGATATAATTTTATTACCAAAATTTAATATTGTAAACAGATTGACAAAGACTGGCGTCTTTCTCAATCTGTTTTAATACTGTAGAGTGTAGGTACAGGTAAACTTTACACTCTAACGTCTGAGTGCTAAGTGTGAGTTTTTCTTTTCGCATTCGATTGTGGGTGCGTTTGGCGTTTACTAGGAATTTGTATGTGATTTGTACAGCGCCACCTAGTAGAAAACGCGACAAGTAGGTCACATTACATACAAATTCCTTGTAATCGCCAAACGCGCTCACGATCGAATGCGAAAAGAAAAACTCACACTTAGCACTCTTAATTAAAACAATACTAAACGCTCTGTAAACTATACTTTTGCGGTATAATACGATGCGAAATATTGTAAAAGCGTTTCAATATTATAAAATACAATTTAAATTCAATAATTTTTAGATGAGAGCGGCGGGCAGCGGTGGGTTCTTTTGATATTCAGATATGCAACTCTGCAGAATTTGACAGTGTGTTACTGTGTGTCATTTGTTTTGGTCCTTAGGAATTTATCCACTGAATCTTAATCCTATAGAAACCTGCAAAATTAGAGACATTTTGCTCGCACGCTCCGGTCGCTCGCTTTCAACGTACAGAACATAATAATGTCACTTCTAATATTTAGTAGTCTATGGTCTATTTTGCGCTGTTGATTTTGTTGATTAATTCAAAGAATAAACCCTTTCAGATAGGTTTTTGTTACAAATTAAACCAGTGCAATTGAAAAAAATTGATTTATCCCAATTTATCCCGCGTAATTAGAGAAATTTTTATTCGCTCGCTCCACTCGCTCGCTTTCAACGAATATAATATTATCATCATTATATATTTTTATTTATTGTTTTTGTTTAAAGAATACACACTTTCAAATAGCTATTTCGTACAAATTTCAACCAGGACAATTGTAAAAAACTACAATAATTGTATTCCTGATTAGTATAAGAAGAGTAATTTTGAGAAGGAAGTTTGGGGAGGGGGAGGGTCAAAAACTGAATAGCCTATGGGCGGCAAATGTGTAAATCCGGCACTGTAAATAGCTTAACCAAAATTTACACATTTTTATGCGTATCTAAGAGGCAAAAGAACCTTAATAAACTAAAAAGTTTTAATATAAATTATGACCGAATTTCGTCCACAGGGCGATCTCTAGTACAATATAAAATTACACTGCGCACTCTAAGACGCTGAGGCCGTTTACCTCGTAGAAAAAGGTGACTTTGCCTAAACAACATCAATACAATCAGCTGTGTGACATATGTAAACAGTGTCGTAAAGAGCGTAATGTATTTTTATTGAGATTTTTTTATAAATTATTTTATTATTTTTCTGCCTAAACGTTTTGACATAAGAAGTAGATCATATTATGCCCAAAACATCCGTTATTAATTTTGAACATCCTTATACAATTGTAGATTAAGTATGAAGTCTTAGTGTCAGTTCACAATGCGTCGATACCCCACGTGACGCGGCGCTGCATTTTTAAGACAGCTATCCAAAATTGAACTTTATTCACTACACAAAAAGATACACGTTTCATATGACATCAGTCACCGCACATGCACTATGCAGCGCGATGCAACTTGACATTCGAACTCTTACAATGACACGTGTATCTCATTGTGTAATTAATAAATATCAAATTTTAATTGCTAGGTATCTTAAAAGTACAGCGCCACGTCGCGCGTTGCTTCGTTTCGTACTATAACGTGTGTTATATTTTTGAAAATAAATCACGAACTGTAATAAACATACGGGGCATGTAATAAAATGTAGCATATTGTAATATCAGGGTAAAACATAAGTTATTGCACCTTTGAAATTGAGCTCGATGTATGCACCTCGTTACGCTAACACTAATTACGTCATGTATGTATGGTGTGCATAAATTTACCCGCCTTTGTCCGCGCGGACAACGTTTGTACTCCTCGTAAATTCCTACAGTAATTAAGCAGTGACCAACTAGAATAATATAGAACGAGATTTCTGTGTGAATATCGGATTTTATACGCAAAGCTCCATTGTACTGTGACTCGCTTGGTATTAGGGTCAGATCACACCGCGACGATACGCGACGCGACGCGGCGCTGCATTTTTAAAGCTATTCAAAATTGAACTTTATTCACTACAAAACAAGATACACGTTTAATTGCAAAAGTTCGTATTTAAAACTAGACCGCTCCGCATAGCGCGGCGTCGCTCTTTCAATGAAAAGTGTTTCTTCTTGTGCACTGAATAAAGTTAAATTCTAAATCACTATTTTTTAAATGCAGCGCCGCGTCACGTATTATCTCGTTTGGGTGTTAACTGACCCTTACTCTCAAGTCTGTTCTGTTTTGTTTTCAACCCCTAAATACTCCTGTGCAAATTTAGCTTCATTACATGGCAAACAGACTATTATGAGAACCAATCAATCAATATTAATAAAATTGTTGTTCCTGCATTTTAATTCACATATAGTGGGATAAAATGTAACGAATAATATTGCAGCACTTAGTAAATGAACAAACAAACTCCAAGCTTTAGCGTTTACAGCAATACCGCAATAGAAAGCCGCCGTTATTTACATATCAATTGGATTTGTTTTTATTCGATAAAAACTTTGCATACACTTGGAAATATTTTTAAATAGAAAGCAGAAATTCAAAGTTCTGTGTGTATTTTAGAAATATAAGTTGAGAGCTTAGTGGAATCGTATTCGACTTGTAAACATCTTTTTTTTGTATGCTCCTTAATTGTGGAATATTTAATATTGTGCTTAAGATAGGTAAACCTACTTATATACCTAACTATCTTTAAATTGCGAACCAATGATACATAAATTGCCTACAGTCCAAATAGATTTTATTACCTAAAACCTTAAATATCTTTCACAGGAGCAACCTATTATAAATAGTTAAATAACAACCACTAACGGCCCGTTTCAATAACCTATCTACCAACAACTATTTGTTAGAAACGTCAAATTTGTATCGCAAAAAACCGGCAAATGATTGAATGACGACGTTTTGATGATGATGACCTGTCTACTAATAAAAAATAGTTATTAGTAGACAGGTTATTGAAACCGGCCATTAGATCTTTTGTATCATCCATCTTTCACCTTTATATGAATTTCAGTCACAATCTTTCTTTTTTCACAAAATTAATTTTTAAGACCGTAACCATAACTTAGTATAGGCAAAAGTGCCAAGTTGAATGTTGCCATAAAAAGCCCACGATTCAGTATATATAATCTTATTCGCACACTAAGTCTAAACATAAATATATCTATAGAATTTTTTGAAGTGAAAACTGCTTTAGCCAGTTTGGGCACTTTTTCGTAGGGGAAAATCTTATTGGTTCACGTCACCGACATGCTCATGACTGACTTGTTGAAAGTCCGTTCAAAATTATTTTACCTCCGACTTGATCTTTATGCCGACGTCATAAGGACTTTAGTTTGACATGTTTTTTCTTTCGTCGTGTAATACAAATATTAAGATATGAGTAATTTCGAATACTAATGTCAGATACTACGCGTATCGCAGTTACGTAGGCGCTTGGATTTTGCTTTCTTGATAAATTATTGATCTCGGGTTTGAATCTCATTCAGACGAAATCTTTTTATTTTTCTTTCTTTTATATATTTATTTTTCACTTCTACCGGCAGTCTCTACAACTGCCAATATTTGTTTTAAAGGAAACAAATCAAAACATATTCTGATGGGTCTGAATAAATCCTGGTGTAGGCCTGTGAGAATTTGATTAGTGTGGGTACATGGCGCACGGCCAGCTCTTCTCAGTTGATGGATGACCTATCATTTTTAGTTCTGTTTATAGTTAAATGAGAGCTTAGCGCTAAATATCTGCTAATAAACCTTATGGATATGGTGGATTTTATTGAAATTATCCTCTAAGAAACGAAGTACGTAGCGTATACCTTCTTAACTATCTTCTAAGTATACCTTGAAATAACCAATATCTTCAACTATTGTAAACTATATACACACTCGTAATGAAGTTTGAACCAAATTATCTGATACTAGATGTTAACCGTTACTTCGTGCACGCAAAAGCCAATCCCGCTGGAACCTTACATTTTGCCGCGGTAAAAAGTATCTTATGTCCTTCCCCGAGTCTACTCTATATCTGCACTAAATTTAATTAAAATCGGTCCAGTAGTTTCGGAGCCTATCCGATGCAAACAAACAAAGAAACTTTTCTTTTATATTATATTTGTATTGACTGAAGAAAAAAAATAATTAACGCACTTATAATATCCTATACTAACGATGTAAAACTTTTTGCTTTTTTGTTTGTAACCAAAAAATATCATAATAATTTCTTGAAAGTTTATGTATTAGCTAATTTGCTATGTAGGTACTGAATTGTATATAATTTTATTTACGGAACAATTATGTTATAATTACAGACGTACCTATTAGCTAATGGCCTGTAGCGAACTGATAACAATATATCTTAGGATTTATGTTACTACTAGAGATTGTAAATTTTGTGGTCGAAATTCGACCATAATTCATATTAATTTTTTTTAGTTTCAATTTGGAGGGTTCTTTTTCCTCTAAGACATGCAATATAAATGTGTAAATTTTGTCTACGATATTAACAGTGCCGGATTTACACATTTGCCGCACATAGGCTATTCAGTTTTTGCCCCTCCCCTAAAACTTCCGTCTCAAAATTACAAATAACTACCTGAAAGGGCTTATTCTTTGGAATAATCAGCGCAAAATAGACCATAGACTACCAAATATAAGAAATACATTATGTGTGTTCTGCACATTGTAAGCGAGCGAGCAAAAATATCACTAATTTTGCAGGTTTCTATTGGATTAATCCCTATGGACCAAAACAAATTACACACAGTTACACACAGACAAAATCTGCAGAGTCGCATATCTTCTCAATACCAAAATAATCCACCGCCGCCCACCGCCCTCACCTAAAAATATTGAATTTAAATTGTATTTTATAATATTAAAACGCTTTTAGAATATTTTTTATCGTATATTACCGCAAAAGTATCGTTTACAGAGTGTTTAGTAATTTTTGTATTCAGACGTTAGAGTGTAAAGTACATTAGAGTGTATTTGTACAGTACACATTTTTTTTTTGTTAAATTTTGATAATATTTTTGTATACAAATAATAATGTTTTTTATATTTCTATAAGACAAATAAAAATGTTTGGGCCACATGCTACCGCCCCCTAATTGTAAATCCCCTTCTGGTAAATCCGCCTGGATATTATTTACTACTATTTACAGATAACAGATGAAAAGATATAAGTAAATAAATTGACAGGCAGCTGGATTTGTAGAATGGTCCGTGAGGATGGCCCTTAAAATAGGTCCAAAACCGTAAAAATTTGATTTTTGCTTTACGTATTAGAGCGTTTTCACACTATGCGATACGATGTCGCTTATTGCGAAATTGACAAACGTCAACGCGTAATAAAATTATATCAAACACAAGGTAGGCAGAAAGGTAGGCAGTGTGAGCCAACTGAGGTAGCGATAATAATTATAAACTATAATTAATGTTATAATAAAAAATAATATCAGTCCAGTTTCGATTTCTTAGGTTTACGCGAATATTGTTCATTGTTTTAAACACTTACGGATTGTGTCGCGGTGCACATTTCTTTTTCCCGACGTTTCGGCTACTTTCCAGCAGCCGTCTTCGTCGTTCAAACTAATCTTCGGGTAGTTTGAACAACTTCAACAAATAGGACAATTGACACCTCAGTCCTCCCGTGACCACGGCTGCTGGAAAGTAGCCGAAACGTCGGGAAAAAGGAAAGTGCACCGCGACACAATCCGTAAGTGTTTAAAACAATCAGTCCAGTTTCATTAAAATTACGAAAAATGAAATTTCACCCATGTTTTTGACAATGAAACCGAACGTTAAAACTCATAGGGATTGACAATAATGAATCGACCATAAATCGATATAGTTTTGACAATTCAAATACTCGCTTTTGTTTGACAGCAATTCGAAAATCGATTTGGATTCAAGTAATAATTAAAAAGTTTGGACAACAATATCGATTAAACTCCTTAAGTACAACACTACAAATTTCAAACACAATGTGTCCAAACTGTCTTTAGCTTATAAATACACTACGTGTGTTGCTGATATTTTCATTAATTTAATGTATTTCTAAGCATTATTTTAAGAATTTTAAGCTTTTTGCACGCCTTTCTCAGCATAAACTTTAATTGTGCCAAATTTCACTCTCATCCGTACGCACAAGTCTCGTAATACTGTACTTGAAATTTTCGCTTCACGTATTAATATGTAGATATTTAGCTTTGCCTACATTAGGTATCACATAAAACCCTTGCGAATGATTTAAATATTATATCACTGTAAAATAATATCATTATAAAATAGTCTCTCGCAATAAAATGAAATGTAATTACAAAACAGATAAAGCTCAAATTAATTTTTTATAATATGCATGCTATAATCAGCTAATTACAAGAGCTCATACTCGATCCGAATAAATTACGTAGTAAAATATGAGAGCTATTTAAAATATATCAGCTTATTAGTAAACATTGAAAAAGTTTTCAATACGAAACCAAATTTAAAATTCAACCCAAACTAATAGTAGGGGTCTGGCAGACGTCCAAAAAACTTACGGAACCCATCTCGATACAGTAGATAGCGTTGCTTTTGCGAAATGAATCCGGGCAAAGAGCCGTAATTACTAAAGCAGCTGAATAAATACCGTCTGGGGAAGCTTCATTGAGAGTGACAATGGTAGAGTGTGCAAAAAAGCTCTCCTACTCATACAGTTCAAAATCATAAATAAGTTTATTAAGAAATCTATTCTTACTAAATTATTTATAATTAAGTACGTTAGCTGTTTACTGTGTTTGTAACGCATGAAATATAGCGAGATGGATATTGGTTAAAGTATATTATAATATTACCTACACTGTACTAGTAAGGTATACGTCATACAAATAGATATACTATATATTACCTACCGGAAAAAAAGATTACAATACAGCCTTATAAGTAAACAAGATGTTGCCCGCGACTTCGTGCGCGCAAAAGGAAATCCCGCAGGGACCATACACTTTGCCACTATATAAAAAGTAGCTTATGTCCTTCCCTGTGGTCTGATCTATATATTATGTACCAAATTTCATCAAAAGTAGTTTCGGAACCTATTTAATGAAAACAAACAAGCAAGTTAAGACGTTGTTGTGTCTTAACTATGAACTGGAACAAATAAGTAACTGCGCCTACACCTAAATCTACACCTAGAAGTACACCTACTATACCTACAACAACATCTACACTTACAACAACACCTACAACCTACACCCACATCTACACCTACCAACCTACTGTATAAAATTGACAGTCAAGTGACAAATTGAACACATTGAGCAGTCAGCATATATAGTGATCATATATAGATGATATAGTGACTATAGAAAAATTCAATCCTCCTTTTTAATACTTCCCCCCTCATTTTTCCAATATTTCTTACCGTTTTAACCCTCCCTGTATATCCACAATTATTTCAAGACCAAAATTATCCAAATCCAACTGTTCTCGAGTTTTAGCGAGATATTGGAATTGCAATCTTTTTTTCATAAGATTTCATATTTAACTAAATTCGGCTCATAATATTACGATTACTCAGACTGTACATATAAAAATCAAGTCCATGCCAATTATGCAGGTGGATGAGCTTTGCGATGAGACCTTTAAGGCGCCTTAACAATTACAATGTAAACTTTGTCGTTCCTTAAGTTTGTCTACAATAAAAATATGTTCGTCCCTGTCGTTATACGTAAAAGGTTCTTTTTTCTTCGCTCTATTTAATCTAAGTATCATGACACGAAAACTAACGTCGCCACTGCACTGCCGACTCGGGACTTTAGTCAATGTGAGCAGGCGTCTGTTGCCCGCCTATATATGTGTGAATGGCGGACAACTGCGGATTCGATTAAAGCCGATACCGATAAAAATGATACATTTCATTAGATACAATCAGATAATCTAATTTATTTGTACTCGTATTATAATGACAACATGCAGTCACGATACAATTTTCAATGATATGTCAAACAAATTATGACAATGGTCAATCTGCTTGTGAATTAGATTCCCTGTTAATACCTATGTATTGTACCTACCTACATTTTAATAAGCTTGCTATCAAGCTTATTAAAATGTAGGTAGGTACCTAGATTGATGAGATCCTACACTGATTTACCTTTAACCTACCGTGACAAGTTTATCATTTTCATATAACGTAAAACGAAATTCGTCCATAATTGATGTTTTAAATTCTAAGTTTTAACTATATTAGGGCTAGCCCCTTATCTAAGGGGCTAGCCCTAATATAGTTAAAATAATATGAAAAATATGTTTTCTATCATTTATTGAATGTGAAAGAGTGATTGACAATTGTTACAAACCAACTCCTACTGTTAAAATATATACAAGCGCATGGTAATGTTAGTTATTAATTTTTAGCACACCTTCCGCCACATAAACTTTTAGAGTGCCAAATTTCATACTTCTCCATTTGCATAATTTTTATAAAAAAGGGTTTTCGGATCGAGATAGAAATTGTTGATTGACGTAGTAATATTTAGATATAATGATATATTTAAACTATACCAAACATAATATCAAATGAATTATGCTAAAACAATAAAGTGAGAAGCCATGAAAATATTATACTTCTATTTAATATAAGTTAAAGGAAACTTGAAGTCATTTCCATACACTTTCGACGACATTAAGTTATCTGAATAAGGCCGTAAAATTCCTGAACTCAAAGAATTTGTAGACGTCTGAGTTCTGACGGTTTTGACAAGGGTATTGGAGATTTCTTCATGACGAGTAATGCCCCAGTTCAGCTAAATTCTTTGTGAAAGTTAACACTTTGAATCTATTCAAATTTCAAACGGTATTTTCAAAGGCATTCATTTGCAGGTCTCGTTTTGTCTATAATTTTATATGCTTTCCATTATTTATACATAGGTACTAAAATATGATTTTTTTTCTATATTTGCTACCACGACAAATTTATGCGGGAATCAATTACAGTTATAACTCTAGTAGCATATATTTTCCAGTAGTAAAGGGTTCTCATGGCCACATTTGTATGAAAAAAAAAAAAGAAACGAAAATAGGAGTCAAAACCTAAATCCTAGGGTTAGGTATGTTACATACATAAGTAGGTACCATTTAATAGTACCTCCTATATTTTCCAAGCGCTGAATTATCTTCATTGCAACGTGGCGCATTAAAGCGACAGGAAAATACACAAGCTTTACGGTTGTTCCATCTAACGCAGTGGATCTCAAAGTTTTTGTGCGTACAACAATTATTATGGGGCAAAAGGTATAGTGTACACTGTACGTACTATCGAACAAGCTGCCGCTCGATTAGGCATAAGATGATAATCGCTTAACAGCGTCGTTGAATCGTGCGCACGCACACATACTCACGTGTAAATACGTTGTTCAACCGCGTCTGCGGTAATTGTGGTCACTTCCTTTGTGTTTCCATAATGCAAAAAAATACAAATCGGTCGAACAGGAACTTTGTTGATATTGTACTTTATGTATCAACTATCAACTAAAAATTTGTATATTAGTCCACGAGAAGTCTCGTAGAGTATGTAACGTCTACTATTTTTGCTTATAATATAATATATAGTATACAGTATTACAGTTACAATATATATTATAAATATATATTATAACTGTAAGAAGTAAAATATCTATATTTAAATAAAAATGAATTACAGAAATGTTTGGTCGCGCATAACCTCTAAACAACTGCACCAAATTGGATAAATGTTTCTTTTATCTCTTCGTTATTGTGAGGAGAAGGCTTGTATGAAAAATATAAAAAAAATGTCTAATATTAAATATAAAATACTCGTGTCTTAGTGTTCGGGGTGTGTCCTCCGAAACGGCTTGACCGATTCTTAAGATTTTTTTTGCATATTCCGTAGATCTGAGAATAGAATTTTCTTTATTTTTATATGAATGATGTGGCATTAAAAAATACAAATAACCCTAAATTGTCACTCTTCTACTAAAATTATCTTATAGTAAGAATATATATGGCAAATCAACGTTTGCCGGGTCAGCTAGTTATGTTAAATTATATTATTATTATTTTGAAATGGAAATACCGGTACATACTACATACTTTTTAGGAAATATAGAATCCAAGTTTGAAAGCCACTGGTCATGGGTCTTATTGCTTTACGTTCGTCCACAATTAAAGTTAAGCTTGTGGACTCATTAAACGAATTAAGTTCATTCTATCGAGGCAATTAAGTCGTTTCGCTTTGTTCTGTCCATTTCTATTTTCTTCATCTCCTATTTATATTGGTCGTAAAAACCGAGTTTTTTTTAATGAAACAGACGAGAAAGCGAGCAGACGAGTCGCCTGATTGTAAGCGACTACCGCCGCGCCGCTCATGGACACTCGCAATTCCCAGTCCCCAACCCTCTTGGGCCTCCGATAACCTCACTCATTCGGCAAAATTCAACGCAAGCGTTATTTCACGCCAGGTTATGCGTGAGGCTTTGGTATTTATCCGGTCAAGCCAGCCCTTTCGTGCCAAAGCATGGCTCTCCCACGATGAAACGTCAATGGCATATTAAATTCAAAAACTAGTTTTGTAGTAAGTATTCTATCTAAGAAGTAACTATGTTATTTTTTAAAAATTTGGATAGATTTAAAAAATAAAACATACCAGCGACATACACGGTAATAACGGAATAAAATATATTTTTATACAAGGGTATAAAGGGATGATAATTTTGGGAATCTAAGGCCCACTTGCGCACCTCTGGGTTAAAATGAACCCTGGGTTAAATATCATGTTATCTCTCTCGTTCTTTGTATTTATGAAAGAGAAGGCATGATATTTTAACCCAGGGTTAACTTTAACCCAGATCTACGCAAGTGGACCTTAGCCCTGATTTCACTTAATTTCTTTAAACGCGCTTATCACTGAACTCGGTATTGACTTTTCTCTCTCTTTCAATGTTAAAAGGGGACAGACAAATCTTAAACCAAAGCTCAGCGTTAAACTTCATTTCAATACGTTGTTGAAATTGGGCCTTACTAAGGCCTTAGTATATTATTTAAGTATAAGATTTAAGTCTTCAAAAAATTTAGACTGTGAAGGTCTTATTTAGTACAGCTCAACTGTATTTATTACTGTGGTGTAGGTTTTGGATGTGTAAAGTCAAACTACTACAGTTGTCTTGGATGGCATCCAGAACGAGTATATAAAGAAGAATCTAGCAAGATTTACTGATGCATAAATGAATTTTAAACAGGGTGTCTAGACATATCAAGTGACTCTTATACCGACTGTTCTATTAAAAACTTTAGAAAATTACTTTTATCTTTATCTATTTTAAAGGGGATATAAAATTTTTACACCCTAACTCGTTGCTTGTCGTAACTTTTGATCATATTCTTTGCCTGCTATCTTTTAAACCATAGTAAATAAATATAAAACAGTTATTGCAAAGAATTCAATCAATTTCGTAGTCTGTTTAGTGTTTCTCTCTTCAGCTTCGTCATGTTCACCTTTATTACAGTTGGTATTTTCAATATCATTTTAACCAATTTTGACAAAAGGAGACGGTTATTGTACATTTTTTGTATGTTCATCGATGACTCCGCCGTTTGTAGACCGATTTTCAAATATATGTTTTGTGATGTAATGTGGGGTATAATCTGAAATTAGTTATGTTGTTCCTAAAGAATCACATGATCTCCATGAGGAATTGAGGCAATTCTTTAAAATTTATAGGGACACCTGTTGTGATTGCGACTTGTTTTGAAGTAGTAACTCATTCATAATGTGCTACCAAAAAGTAAAAAGATACACGTTTTGAAATTTCAGCATACAAGAATGTCACTGCACTGTATCACTTACAGTAATCATCATCATCACTACCATCATCACATTAATATATTATTATCCTACTTATATTATAAATGTGAAAGTTTGTGAGAATGGATGGATGTTTGTTACTCTTTCACGCAAGAACTACTGAACGAATTTCGATGAAATTTGGTATGGTAGTAGTTTAGACTCTGGATACTACATACATAGGCTACTTTTTATCCCGAAAAAAGTACAGTGTTCTCGAGGGATACTGTATTTACGCGGGCGGGGCCGCGGGGCAACAGCTAGTATGATGATATAGGTACTTCTCATAGTCTTTAATACCGATAACGACAATTTGCTTTTACAAAAATTATATTCATGCTCATCATCTGTCTACATTACAATATTAAATTGTATACTTATGTACTGATTGGTATTTTTTATAAATAATAATACATATATTTATCATTATCATCACTGTTTGTAATTATTTATTAGGTCCACATATTCGTCGATTAAATAGAAAAGTGTCATTTTCAATTTTTTTGGAAAGTAAGACTATTGCTAGGGTGACCTGATAAAAGCTATATTTTTGTATGGATTTTGGATAAAATACACGTTATGTAATTACATAAAGTGTCTTTTATTCAAACAAAGTATAGCTTCTATTAGGCCACTCCGAGCAATAAGTCCTCCTTTACAAAAACTTTGAAAAAACGACAATATTCTTTTTAATCAACGAATTATCTGTAATGCTTATTTGGGGAAATAAATGCATAAAAGTAAATTTGATTAATGACAATTACAATACTTCCGAATACTTGTATTAACTTTCTTAAAATTTGATAATAATACAATGTGAAAAATTATTATTTTTAATCAAAAAAATGATATTCGACTTCCAAAGTAAAAACTACTTTAAGTGCACTAAAACGTGTGGAATCACTCTTATTCTCAAACCTAACCCTTTATTACTCAGTCAAAATTTAACTATTTCGCTACTAAATATTTATAATGTGGATACCAGCCCAAACAATTGCATGAATCCTTGAATTGGAAAAATAATTGATCTGAACTTACTATATCCTAATACAAATCTTATAACCCGCTATATCCAGTACCTATAACATAACATTATACACGACTACAAAACTGTAGATACACGTGAAATCAATTTCTAAGGTAATCCTACCATCGAGTTGTAAATAAGCGTGTGTTTAAGTAACATTAATACGTAATTATTTTGATGTGTTTACGACGAACACGCATGTTAACAGTTAAATTAATTCAAGATTTGATAAAGTATAGCTTCTAAACCTATAAAGACATCTTTGACACAAGTACAAACACAATAATTGGTATCGCCCACTCATTATCGATCGTTAGCCCTCGTATCCACGAGGGTTATTTAATGGTCGCGACAGAAAAAAACAGTACTGTAAATAGAACTCTGCTCTAGTACAATAGAGCTGAATATCGTGTAGATTTGTCAAATCTGACACATCGATTTTCAGCTCTATTGTACTAGAGCAGAGTTTTTTTTACAGTGCTGTTTTTTGGTCGCGACCGGGAAAAAACTCTCGTAAGAACGTAGCCTAATACGTACTCCGTATTTACACGTTTCTTTATAAAACTATTAACAGACGTACGGATTTGTCCAGGAAGCAGATCACGGATTTGGTAGCCAACTTAGGGGTTTCTCCCTAATATTTCCCTATTTTAAGTATATTTGAATGTAAAAAGAACAGAATAATATTGCAGAACATGATTTTCTTATTATTTATTTATCAGTTTATTTAAGTTTGGGAAGAAATATTTTTGAGAGTTGGAACACTGCACAAAAATCGGAATGTACTGTAAATAGTACTCTATGCTAATACACAATAGAACTGAAAATAAAACACACGAGTGTCGTGCTGTCATAATAGTTCACTCCAAACCAAATCTGTACGTGTGTAAGCAACATTATATTATGACAAAGGTCTTCACAGTCGGGCACAGCACAAGTCATATATTTGCATGTTGTATGTTGCATCTCAGTCTATAATTGAAACCGTGTACACTGTACAATAATCGAACGTGCACTTTTTAGGCTTCCTTAGTACTACAAGGAACCCTTATAGTTTCAAACTGTCCTTCTGTCAGTCTGTCTGTCTGTCCGCCCTTCTCGTTTCTGCAATTATGAATGTAAACGGATGAAATTTGGTGTAGTTATAGATTGTGTACCGACAGAAATCGGTGTTTACGTCATAAAATAATAATAATTTTATATTTTAGTGGTGGCTCTACATGTCAAGCGGGGATGAAAAATCTTTTTTTTTTCTACCATATCGTGTGGGGTACCGACGAATAAATCCCCCCTGGTATTTCTAAACTATAAAAGATATAAACTTCTAAGTTTCTGTGCTGATAAATCGTGCTAAAAACTATGTAGTGATATTATTTTGGGCGAAATCTGACTACAACTTTTGAAGTAATGTAACGAAAATCTAATGCGCTATAAATGTATTATATTAAAAAGAGGTAGATATGGTATGAGCGCGCAAAAAGTGAAGACTCGAAACTGAGCTAATTCGGACAGTTTTTGGTTAGTATCCAACAAGCCGATTGACGAGTAGCACGTACTACGCATCCCGTGCACCTTGCCCAAAATGCCATCGTGTATCTATAAAGATTGAACCTGAACGGATTCGAGCACATACACGGTAAAAATCGCACCCGACCCAACTGACGACATTTCTGCCTGAACGGATTCGAGCACACACACGGAAAAATCGCATCATTTCGTTCTGGTTTGCCGCTACCTACGGTCGTGTTTATTAATTGTAAACTAACTACGCTCGTACATAATACACGCCCGCATGGCCACAGCTCTGGCGAGAACTGAAGCAGTTTGTCACAGACTGTCCGTTCAGTCCATGCGTTTAGTACAGAATTGATGTCGCCAACTTAGTTATTTTACAAATTTTTACTACTAAATTAAGTATTTTATTCCCTCTTTAGTAGCAATTAAGTTGTTAGTGTTTTAGTAGGAAAGAGCCAATATAAGCCATATATATATATATATATATAAAATATATATAAAATTGTATCGTTAAATTAAAATATACTTTGTGAAAATATTACGTGTATACTACTAATTAACGGGTAGTTTTAAGCAAATTACGGACGAATGCTACGATTTATTATTATGATAAAGTGTCAATTTTTTTTTGTGTTGTTGTTTTATATATATATATATATATATATATATATATATATATATATATATATATATATATATATATATAAGTATAAAAATTGAATATAACAAAACCTAAAATGCAGTGGTTTTTGGGGGCTTTAGGGATTCCTAAGTTGAGTAGCTTTTTTGATAGTTTTCAGTATTCTTTTAGTATTTTTACTAAAAGAATGCGAGTTTCGCAAAACCAGAGCTGGCAACAGCCGACTGATGCGTTCTCGAAATTGCACACAGACGCTACGATTTTGCATCCGTTCAGACCGAACTGAAGGAAAACCGGACCTAACGATATATATATATATATATATATATATATATAAAATATATATAACCCCGTATATATACCCCTCATCCATTCTAGCATTCTAATTATTATCAATAATACTAACAAATAGCTATTGACTTCATGGCTATTGAGAATAGTATCTTAGTTAATAAGAAATATCGATACCAATAATTTTTAAAATAAGTGTGTAATAACGCAAAAAACTTAAATTACACCGTCTATAGCAAAAGCTCTATAAATTGTGGCCACTGAAACATTACCAGAGATATATTTGGCAGGGCGCCAGACGGGTAGCGGCTTCGATGCCAGGATGGTTTCATCTACTAACGACCACCTGATCTCGCGAGTTCTAAGCTTTGTTAGATCCTGTTGCATCGTGATAAATGATCTTTGTAGATTTAAGATTTATAAGATTTAAAGATATTTGGCATTACGTATTCAACAGTATACTGGTGCATACATCAATCCGAAACAAAAATTCGACTTTTATAATTACTACTTCTTGTTGTACAGTATTGTACGCGTACAGACGGCGTCGTTGCACTAGAATTTGTATACCCAACTAGCATACAAATCCTAATACAACTAGCAACATGCTTTACAGTTAATTGCTATAATAGCTATTTTTCTTTGCTTTATAAAAGTAGGGTCGATTTCACTAGTTATCTTCGACGGCTCTATAATTAACTACAGCTCCTGTGTGAAAGATCTCGGATTACACATCGACTGTACTCTCAATTAGCAAACCCAGACAGCTACCGTATGTCAAAGAGTTACCGGCACGTTGCGTTCCCTTTATCGACATAAAAACTTTTTACCGACACATATCAAAACCTTGTTGGTACAGTTTCTCATATTCCCTATCATCGATTATGGTGATGTGTGCTATTTTGACCTCAATGCAGACAAGCTCGACAAATAGGACCGACTACTTAACAACTGTATTAGATTTATTTACAATCTCCGGAAGTACGACCACGTATCCTCCTTTCGCTTCAAGCTGCACTGGTTGCCTGTGCGCCAACGTCGCTCAGTGCGAGCCCTGTGTATTCTCTACTCTTTCCTTAACTCACCCAATTCTCCTGCTTACTTAAAGTCTCACTTCCAATATCTTTCTAGTAGTCATGATAAATCCCTCCGCTCCTCAAATAATGCACTTCTCCTTTGTCCCCAACATAGTTCTTAGTCTAGACTCTAGTCCATTCCTCCTTCCACATCCAGTCTATTCTACTCTGGAACGCTCTTCCTACGGAAATCAGAATGTCCACAACCAGAGATAAGTTTAAGCGCAGAGTCCGACAGTTGTATTTGAAGTATTTGGCAGAATCATGAACATTTTATTATAATTTTTGGTTGGTTAGTATCGTGTAATTATGCAGTATGGTATATGTATAATGTATATTATGTTTAATAAATCATTTATGTACTTGTATATTATAGTATAGTAAGTAGGTTTAATTAGTTTGATATGTATTATGTTTATTTTAGTAAAATTTATATAGTTTGCTACGAATATTATTGTACCTATTTTTATCATTAGTTTTACACGACCTTTCGTATAGTTAAATTTTTGTATTTTTCTAAAAACACCTTGGTATTTTGTCTCTGTCACCACCCTATGGTTGACTGGTAGAAAATTCCCTATGTAATTAAGTCCGCCATTGTACATTGTGCAGAAAGTGTATAAATAAATAAATAAAAGTTTTATTAAGGGCGGGTTTTCAACTTTAACATAAATTGACTGTTTTCGGTGCATATTGCGACCAAATAAATCCTACGAAACAAAGAATTGTCACAAATAGAGTACTTCTTTATCTAAAGATCGGTTAAAACAAATAAAAAAATATATGATTTTCAGTATATTAAAACATTTTACTGAACCTCTTCACCCAAAATTTACAAAAAGTGCTTAGGATAATTTTTCTGCTCTTATGTAGCTTACTTTGTTTAAAAATACCAGAAGATAGCGGATATAATCACCTTAAATTCGATAAAAAAAATTCAACAATATAAAAAATTTTTTGTAAAAAGCACAAAAAGTCTCGGAAAAACTTTCACGGTTCACGTGTTTTGCAATTATGCATGAATCTTAATGCGTGGCAATAAGGTTTATTTTATGTGGTCATTGTCTGGATTTATTGCACAAAACATATTTATATATCCCTGAAATAAGTAGCTAACTTGTAACTTACTAGTAAAAGTACATTCAGCCATATTAAAAAGTTAATCTTAATAAATCAAGAAGTTCAATGAAGGTTATCACTTTTATGTCTAATGCGGAGGCAAAGGGTTGTTTAGAAAATTCAATAGAAAATAAATAAAACTTACAAATTACAGCTGATGTTGCAATTCTTAAGCTAATTATTCAAAATCTTTAACGGAACTCAACAAATTTTAACTGAGCTAAAGTCGTGGAAAGTCTAATAAGTCGGACAAATTGCAATTAAGTGGTGCCAGCTTCGTCCTGTTCCAATCCGATTTGGGATCTAGGACACCATAAACAATGTTACAATTACAATATACGAAATAATAAATATTTCAGTAGCTAACATTTTATGTAGATGCGAACATATATTAAGTGAATAGTGTATTTTATTATTATTATCAATATGGGCTCCAGTTTGCAGACTTGAAGATATTGTAACATGTTACTTTAGATCAGACTATTATTGGGTAACGTATCGGCGACAGATCAAAATGTCACCCTGCCCCATAAAGCCCTACGAAAAAAAAACATCAGACTATTATGTTAAACTGTCAGAATTTAATTCCTTCTTGTATTGCCGGTATCGGCATCCTAAATCCTGTATATTTGACTGATAACTACATACAATAAAGAATAAGAGAAAAAAAATTGCTTGTAATATAAACCCCTATCAATGTCAAATTAAATGACGACAATGTCTAAAATGATTTCAAAACTAAGGATGGGCTATGATATCTGAGTTGTGGCTTAAACCGTTTCTCCTATCGCATTGCTATACACTGCCCGGCTCCCAGCTGATCCGCAATAACACAACTGGCCAAACTAGTGGTGGTGTAGCGATTTACTTGCGATCGGATATTTCTATCCGTGACGGATAGAAATCAGTTCATCCAGCCAGCGACCTCCAGTAGACGCACCGGAACACATATTCATTGAAGTTACTCTGTTTAAACTAAAACGTGTCCGACTAAAACGTGGAGATTCTTAGTCTCTTGGAATAGGTAATCGTGATGGGCAAGCTACTAGTAATAATATTGATCTTGACCAGCTTAATAAGTATTTCTCGTCACAATCAACAGCCATAAATATGACGGATACGGCTAATACACTATAACACCTCTCCGTAGTGCCTCCTAAGAAACATTCTCCTTTTTGTTTCACAACAGTTAAAATATATTGTCTATTTCTTCCAATGCTGTTGGTAGTGATGAACTTAGTCGCACTATGCTTATACCAAATAATCGATATTGTTTGCCATATTTTAATACATATTTTTAATTTTTTGCTATCGGCTGGCACGTTTTCTGAGACCAGTAAAAGAGCCAAAGTTATTCCTTTGCCAAAAAAATCCAAACCGCAATCCTGTGGGGACCAATACCGGCCAATTTCCATCTTGCCATTTCTATCTAAGGTCTTGGAGCGCCTCGTCTATCAACAGGTAGTTGTGTTTCTAATTATTAAAAAAATATTTTGCCCTTTACAATCTGGTTTTCGACCCGGCCATAGCACAACTATAATATTAATAAAGGTAACGCTTTTGGACTTCAGTAAAGCATTTAATACTGTCGACCACGATATTCTCCTGCAACTGTTGTACACTATTGGCTTTTCTTCTACTATGATTCAATGTTTACGTGAGTATTTGTGTAATCGTCTACAACGTTTATCAGTGGAGGATGCCACATCTGAGTGCTCTACGATCACAGCTGGAGTTCCTAAGAGCGGGGTTTTGTCGCCATTGTTATTTAGTATATTTATTAATTCCATCACTGAAAACATCTCCTCCTACTCTCATATGTATGCTGATGATCTACAGATTTATCCCCATGCATCAGTTGACGACTTATCTTCAGTTATTTTACGTATGAATTCGGACCTGGAGATCATCTGTGATTGGAGTAAATCTCATGGATTAGCTATTAATATATCAGGTATTCCTGGATTACTGATTAGCGTTCGAGTTCAAGATCTTTGCCCAATAGTAGTTGAAGGAAATATTATCCCATTCACTCAAAATGTAAAAAATGTTGGAATTCACCTTGATTCGACATTGTCCTGGATCCGGATTACGTCACACGACAGCACGTGATAAAGTGTAGTTTAAGTAAATAATAATATGTATGTTAACTCTGTAAGGTATTAGCATATGCCTATGCCGCCCGAAATAAACGTTATTTAATTTTTATTTAATTTAATTATCGCATTTATACGGTATCCTTTACGACCCCAAGACACCACTCTATTGGAAAACGAAGTTTGCATTTTTAGACGATAGCGTCAAATCATTTCGGAATTCTAATATATCGCTAAAAATCCCAACGCGACACATGAAATTCTTCGATTCTTCATTTGCAGCTCAAGCAACCAGTCCGTGGAACGGATTACCAACTGCAATTAGACGTTCTAAGAACATAAATATTTTCAAAAATGCAGTTAAAGTACATTTTTGATGACCTTACAAACAAGTACTTAAAAGTAAGAACTCTGCAATAATATTAATTTTTTTGACAGGCGTATCTATCAATTATTTATAAAAGTATATTGAATATATATTAAGTTTGTGTACCTATTTTATTTTTAATTTTGTATATTATCAGGTAACTTTATGTGTGAAAAGATAATATTTATAATAGGTATAGGACATAGGTATATGATATTCATTAATAAATTATAATATATATATATATATATATATATATATATATATATATATATTATAAGTACCTACATATTTATTTGTTGTCGTTATTACTTCCCTGAACGTTTATTTTAAGTTTTTTAGTCTTATTACCTTTGTAATGAGTTACTTTTAAATCTTTTTCCAAATTTATTAAGGTTGTCTGGTAGAAATCGCCTAGAAGACCGCCTTTTGTGCCTAGTTTTAGTAACTGTATTATTTTATTTTACTTTTTGGTGCGCAATAAAGTGTTCATTCAGTCATTTATACATTTGACAAAAAAAATCTTAATACAAGAAAAAGTTACGCCATCTTGTTTTCAGAATATTTTGTCAACTATATGCGGACTGACTGAACTGCGAAAAGTTAATGTCAAACCTCGACGGCCATCCCTAAAAGTAGCCACTTCTATAATAATACATAGGTCTATGGGCTGGATATCTTCCAAGGTGGACTCTCCACAATCGCGCGGAGAGGGTTCACTGTATTGCTTCCTTTCGTAGTTGTTTTAAAATTTGTGACTCACTGCTTTAGGAAGTGTGTGCGATTTGGCACCGGTATCGACGGCATGAATGCTTGGGAATATCGCAATATTGCACTTCGTATTTATCACTTTTTATCGTTCGGTTTTTGTATGGTTTGCCCTTTGGAATTATTGTTTCCTTTTTCGGTTTTATGTGGGATATTATTTTCAGATGATACGATTCCACATTTCCACCTTTACTATTTCATTATTTTAATCAGTTAGGTATATCTAGAAATATTTCAGTGTCGGTTAGTACTCGAATAACATTGGTGTTTAAGATTTGAACTAGGATTTATATTATAATACCAACATACATTATCTAATTTGAATTTTCCGATAGATATACTTTTCTAATCTTAGATACAAAATATACCTAAGTACTTAGGTACATAAATGTAATAAATATAATTTCCCACTATTCCCAACGTGTGAAATATGATTAAAACTTTGACTCAGTTTAATAAAACGATGCAAATAATAATATAAGTATGTATCAAAAGTACTTAAACCCAACCCCTTAACCCACATAACATAAAGTACACTTAGATCACCTTTACCAGAGACATTAATCTTCGCCGCCAGAGACGTAAAACATTCATAATGATTTTACGACAGTGGGTGGAGATTATTTATATTCATCTCTTCTACATTAAACACGGAGTATGTTAGGGTATTCGAAATTTGAATCGTGCTAAGTACTTTGGCAGTTTATCAAAATATTAATAATTGTAATAAAATACCTCTGCCGAAGAATCCAAGGAGCTTTTAAACGCATAATGAACTAAGTTTGTAAAATTAAGTTCCAAAATTACCTATTTAAGGGGCAGAACACAGCAATTTCGAAAAAAGAATATGTAATGTTTATGTTATAGTATTATATTCGTGATATGCCTAAATTTAAAATTAAAATTTATTTATTTAGGATAACAAAAATTTCACTAAGTTTTTTTCACACTTGTAACTATTCCTATACAACTATCGACTATCTATAGAATATAAGTCATGGCTTAATCTAAATATCAGTTAATCACGCTAGCAAATCCATAGCTATTTTTGGGGGTCGGTAATCCCCTGTCATCTTTATCCCGATACGTATTAGGTGTGTCAGAATCAGACGGGATATGGATCTCGTTATGGGTTTGGCATGGTGATAGAATAATCTTGCACTAAATACATTACTATTTTTGGGATAGTTTTTATTTACCGGTATTTTACCCTTCAAATAATTAAGTTCCTCCTTGTTGTGCCTAATCTAACTAAAATGTCACATATTGTTAGTGAAAGCTTCAATATCTATAAGTTAACTATTAAATTGTTTTATCCTAAGCATTTTATAAAGTGATTTCATTTTATATATTATGAAAAGACTTCCAGAATTAGGCTGCATTAATAAAAATACTTAAATTTTATTATTATATTTATTCCAGGGTCGACTTCAGAAACGGTCCACCAGTCCACTGGGCGGTAGCGGGGGAGTTCGGTGCGCGAGCGCATTTCGCTCTGAACGAGTCAGATCCATCGTCGGCTCATCTCGCCGTCGAGAAAGTCGCCAGATACGACGAGGGCATGTACAGATGTCGAATAGACTACATCGACTCCCCAACCAGGAATTATAGAGTTAACTTGACGGTCATTGGTAAGTAGGAAACGTTTTAAAATCAAGTGTAAAAGTAATTTTTCACTAGTTGTGAATGCTCTTATTATTATGTAATCATAATGTAAAATAGCATTTCAGAGAATACAGTTACTTTATAATATAAATAATTTACACTGTAGACCATCTTCTTACTACACCTCCCGAATCGGTGCACGAAGCAGAAGTAGTGTCACGCCACGCGCCGCGCCGCCAAGACATGTCGCTGCATTGAACGACTAACGAGTTTAAGTTAGTTGTACCACATATTAATAAATAGTTACTACGTAACAGATACATCACTCTCATACAACAGTGAAAATCCCTACGCTAAAATTACCTACGAAATCTTAATAATAATACTGTTTTTCGCAGCGACAAAAAAATTACCATAAGTACGCGCACAAAGAGTCGAGATTGTGTTGCCGGCCGTGCGACTTACGTTACACGTGAGTCACGCGCGCCAACGCGCGAATTCGCTAGGGTTGTAACTATAAGGAATATTGTAATAAAATGAATATTGTGAAATAATAATATTTTTATTTTTCATCAAATAGAAGCACTATGATATTAGTAAGTAAGTATTTAGGTACATAATATGAAGTAAACGGGTCCACGAAAAAAAACCACCTACATTTGCGTAATATATAAGTTCTAGTTATGGTACTAAATAAGGTAGTTATTATAAAAACAACACTATTTATGAATATTGAATAATGTTATGAATTCCAACAATAGGATTAAAAAATTTATGTGAACAAAGGGACTTATAAGAGGATATTATGAGGAGTTCAGTCCTTAATTTACGATTTATATATTATCTACCTATCCATAAAACATACTATTTATTATGTTCAAAGAAATTATGGTAATAATTTGTAAAGATTTAAAGTTTTAAAAATTAAAATACTACTTACTTTTGTTCGTCTCCCGGCAACGAAAAAAATTACAATTTTTTATTGCGTATTTGACTTTGACAGCCATCCATTGCACAATAATTACGTGCCATTTCGACTCGTAATCGCGGGAAACGTGCGGTGCGAGTGCTCTGGCGGGCGTGCGGCGGCCATTTGTCGATTGTCTCGTAAACGAAACGCCGAGCGGTAGGCAAATAACGCGTATCCTTGAGCGAGTGATGAAAGCCTGGCTGTACCGCGATGCTTGCGCACTGTTAACGCCTTCTTTGTAGATCACATACCAGCCCTAGCGCTCCGCTCGGCTACGTACAATCGTAGGTAAAAATTTCAAGAACACGACTGAGTTCTGCTAGTGAACATTATTTATATTGTGGTTACGCAGTACGTTATTTGATGTTGATTATTTTGTAAATAGTCCCACCTGACTCTCCTCGAATATACGACTCCGAGGGGAAGGAAATCGTGGGCGCCGCAGCAGGGCCTTTTCGAGAAGGTCAAGAACTACTACTTTCCTGTCAAGCCTCTGGCGGTAAGCACATAGTCTTAACGTAATTATTGATATTAAAAGCAAGTTTTTCTCCGAAACATTATTTAATGTCGAATTTTATATTCGACTGTTTTAAATTAGGACTCACACACACATAATTTAAGCTGTCCTGACAGTCGATTTTTCATCGTATTTACTGGATAAAAATACGGGTATAACAACCAAAATTATTTAAATCGTTACGAAAACATTCGTTTTCACATTTGTTTTATGTTTCACAGTATTTGGCATCGTTTAAATACCTATATTTCAAGTGCAAAATATAGTAAATGAAACATATTCAAAATAAATCAACAATGTGTCATAAATGTAAAATATTTAAATACTTTTAAAATTTATAAAATTATTGTAGGATTAAAACTTAGGTACAATAATATGTGGTTTTTGTACATTAATATATTTTGTTCTAATTATTAAATTTTAGCAGTTACTAATTCCAAAAGTCCCTAGTGACTGCAAAGCCTTAATAATTGCTAATGTTTTCCCCTCATACGTGAGCAAATCATTGTTCATTTTAAATTAATAATTCTATTACCGAAATACAGGGGTATAACGTTCTAAAACGTTGGAGCTCGGGTAAACAATTGTATTTTCAACAGGGAAACCCCCTCCCGACGTTTCGTGGTATCAGGGCGAGGATCGTCTGGCCGTGACCAAAGATGGATCGGTGTGTCAACTTCATCTGCCTTCACTATCAAGAGAGATGGCCGGCACAAAGTTACAGTGTAGAGTCCAACCGCCGCTTCTCAAACCGCAGTTCAGAGATGTCACTATTAAATTGTACCGTAAGTTTCAAAGTAGCTGGCCTTTAACTGTTCGAAGTTTATATATGTCTGTGGATTTGTAAAGGACCATACCGAGCGTCACTGCCGCAGATTAATTTGACGTTACAAAGGGGTACTGTATGTTTTCCAAATCACAATACCAGGTAAAAGAAAAAAGGACTTACATATTCGGAAATCCTTATTAGTAGAAACGTCTACCTCTAAAATTATTTGTCAACTTGAAAAATTATTTATAATGGTTGACGTAACTTGAGAGATCTTGTACCTATAAAATCATTAAAGTCTAGTGAAGCTCTGATAAAAGTTATTTTATTAAAAATCAAAAGCCTTATCACAAATTTACTAATTGGGAAAACTTTACTGCTTACTTTCTATTTTCTGCAAACACCCAATTAAAAGTTTGTATATACCTACTGATTTTTTAGTATCTTAAATATTATTTTTCATTTACAAATATAAGAATTAGAATGAATGTGACTTTCCTCATTTAACTTTGTACATTATTTACGTTTTTCATTTTTGAGGTGAAACTTTGTAGAAAAGAATTTCCGACGAATTTTTATTTAAGCAGTTGTATATTTGGGTTTACACAGATCTTTATTTAATACATGTATAAAAATCATTCAAACTCTCAAGTAATGCGAGCCAGGCTATATTGCTGCAACATCGATATAATGCAGATTTTGTCACTGCACCCTCTAAAGACAGTTCTTATGGGGTTAGCTACAAGAAAATTGCTAGAAGTTATTTATACGAACCATTCAATACATTAAAGATTTATCTTGTTTTACAGTGAAACCGCAGTTCGTCCGCGTGTCAGGCGGCGGGGCGACCCGCGCCGGCCACGAGCGGTCCTTCGTCTGCACCACGCGCGGCTCCAAACCGCCCCCCAACATCGACTGGTTCATTAATTCACAACGAATCGACTCTACACTAACACAGGTATAATTGATTGTCACTAACCCTTTAGGGAGCTTTCACACTAGGGCGATTGCGGTCGGTGCTGCGCGATCACCATATATTTGACAGCCTTCTGTGATTTCAATTAAATTGCTTTCACGCTATTGCCTTTGATCTGAAAGCCACCTTTTAGAATTTGTTAGTACTCGTAGGTGTACCTACGTATGCTAGAGCACCTACGTATGCTAGTGTACCTACGTATGTAGACATCCAGATATAAAACAGATTTTTCTTAATCTTCAGTTTACTCCGTACAATAATCGTTGACGTATTAAACTACAGTTATCAAGAATCCGTCCCGGATTCGTAGACTATCTAGCTTGTATTTGGGAAAATATGAACTAATCAAAATTCAAGTGTCATACAGTCGTACAGATGTACGCTCGGAGCGCACGTAATCCATATGCAATGGATAAAACTCATTGAATTAGCCCGCGCTCTATAGCCAGTCGACTAGAGATGTCAATAACGATTGCGCCGCATACCGAATTCGTAGATCAAATATCCAGGTAGGATAGGCAGAACAGGTGGGATAGGTTTTCGTCTAAATTCTATACTATGTTGAGATGTCAGTTTTCAATTAAATTTTTTCTTATGAAACCAAGTGTCAAGCCAAGTTCAATTCTTATTAATACAATTGTGTTTAATTTAATATTTAAATGTAAAATTGTAGCTGCGAGTTTTGGTTGAATCGCGACTTTATACTAGTTCTGGACTGCCGAGAGAGGCAGTCCAAAATATGACCAGATATATATATTTTTTTGAAAATAATAGTTGATAATTTCAAGAATCATGCTTCAAGTTAGCCGGCATATCCAATAAAAACCAATTGGCCATTAAAATTAAACCTAATACCACACGATTCAATTTAAAGTAAGGGTAGAGCACTGTAAACTACCAGAGAAAAAAGTTATGATCCCTAATGTCAGACTTTATACTTGTCCCTAGAGAACAAGTATAAAGTAAGTATGATATTCTCAAAAAGTTACGTAAGAGAGCCATGCTTTGGCACGAATCGGGCTGCCTCGACCGGAATAGTGTCACGGCATCACAGAAGAGCTGTGGGTGGCGGTCATCACATACAATCAGGCGATCCGTATGCTCATTTTCTTATCTATTTCAGAAAAAAAGTCTCATCACTGATGTGCACACGGTCTTCAAAAGGGGAGAGAAACGAGGGTGAATCAAAAACAGAATCAGCGCATGGGCATCTTAAAATATGATATTCGGCGGGGGTTTTGGTTTAGAATTAGATCACGATTAGAATTCTAATAATAATAAAAATATCTAATCGGTCCAGAAGCTTATGAATCTAGTAGACATACAAATTAAATTTCGCCGACTGCACATATCCATTTGATTGAATATTATAATAGATATAATGTTTCGGTAACTGTAAGTTATAAGCAATAAGCTAACAGGCATTAGAACTCTATTGGATATACCAGCAGTGCCCATACAAAAATGTCCGTCATCCTAATAAATAATCTTTATTCGGTATATAGGTAATCTAATATCAAAATATTTATCGCCATCTCTACGGTCAACTCTAATGGCACTCCGTTATGCTCTAATATCCTCTGACTTCACTATTGTATTTGCACCTGTTAAAAGTTTTTCATGCTGGAATATAAAAACCTGTTATATCAATAGGTACGAATACTAAAAACTGTTATATTGTATTATTTACAGAATTATTTTTTGTAAAAAAACAATTGTTCGCTTTGCACAAAATATATATTTTTTAATTTTGTACCTGTATTTTGTAGTCGAGGAAATTAAATGTTTAACAGATAAATATACTTCTGACAGCCTCCTAGGGCTAGTGGTTAGAGCTTGGCTCTCGACTCGGAGGTCGTGGGTTCGATTCCCGCATTGGAACAACAAAAAATATTGTTTCCGAGTTTGGTTAGGATAATGCAGGCTGATCACCTGATTGTCTGACAAGAAAAATGATCCATGCGTAGGATGGACATGTAAAAAGTCGGACCTGCGCCTGATCTCTCGCCAGTCGTGTCGCTCATCCGTCCCACTGGATTACGAGAGTAAAGAAAGAGAGAGTGCTCTTGTGTACTGCGCACACACTAGGGCACTATAAAATTACTCCTGCGTAACTGGCTTGGTTTCAATGAAAGCGGCCATCGTCACCGAAATCGGTGTGGGGGAGTTATATACTTCTGAACTTATTTATGTTACTATTTTCCGGCATTAAATGACTGATGACGTTCAAACTATTATTAAGCACTTATATTTTCCCTGACTGTATTTTTCGTTGGCAGGTAGAGGTAGACGGGGAGGTGACGAAGAGTATCCTAACATGGCGGGTAAGAAGAGAGGACAGCGGGAGGTCTCTCGTCTGCAGAGTATCCAATCCGTGGTTCCCAGCATACACCCTAGAAGACGTACTTACCCTGGAAGTTATTTGTGAGTAATGCTTAATGCCACTGCCTCGAACATAGCAGCGAGCGATGCGGCGCCATAGTCACCGCTTGACAGGAATGCAGCTGTGCGTCAAGCGGTGGTTATGGCACCAGTGTGCGCGCGACGTCGTTCACCGCTGCTGCGCCGCGCCGCTCACCACTGCCGCGGCCGCTACACGCTGTGTTTGAGGCAGCGGCCTTATAGATCACGGCCGAATCATTAAACAATAGGGAATCAAAGTTAAGGGCCCCCAAAATTTCGTGTTGTCCCTGCCTTTGCACGGCAAATGACAATGAGAGCCTTCACTTAAGAAGTATTCAGGTATTCGACCGTTTGAATAACAAACAAGTAACAAATATTAACCACCGCCACAGGAGTCACTGGTAGAATTTTATGTAGGCAAGCATTAATTTACGTGGGTATCATTCTTCGACATGAATAGGCCGGCTCGACCTGATAAATACCACAGCCTCACAGAAAACCGACGTGAAATAACGCTTGCGTTGTGTTTCGCCAAGTAAGTGACTTTCCCGGAGTCCCAAGGAGGTCGGGGACTTTAGGGACCAGGATCGCAAGTGCGCACAACTCGAGGAGTTACAACTCCTCGAGTCGTACGAGTGTCCATGAGCGACGGGTAATCGCTTACCATCAGGCGACCCGTCTGCTCGTCTACTGCATTACATAAAACAAAAAATTTAACTGTTAAACTCCTCTTTTATATATAATACATCTATGGTTAAACTACTAAAAGAAGTTTATTATAGCCGGAGCCCAAGCTTGGTGATATTAGCGCCATCCTTCATGCGGTGTTTTATGCGCTTGCTATTAAGCTGAGAATGTAAAACTTAGTTAATTTATTGTGCATATACTTTATTGTACACATACGGGTGTTATTCGTTTATTAGTTAGTGGAGCATAAATCGTAAATAATATTATTTTCATAAAATATTTTTGAACTACTTTTTTCAAATTAATGCGCTACGAAACCGAATAAAAAGCATGATTTTAAAATAAGTTTTTCCTATAATTTTCAGCTACATGTTTCAATATTCATTAATTTTTCAAGCCAAGAAGGGATTATCCAATAGTTATCTTCGTTCGACCAAAATATTATTTAGGGTAAGGTTGCCCTATCAATGGACTGACGCTTTGATGGGATCACTTACGTATAGTATCTAAAAGACAATATGTCTATGATTGTTTACAAATGATGGCTTTCAATCTTGGATGGTTAATAGTAAGCCTTTATCTACTTCAGTACAAATATTTAAAGTTCTAATATCAAAATCTAATGAGAAATTGAGTTTTTTTTTTAAAGTGGTCCGATGTTGCCATTCCCTACATTTATTCATTTCGTAAACCTATCAAATAGTGGCGAAGGCTCGTTCTCCTTTATAGGAAAGCCGTTGTCTGTACTAGATAGGGTGTAATAGGTAGGGATTTAGATAGGATCTTCAAAAGGTACCTAAGTCGTAAGTGAAGCCGATAGGAATGGAGTTATAGGAACCCCACGCCACTGCTAAATACCTTCCTATTCTGATATTATATAATATGTAATTAAATATATTTTAAATAGTATAAATTGCCCGCGGCTTCGCCCACGTGAAATTAGGTTTTAAACTTTCCTATTCATTTTTTTCCGTACTATACGAAATATCATGCAAATATTTCCAAGGCATAAGAAGTTTCATACAAATTTTCATTATTTATTTTACGCCCTTGGGGTTGAATTTTGAAAAATCCTTCCTTAGTGGATGCCTACGTCATATGAGAAATGCGTGTGCAAAATTTCAAAAGGTTTGGCCTGTGCGTTGATACATCATTCAATCAGCTTTGCCTTTTATATATTTTAAACAACAGTCTACATCAAGATAGTTTTTCATATAAAAGTGCACTCGACGTAGGTATATTATAACAGTATCCACTTAAAACAGCATGTTGAGTTATGCCATTTTTAAGATTGTATGTGGCAGCTCGATATACTCGTATTTACACTCGTATGACAACAATTCTTAATTTTATAATTACTTATTTATTTGTGCTGCCAAAATGTTACTGTGCAATTTTAAGTATGAAAATATTGTTAGTATCTAGATTTTGAATTTTTTTTGAAATTTTTTTGTAAAAATTCTACAGTTTTAATTGTCTTGTAGTTGTGTTAAGAGTAGGTTACGCCAATTTCTATAACACTGGTGTTAAATCGTATTTAAGTAGTTCAAGATGCTTCGACTCGGCGATTTAAAACTTACACCTAAAGAGAAATCAGGCTTTATAAAATGTGGCAATGCCTACCTTCTAACCTATCTACTGGAACCCCCAAAGAAAATAAAATTGAAAATGATATGTCTATGCTAGGACAAGCAAAACAACGGAAAAGCTTACTCAAACACATACATTATTTTGTAAAAATTCAAATAAATATTAATTTAATAAACAGATATAATTTTTTTTCGATCTTAGACATTTGTTAGAGTTCCCTACCAATTAAATTATTTCATACTAGTCTTCTTTTTACCCGACACGGCGAAGCCAAAAGTAAGGGATGATAATAATGATTTTGGCAGTATATGTATGTATTTATGTATGTATCTAATATCTATGTATGTTCCACCGTAGCGCCTAAGCTACTGGTCCGATTTTATAGGTATCAATAGATTCGTAATAATGTCCCGGGTAACATTGTTTACGTAGTCGGGTTATAGTTTTTTTTATAAACATTGTAATTATTATTTAAATAAGAGCTAACCCGAGAAAAAAAAATATGTTTCCGTATTCAGTGAATCCAAACAAGTAAAAAAGTTGTGCTTTTTATAGAACAGTGTAATTAGTACAATAAGCGAACAAAAATATGAGCTGAATAAAGTTATCACGTACGGAGCGACGGAGCGACGGAGCGGTGATGGAACACCTGGAAATAGAATGTCTGAAGGGATTCCTCGTTATTTATTCACATGCTCGTATAAAGTGGAAAGACACATTGTATTTCTATTTAAAAACGTTTCATCTTGAGAGCTTAGCGCAAACTATGTCTTCTAATTCCACAATAATGTTTTTTTAAACTGACTTCCAAAAAAAGGAGGCGGTTATTTATTGTAACGACGTAATTGCAATTTTTTTTCTGAAAAAGAATTTCCTTAAAAATATGTATTATTAATAATTATTCCTTTAAAAGTTACTTACATTAAATTCGTGTTAGGCATTAAGTATTAGACTTTTTGCTTAATTTACTTAATTTATTCTTAGTCTAATAAATACTGCTTAATTTATTAGACTTAACGCTATTAAGTACATGACTAAAAAAATCTCAATCCCACCCCATTCAAGCAGTAAATTACAATGTACTGTCGAAAGAAAGCTTTATTAAGCTCGCAAAAGTGAACAATTACATAGTGCTATTTTAAGTTAGACAATACATCAAAAGTTCGGCGAGATAAAGCGCGTTCCGCTCGGCAAACCTGTGCTAACTTCCACTTGCGTTATCTATCAAAAAATACATATTTTGAATACATTTTTATTTTGATTTTCTACAGGACATAATATGACAAGTGACTAAAACTTAGGCCTTTTCATCCGTTATTGGATGATTTATACAGCGAAGCTGGAAGGAATTCTCCTAGCGAAGTAACCACTCTTGAAATACTGTAGTGCCTGGGACAGTTGGCTTTTAAATGTCGTATGGTTGCCCAAGCACATACGGCATTCTCACAGCATAGACGAGTCAGTCCAGAGGAATGACTGGACGTCTAGGGCCAAGGTAACGTGCTGTGGGCTTAGCAGGAACATTTGACAGCGGCGTAAACTTAACGTCATAGAATGAGAATTCTGTCAAAATCAAGAGAGCGCCCATAAAAATTTGTTATGGTAGATGGTCCCGCTAATCTGCAACATATTTGACGAGTCTGGAATATTGTTCGTTTTCCCTGTCTACGTAGATTTGCTCATTATTATTTCCGGTATAAGATGGAGATATTTTTAAATAATCAAGGATTCAAGTGTTGTAAATAATAATTTTACGTCCTGTGGCTCAGTGGTTAGCGCGTTGGCGCTCAAGCCGAACCTCGCGAACACATAGTTTTCTGTGTTCCTGGGTTATGGATGTGTCTTAAATATGTGTCTACTGTATGTAACATAGAACCTGCAGACAAACTGAAGAACTGTTTGGTAGGTCTTTATTTTATATTTTGTGTTAATTGATATGAAATAATAAATAAATAAATGTGATATAATAAAAATCCTAAATAAATTTAAATTAAAAAAGTATTAAATATACTTCCCGTTATCTGGTACCTGTAACACAAGTTCTTCGGATACTTAGCACGGGATCCGATCGAGTTAGTGTGAAACATCCATAGATATTATTTAAAAAAAAATGTAGAAACAGTAACATCTTATTAAAAGAATTTCATTAAAAAAAAACAAATAATCTCATTATTGTACACAGTCGTAAAGTTTTCTTATTGTATTAAGGGATTCTTCTTTACGAATAATAAATTTTCCAAAACCATCCAAAAGAGCCTCCCTCGTGATTTTCTTTATTTAAGTTTATAATATACGCCCGTACTAAGCATCCAGTGTATGTGTCGTGAGTTAAATCCTCCGGGCATTATACGATTTGTTTGGCAAACTTCCGTGTAATTTCCTCTCGGCTTTTTAAAGATTTTGCCAGCGTTTTTTTTTGTAATTAATTTTCCGCTTTAATAAGTTCAGGTTTTCTTGGCACCACGTGAGCCAACAACGTGAATTTTGGATGGATATCAACGTTACTTAAAACTTTTGATGGTTTTCTTTGTAATAATCCATAACTCATCGTTTTTCAAATTTGGTATTTTTTATACAGGCAGAAGTAATTAATCCGACTTCGAAAGTAAAAATGCACATATTTTGTGCATTTTTACTTTTACTTTTAGATTTTTTATTTCATTAAACTAATTTTCTAAATAATTCCACTTTTAAATTAGGCTAAAATTTTAACTATTTCTCTACTCAATCTTCATAATTTTGAAGTCGGTACCAGCCCGAACAACATCCTGATAAAACAATATTTTATAGAACTTACGTTCAACTTTGCTGGTGGCCTTTGTCCAAAATCTTATTTTTTGGTAGCATACGCTTGTGTTACTTCAGAAAAAGTCAAAATCACTATAAGTGTCCAGATTAATTTCGAGGAGTTTTCTTGATTCCCCATGGATCCCATCATCAGGTTTCTACTTTAGTGACTAAAGGACCAATTTAGAATTATACCATTTATAACAACAAAATAAATTTTCAAATAGGTCCATAAACAGCGGAGTAATGATCAAAGATATCCGTTTCGGTGTAAAATACTATGAGGAGTATCTTTTATATCATATAATGTGATGATGTATGGTTTGATGATGGTGGTGATGATGATTACTCTAATTGACATAGTGGCATATGCTTGCAGTTCTTTAAACAACGCCGAAATTCTCAAACATGTATCTATAAGGAGTCAGTAGTACTGTTCAGTACTTTTGGATCCAGGATATACCTTGGAGCAAAATCATACTTTTTGTTAATTTGCATTCTTGCGTTTTGCACTGGCCGACAACATGCGCTTAATTTCGCTTGCATTGACGACTCGCCCTCAAGGCGTATACAGTCTGTCACTAAAACTATACATAAAATTAATATTATAAGGTACTAAAAAATACGGACTGGTCAAGTGATTTTTTACGTAAGTACACAAAAAATGAAAAATGTGATAGATACTTATATATTTATTAAAAACTAGTTCAGTAATGCTACTCAGAGAGCAACTTTAATATCTATGGTCTCTAAACGCGATGTAAATACTAAAAAACCACCCTGGATTGATGATAATGTTGCAAAAAAGGAAACAAAATTTATAAAAAGTGGATTAACAATTGTTATGATCCCAAAATTAGACTAGAATATAATAAAATACGAAGCAAGGTTCACAAGGTATTAGAAAAGAAAAGAAATGATTACTGCAATAATGAAATAAAAAGAAACTTTAATAACACGAGGAAGATATATCGAACAATTAATTAAATGTTAGGCCGAACAACGTTATCAATTGATGAACTAATTCTAAAATCCTTTAGCGCACAAGGTATATCTGTTAAAAATATAGCGGATAATTTTGCGCATGAATTTGATCAATCAGTAAAAGCTATCATTCCTAACTGTAAAAATAAAATACTTAATACTAAATTTTATACTGAAAATACTATAAACTTGTCAATTTTATTTAAAAAAGCGACAAAAAACAAAACTATAATTAAATTTAAAAAATTAAACTCGAAAAAAGCGACAGGGCCAAAATAAAATATCTATCTCTGATATTAAAGTGATAGGAAAAGATCTAGGGGCAGCTATCGCCAGCCTTATTAATTACAGTATTAAAACGGGAACCTATCCAGATGAACTAAAAGAAAGTTTTGTTTGACCTGTTTATAAAAAAGGTAAACATAATGATTATTGCAACTATCGTCCGATTTCATTACTGTGTGCTATACATAAAATAATTGAAAAATACGTTTCGGAACAAATTCATAACTTTTACAAAATAAAAAACCTAGTATACTCGAAACAATATGGATTTCAGTCTGGTAAAGGTGCCACTGATCTCCTGAGACATTTTACAGATGTAGTTAACGAACAACTTAATGATAAAAAAAATGTTTTAGCCTTATTTATTGATTATTCGCGAGATTTTGATACCCTGGATCATAGTTCCCTCATTAAACAGCTAGATAATTGCGGCATTAGAGGAACGTTGCTCGAATGGTGCAAAAATTATTTAAATAATAGAAAATTCACTGTTAAGATTGAACAGACATCTAGCTGCTATAAGGTTGTCACCAATGGCACCGCCCAGGGGTCGGTGTTGGGACCTCTATTCTTTCTTTCCTACGTAAATTCTATGCACCGGTGCTTAAATCGCTGCATGTGCTTATCAATTTGCAGATGACACATGCCTTTTGGCAGTTGACAAAGACCTAAAAACAGCAATATCTAAGCTTCAATCCGAATTTAATAACGTACTAAAATGGTGTGACGCAGGACTGGTGAGAAACGCTGCGAAAACAAAATTATTAATAATAAAATCTCCTTATCTTACAAAATATGCCACACCAGTTACTCTAATAGCTCATACTCACCCCTGCCTACATAACTCAAATAGCTTAGCAAATTGTGCGTGCGCACAAATTGATATCGTTAGTAGTCAAAAATATCTAGGACTCATTATTGATATCAAATTTTGTTGGTCAAGTCATATTGAATATATTTTAAAGAAATTGAGACAATTTTCGGCCAACATCATTTTAAAAAACCGTATTCCGTTAAAAACCAAACTGCTTCTATGTCACTCTTTGGCAGAATCTTACGTTCAATATAGCCTAAGCAGCTATGGCAAAACATACGCAACATACATTAATCAAATTTATAAATTACAAGTCAAAATTCTAAAAACAATTTTACCACTTAAATTAAGATCAAATGACCATTGGAGATATTTAAACTGTGGAAAGTGTTACCTACTGGTACACCGATATGCTAAAATATAACTTATTAAAAGAATAAGTTAGTAAGTTCCATTAGTTAAATAATGGATTTCTATGTGGAAGATCCACAGTCTTCAACTTAGTGATTTTCAATGACTATTTAACGCAGGCCATGGATACTGGCAAGCAAGTTGATGTAATTTACACCGATTACTCTAAATGTTTTGACCGTATAGACCATACTATACTTATTAAGAAGCTTGCATCCATGGGAGTCGCAGGGAATCTTTTTAGATGGTTCTCTTCCTATATTGACCGAAGGTCCCAAGCCGTAGTTGTTAAAAATTATATTTCTAGTTGGGTAGACATTCCTAGTGGAGTTCCCCAGGGATCGTTGCTTGGCCCTCTCCTTTTCAACATAATGGTTAATGATATTCAAAATTGTTTACATTCATCTCAATTACTTTGCTTCGCAGATGACATGAAAATATTCTTAACTATATCGTCTCAATCTGATGCATCTATACTCCAGGCTGACATCTCGCGTCTTGAGCAGCACAGTTCGTGATTTAGGCATTTATCATGACTTTAAATTACTATTTGACACACACATACATAAAATAGTATCAAAAGCCTACAAAGCGCTTGGTTTTGTTCTAAGATGTGCGGCATCATTCAAGGACATTAAAACAATAAAAACATTATACTATACCTATGTGCGCCCTCACTTGGAGTATGCCTCTCAAGTTTGGAATCCTAGGTACAAAGAATACATAGATCGCATCGAAAATATTCAAAAGAAATTTGTTCGATATCTTTGCTATAGATTAAAAATGTATTATAACTTAGAAAATTATTTAGAACTATGTAAAAGGCATCACCTGGTCCCGTTAAGGATCCGACGTGATGTTGCTGACTTAGTTTTCTTACTTAAGATAGCTTCCAATAAAATCGATTCGCCTGAACTTTTGGAAAAACTCAACTTAAATACACCTATAAGAATCTTTAGATCTAACCCCCTTATTTTTCTACCAGTAGTCACGACCAACTATCGGAAGAACTCGTTTGTCTTGCGCGCAGGTAAAAATTTTAATAAAATCTGTAATTCTGTGGACTTAGATTTATTCACAACTGGCGCGGCGACAGCTAAGCGATTACTTTACCAATATTTGCTCCAGTACTGTAGTGCTGACTTTATCTTTGTACTTCTAAATTTTAAAGGGTCTAAATAAGTTTTTTTTTTTTTTTACTTTTATCCTAATTGTACTATTGCTATATATAAGCTAACCAGCTTGATAGTTGATTGTACACTTGTGACTGTTTCTTTCTTTATAATTTATAAACTGTGTCTAATTCGCGTGTATTAGTGTACACTATGTTTAACTCATGTTAACCTATTCGGTTTCTACATGTGAGGACCTGTAATTGGCTTTCTAATGATTAGAATAGTTTTATATTGTTATCACTGATAGCTGTTGGTCTTCCTAACAAAATAAAATAAAATAAAAATAAAATAAAATACTTTTTCGATGACGACATTAAACATGCTATTGAACACCCTATACACACGCGGGCCGTAGCACAGAACCGGTTCCGTACGCTGCGCGCAAGTAATGATACGGCGAGCGGACGGCTCGATGCCTCATATCTCGCTTATTAAATGAATTACCCCCTGAATTAATAAAAACTACAACGCGAACAAATATTAAAAAGAAATTAAGAGCCCACATTTTTCGAAATTATTAATAATTTAAAATTGCACTCACCTAACTACTAATATTGTAATATTGTTACTTATATTTTAGGTACTTAAAATATAAATTGGATTCAGACGTAAACTCCGAGCTAGCACTGCGTTCTTAAACCTACAAGGATTTTTTGTTAGTGCATAAAATTAATTGTACTTTGTGTTTTTTTAACAATAAAAAAAATAGTGATATTATAATTGAATGAAAAACAAAAGAAATGTAATCTGTTGTAGAATACCGCTAGATTAGTACTGTTAGATTTATTTCATGCATTTACCTAAACGTGTTTGAATTGCCTTGTCGTAATGTAATTAATTCGTAACCGACTAGAATAGAACTGTCCCGGGACTACAATACAACTAGGTATAACGAAGAAGCTATTTTATATACACTAATGAAAATATTTTAATTTCATTATTTTCAAATGTTTGTTAAGTAATTAACAAATTTTGGAGACTCCTTAAACGACCTGTCATGCAGCAGCATTGAATAAATATTTTAGAATTAATTATATTGATAGGGATTATTTTTTGTACCCGGGAATAACTTGCAGAAACGATCAAGCGGATGATTGAAGTTTGCACACATAACTGAACATATTTAAACTTGAAATGATCAGACAAAAATAACATTTAATATATTTTAACTACGAGATCATTTGGCTGGGGTGATTAATGGTACCACATTGTTTATTTGTAAATAACCTTAAAACTTAAACAGTAAATTATTCTAAGCGTAGCTATACACCATTAGTGTTGCCCAAAATCGGTATTGGTCTTGTTCTTGCATTTTTGCAAGACCAAGACCAATTAATTTTAGCAAGACCAAGACCAAGACTGAATGAGCAAGATTTGAGCAAGATCAAAACTAAGCCTGCGAGACTTGCGTTTTGCAGTTAGGACTGAGTGTCGCTTCATGGAGTATTGGAGTTCGGGGTATAGGTACGCTTAGGAACTCTATAGTCTATGAGACGCAAAAAATATATAAAAATTTTTTGGTACTCTTTCACGAAAAATCTACTGAACGGATATTGATGAAATTTCTTAAGGTAGTACCTACTTTAAGCTCTGGATTAACACATCGGCTAATTTTTATCCCGAAAAAGTATACTGTACAGTGATCCCGTGGAATGAAAATTAAAAATGAAAAATGGCTCTGACCATGCACAGAAATAGCTTACAGCTACCGTAGCGTAATTTACCTTAACTTAAATATTATGTTCAGTTGGCGACTTTACAGCTCTGTTATTTTTTTCTTAACACACGGAACAACACACTAAACACGGAAACTACTGGACCGATTTGAAAAATTCTTTCACTATTATAAAATATAATCCGAAATTATCGCTGATGATTATAGGCAGTAAAATACACGTCTCATAGTTTTTGGTTATTTAACCTTTAACTGCCCGTGCCCGCGCGAACTGCTCCCACGCGCCGAGTGTTTGACGCATATTCCGTCGAAACTTCTTTGGAAGATGTTAAATTATTTTTTATATTAGCTATTGCCCGCGGCTCCGCCCACGTGAATACACTATCCTACGGGAATAGTACATTTTCCCGCTATAAAAAGCCTAGGTGTGTCCTTCCCCGTGGTATACTCTACGTCTGCCAAATTTATCTATATATAATATGTACATATAAAAGGCAAAGCTGATTGACTGATGTATCAACGCACAGGTCCTTAAGGCTAGAAAATATAATTTTTTGCTCATATGACGTAGGCATCCACTAAGGAAGGATTTTTTAAAATTCAACCCCCAACGGGGTAAAATAGGTGATAAAAGTTTGTATGAAACTTTTTATTCCTTGGACATATTTGCATAGTATTTCGTATGAATTGAGTATGGAAAAAATAATGAGTTATGTATTTCAGCGTTTTCTAAAATTCAGCATTTAATAAGGTAAAATAGGATCCCCTATAAAGCTTAAAACCTAATTTCACGTGGAAGCGTAACAAACAAATAAACAAACACACATTCAAATTTATAATATTATGAGTAAGGAATAATGAATATTACCTACCTATATTTTAAACTCCTAAAGTAAAGGGTAGGGTAGGTACTAGGTATCTACAAAAAACAAATTAGAACAAAATACGATTAACGGTGTTCTCGCGGGATAGGTACTGCATTTACGCGGCGGAGTCGCGCGCATAATCTAGTACCTAATTTACATTTTTGTCTACTAAACACGGAAAGTACAGGACCGATTAAAAAAAAATCACCATTAGAATCTACCATTATCACCTAAGAACATAGGAGATAGAATATGCTTACAGTTTTTGTATAAAACCTATATCGTGCGCCAGGGCGAAGCCGCGGCGTGCCTTGCGCGCCGTGTTTGTCTAATATATATTTGACGCATATTCTTTCGAAATTCTAAATCTAAACTTTAAAATTTTTGTAAGTTGTTAAAAAATATATTATACTCGTAGAAGCCAATTTGATTTTGACTTTCTCGTTGCAAATTACAACTTGCACATCGATTAAACATCTAAGTCCCACTTGCGTAGATCTGGATTAAAATTAACTCTAGGTAAAAAACATATCTCTCGTTTTTCGTATTTATGAAAGACAAGGCATGATATTTTAATCAGGGTTAATTTTAATTCTGATCAGCGCAAGTGGGCATAAATAAAGGGTACATTTACAAAATACAACAGGAACACGAATAACTTCAAATATAAGTAAGTTATATTAGGACCTTACATATGAAATTGGCGTTTTGTCGTACTGGCCACTTTGATCTCAAATATATCTTCTTTGGTTAGGAATTCCAATTTCAAATTTATACCGCTATTTACTCATGCATTTGTGTTCCGAAAACGGTAATTCATTTGTTTTTTCCTCTTTTGGTTTTTTCTTTAAGTCACTCTGTTTACAAAATGGAAAACTTGAAATATCGTATTATTTTCGAGTACGAGTTCCACCGTGGCACCAGTGCTGCAGAAACGACTTAAAGGATTAATGATGTGTAAGACGGCGGTGTCGCAAAAGAAAACACAGTATGATTTTGGTTCCAACGTTTTCGTTCTGGAAATGTCGACCTGCAGAACAAACCCCGTGAACGGCCGGAGACCAAAGTTGATAATGAAGAATTGAAGGCTATAGTGGAAGCGGATCCATCGCAAGCCACGTCAGAGTTAGTTGCAGGCTGCGGTGTTAGTGACAAAACTGTTTTAATGCACTTGAATCAAACTCGGAAGGTGAAAAAGCTTGAAAGCTACCTCATGAATTGAGTGCAGCAAACCGACAAACGCGCGTCGAATGATGCGTTACATATACTACATTACACAATAATGAAGGGATTTTAAATCGAATCATTACCTGTGATGAAAAGTGGATCCTGTACGATAATCGGAAACGCTCATCGCAATAGCTGAACCCCAGGGTTCAGCTATTGCGATGAGCAATGAGCGATTGCGATGAGACGCCAGCGTCTGGTACGCCCAAGGTTTCCCCAAACGAAAATTGACTTAATAAAAGTAACATGTGAGCGTTTGGAGAACTAGTTCCGGTGTCGTTCACTACAGCTTTCTTAAATCTGGCCAGACGATTACGGCAGATGTCTATTGCCAGTAACTTCAAATCATGATGGAAAAGCTAGCTGCTAAACTTTCGAGGTTGGTCATTCGCTCTAGACCAATGCTGCTTCAGGACAACGCCAGATCACACACTGCACAACAGATGACTACCAAATTAGAGGAGCTTCAATTGGAATGTCTAAGACACCCAACGTACTCCCCGGACTTTACTCCAACAGATTACCATTTTTTTTCAAATTTGGATAACTTCTTGCAAGGGAAATAATTCAACTCCGATGGGGCAGTCCAAAGCGCCTTCAAGGATTTTATTGATTCCTGTCCGAATGGTTCTTTTAGTAAAGAAATCAATGAACTACCTATGAGATGGCATAAGTGCATATATAGCAATGGTATTATATACTTTGATTAAATAAATATATTATGTTTAAAAAAAATTGACTTTATGTTCCCCCTTCACAAAACGCCAATTTCATATGTAATGACCTAATATTAATACACCTATGACCCAATGCCAAAAACACATGTAGGTATGTAGCCTTGAATTCGCCGTTATAACCTGCAATCGGTATTCTCTGCAATCGTAAACTTTGTCTCGTCATACCTCTACTAACTACTTACGTATGTATTTATTAAAATTTTGCAATAAACGTTAATAATAATAAAAAAATATGTTTTCGTATCATCCACCGTACTCCCCGGACCTTACTCCAACAGATTACCATTTTTTTCCAAATTTGGATAACTTCTTGCAAGTGAAATAATTCAACTCCGATGGGGCAGTAAAGCGCCATTAAAGATTTTATTGATTCCGGTCCAAATGGTTTTTTTAGTAAAGGTATCAATGAACTATGAGATGGTGGATACTTTGATTAAATAAATATATATTTAAAAAAAAATTACTTTATGTCCCTTCTTTACAAAACGCCAATTTCATACGTAATGACCTAATATATATTATATGGGGGTTATACCATATTATGTGGGGGTTTGGCTAATAAAACCAAATGTGTTCCCGAACATAAAGATTTTATTAATTGTCCCACATAAGATTGATATATGCTATAAAGGTGCTAGGGGAGCACGCGCGGTGCTTGCTAATTATGAACGCGTACTAACTGCTCTTGATTTTCGTAAATATCCTCCATTATGGTAACTTATTGCTCAAAGTGAAAAAATGGAAAGATCTTACTTGATTGCTCCGGAACCTTTCTGCTGCTGCTGCTCACGCCCTGAAGAGCGTGATGGTCTGCTGATGAGATGCTGAAGCGATGCTAATGTTGATGCTGCTGTCTGCTGTTTGCAGACAAGAACCACACTGCTATGCTGAATACTGCTGCTGCTGATGCTCGTCTTCCACTACCACAACACTGATTCGCGAGAAACTGTTCTACTATATCACTACACCACCGATCTGCTACACTGCTACGCTACTCCACAGTACTGCTGTTCTGTTACACTGCTGTTCTGCTACACTATGCTATTTCACTTTACCACTGCTCTGCTAGATTGATTTTACCACTACACCACTACTGTACTGTCTTCTGATTTTACCGAACTGATTTTCTGATAGGCACTGATAGTCCTCACTCGCGAATGATCCTGCTTTGGCCAAATAGCGGAAGGTCACAAAGCTCGAAGGACCATATTATATTTCTCTATTAAACACGGAAATTATGGGTCTGATTTGAAAAAATTCTTTCACCATTAGAATTTTGCATCTATATACATTATCGTTGATGAACATAAGTGGTAGAATATGCTATTATAGTATATAAATAGTTTTTGGTAAAAATTAAAAACCTATATCGCGCGCCCGGGCAATGCGTGACGCCCCAGTACGCAGCACGCGGCCCGCGGGCCTTTGGATTGTGGAAATAATAAAGTTATTAATATTTAGTTAATACCTATATACCTACATAATTTTGCGTATGAAATTAAATGTAATAATAAATAAGCACCTCTTAAGTTAAGTATTATAGTACAAATCACAAAACACACATAGGTACATACATAAAAACAGTCAATATATCACCCAACATTCAACAACTTTAGTTAATTAGGTAATAAAACTTTAGTTTAAATAACAATAACCTTTGTATATTCAACAGCATCAAAGTCCAAACTCGAAACCTATAACTCGTATAAATGGTCAATATCTTTTGTCTTTCTTCACCAATATTTAAACATTTTAAAATGGTACTAAATAACCCCTCACATAGACACACATCAGACAGAAATTCAATTTTATTTTTAATAAATTATTTTGAAAATCAAATTTTAAATCTCCTAGTATTCTGAATAAGCGAAGTAGGATCAACGTAAATATTGCTAGGTTATAGGTATATCTCTCATTAATTAGCAAAACTTGCTAAAAATAAATACTTTATTAATCAGATTAACCATATCGTATCAATCAGTAGATCCGAGATCGTACGATCGTAAACGGAACACGAAGTCTATGCTTCGTTTGACTGTTTCATAAATCAGTGACCCAATGGTTCGCTTGGCTCGAACTGAGCCAATCGAACCATGGCTCATATGGTTCGAGAATAAATCAGTGAACCAAACACTAGGGACCGAATCGATTTCCTACGAGTGAACCATTGAACCAAGAGAACCGCGCAACCCGGGTTCTTTGTTCGTTCTGTTATGTACCGTCCCTGTAAGGGTTGTTGCTGATGTAACGTCGAATCAGCACATCCCATGTTTAGTCTGGTCTAGACTCTAGCTGTGAGTCTCAGTTGGTCTTCAGTCCTCGGTCGTAACGGGTCTGTCCAAGGGTCCCTTCATATACTATTGTATTTTCTTTTAATAAAAGTGGTTGTGGAAATAAACCTTTTTTTTAAAAAGCCTAATCCGAAGGGACCCCTAACATTTTTGGTGGCAGCGTTGGGATCGGATATCCCCAGTATCGTTGAATTCCGGAAAGTTATCCTAAGAAAGTGAAAACCTAAAAACTCGTCACGAAAAAAAAAATCAAACCAAAGTCCGCTAAGGACATTAAATCCTTCCTAGGCCTTGTTTCCTATTACAGACGATTTATTCCTAACTTCTCTAAAATAGCAAAATCACTTACCAGTTTGTTGAAAAAGGATGTTCCGTTCGTCTGGAAAGAGGAACAGCAACTTGCTTTTGAATCTCTTAAGGAAAATCTTATTAGTGCTCCGGTATTAACTTATCCTGATATTAACAAAGCTTTCCTGTTAATTTGTGATGCATCCAATTACGCCATTTATGCAATTTTGTCCCAAGGTCCTATTGGTCAAGGTCGTCCCATAGCTTCCTCTAGAACTTTAAATAAAGCTGAAACCAATTATTCAATAACTGAAAAGGAATGTCTCGCGATAGTTTTCGGAACAAAGGTTTTCCGGCCTTACCTGTTTGGTCACCGTTTTACAATAATTACAGACCATAAACCGATGAATTGGCTGTTTAGCTGTAAATATCCGGGCTCTAGGTTAATTCGCTGGAGACTAAAACTCGAAGAATTTGATTATGATATTCAATATAAAAAAGGTAAAATAAATACATATGCCGACGCTCTTTCCCGGTACCCCGTGAACCCAATCCAAGCCGAAAACCTATGTCCTTCAACACCAGAGCCTCAGGAGGAACAATCGTACTTACCAGACAGAGTTCTTTTAGATTTGTTAGTGACACCGCCATCCTTTGATCCCGAGAGAGACCTCTTGGACCTCTTACCCGATCCAATCCCTGTAGAAAATACTGAATCTCCATCGGAACTTTTGAATACTCCTCCTGGTCCATTTGATACAGCCGGCCTCGAAGATGCCGTGGCTAATGAGCCTAGCGATCTGCCTATCACTGCACCAGATTTTGAAGTACCATCCGAGCCAACTCCTTCCACTAGCGCGAATCCAGATGCTCCTGTAGACGATTATCCTACCTTCTTAAAATAAATTTAATACTGTAATCGAAGAATATAACGAAAGTTTATTAAAATGTCTGGCTAAAGTAATTCTTGTACGAACATCTATTGACCTTGATGAATCCAACCTTTATCTTGAAGAAATCCTGAATGATCCTGAAACAAATCAAATAATATTAAATTCTGAAAGAGAGCTTTTTGGTTTCCATAAAATACAACGTAATAATAAAATATGCTATTAGTTATTTTATAAAATTCATCATTTTAATGAAGCATCCTATCCAGAAATATTTGAAACTTTATAAAGGATTCGTAATTAATTATTAATTTTCTGAAATACCAACGAAATAGGTATATGAGATATGAAAAATCCTTTTGAGAAACATTCATGTATTAAAATATTTAATATTTTAACTTACCTTTTTCATAACACGCAGATTAAAATTAAAATATACCATAATAACATTATTTTCCCAGTCCCGGCTGAAATAAAGAATATATTACATGATAATCATGGTGTCCCGATTGCTGGCCATTTAGGTTCTGCTCGTATGTATAATAGGATAAAAGAAATTTATTATTGGAAAGGGATGCGTAGCGACATAGAAACATATGTTAAGCAATATAAATCGTGCCAAGAAAATAAAGCACTCGGACAAATAAATCGCGCTCCCATGCAAATAAGTAGTACTTCAACAGAACCTTGTCAACGTGTAGCTCTTGGTATTGTCGGGCCACTTCCAGAAACTGGTCTTGGTAAATTAAAATACATAATATTAACAGTTCAAGATGATCTAACGAAATTCTCTTCAGCAAATCCCATTAGGACTACAACCGCGGAGGAAACATGTGAATGTCTCCTTCATTACATTTAAATTTTTTGTATACCCAAAATGATCCTCATATTTAGATCAAGGGACAAATTTTACATCTGGACTATTTAAAGAGACACGCATATTCTTAAAAATTAAAAGTCTTTGGGCTTCACCTTACCATCAACAGACGCAAGGGGCTCCTGAACGAAGCCATTCCACCCTCAAGGAATATTTAAAATCATACATTAATGAGGAACAAACAAACTGGCCTCGATATATATATATAGTGCCATGCTAGCTTATAATACATCCGTCCACTACGCATGCAAATGCATTGCATGCATTCACCATATGAATTAATGTTCGGTAATAAACCATTGACCAAAGACAAATCGCAGTATTGTATCTTGGAAGATGTAAAAAGTTGCAAAAATATGTTAAACGAAAAGTACATTTGTGAAATTTCAATAATTTATGTAACAGAAACTAAAGTCCACATGTGAAACAGAGTTTATGAGTAAAGTAATTGATAAAGTCCCGGAAAATTGTGAAACTAAATTAATTTTTGAAGAGTTAGATATTTGGAAACCGCTTAAAAACAATAAATGGATTTTTGTACAGTCAGTACCCGGTAAAGTCTCTATAGATTGTAAAAATAGCGAAGCATCCGAAATTAAGATTTTAGATACTGGCATTATGTCACTTCCTAGTAATTGTATTGGTTGTCATAAAAGCAATACTCTCATAACTCAACACGATTTTGTCAACGCTTTCATAGAAATTGGAATACCTGATTTTAATCTTATTAATGACAGCTGTTATAATTTTAAGAAATTAAATTTAAGTGCGAGGAACGTGACCCCTATCAAACTACAAAATTTTGACTTAGATAATATTAAATATAATCAACAAATTTTTCTTAAAAATCTTGAGGACTCAGAAAATATTTTAGAAAATCCTAATCTAGTTGAATACGGGACAGATTACTCCGTAGTAGTTATACTTGTACGCCCTTATTAATAAAAATATTTACACCCCGGATATGCTAATCCATGTTGCTCTCTTTGCCTGTCCAGTGGATTTTCCAACGTATCAGACAAAAAGAGCTACTTGGATTAGCGTATCCGTGGTGTAAATATTTTTATTAATTAGAGGGATAGTGTTAGTAATATTTGTTTATTCCATATTTAGATTTTATAACTGTGCAGCAGAACCTTAAAATTGAGTCTAGTAAAAGTTGACTCTAATTCCAGTTTCTAAAAATATTCAGGGTGACATAATAGAAATTAAAGACACTGAACAGAATGTTGAGGATAATATAGAAATTGAAAACCGTAATAATATTCGAAGTAGATTTTAGAATTTCAGCTGTAACTTCGATGTTTCCCCGAAGTTACATCTTAGGGGGGAAGTGTTATATCCCGTCCCTGTAAGCGTTGTTGCTGACGTAACGTCGAATCAGCACATCCCGTGTTTAGTCTGATCTAGACTCTAGCTGTGAGTCTCAGTTGGTCTACAGTCCTCGGTCGTGACGGTTCTGCCCAAGGGTAGTATAGTAGCCCTTCATATACTATTGTATTTTCTTTTAATAAAAGTGGTTGTGGAAATAAACCTTTTTTTAAAAGCCTAATCCGAAGGGACCCCTAACAGTTCGTTCGCGAACGACACATGCTTAATAAATAGCAATAGGCTAATTATAGGTAATTACATGACTCTTGCTGCAAGACCAAGAAGAAGACCAGGTGTATCGGCGTAAGACCAAGATCAAGGTCTTGGTCTGGTTCACCGGCAAGACTTGCTAACTGGCTATCTTTTTCTTGTATTTGGGCAACACTATACACCATACTGCATATCGTCCAATCGACATGACGCTGCACCCTTGATCCAATTTGCAGTTCGTCCGTACTGACATAAACAGTATAAATTGTCACGCCAATCTACACCCATACACGGTCAGTTCTAACTGATCCAATCTGCCTATCATTTGTACCCATAATCGGCATGACGCTCATGCCAATTGGACGATAGGTAATATGATGTATGGCTACCGTAATCTTCTCATTACTCACCATTATTATAATTCATAAACAGTAGTTTAATAAGCATGTTGCCATTAAAGCTAGGAAACACTAATTTTATAGATGGACAACACATTTGATCTTGGCTTATCTTATCCTACTATTGGATAAAAAGCTGCAGGTTAGTGGCCGTATAAAGCTAAATTAAAAGTAATAAAACCATGATAAAGTGAGCCAATTACGTGTCATAGTTGCACTATCACACGAGTTACAAAGTTTGAACAGAGAATAAAACGTCAGGAACTAATTGACATAACCGACTCGTACTCACAGTTATGAGTCAGTTGTCAAATTCACTCGTAAACTGTGCGTTGTTTACATTGTACTCATTTATGTGTATTATTATTCTCAACAGTAAAGAATTTAAGTAGGTTTGTATATATTAAGCAATAAAGTTATAGGGGATACCCAAGAGATTGTGCTCGACAGTAATTATTAGTTTCAACAATGTCCGCAATCTAAAAAGGCCTTAATTGAAAAATAAACTCCTTTAAATACTAACAATAATCATTTTGTGTTATTATTTCTATTGAAAATAGTTCTTTTTACACAATCTGACCATAGTAAAATTGTGTACAAACTTATCGATTTATATAGGTAGGTGAAAAGTGGTAAGATGTTTCAATTTTTTGTTTATAGTATTTATTTAATACTGTTTCTATAAAGTTTTGTAACAAATTAAGTACCTGCTTATTTAAAATCGAAGTATGAATAAATTTTTTAAAAAAAATTGGCAGTTAGGGACTGCCGATAGAAGTGTAAAAAATCAAAATTACCTATAAAAGAAAAAGAAATGAAAATAATAAAAATATTTCGTCAGACCGAGATTCGAACCCGCGACAAATTGGTCAAGATCACGAAAACCAAGCGCCTAGTTAATTGCGCTACGCGTATCTGACATTACTGTACGAATTTACTCATATCTTATTTGTATTACACGACGAAAGAAAAAGCATGACAAACTAAGATCCTTAATATGTCGTCGGAGTAAAGATCAAGTCGGAGGTAAAATAATTTTCAACGAAATTTCAACAAGTCAGTCGGTGTTCGGTGACGCTAACCCATAAGTTTTTCCTCTACCAAAAATGCCCAACGCAGCTATAGAAGTTTTCATTTAAAAAAAAGTTGCGGTAAGTATTCGAACAAGAAACAATACATAAACACTAGGATTCACCTATAATATTGTATGACAAATATTTTAGGCAAATGGGTTGTACCCGTTGAAAACACACGAAAAACTCAACTGCAAACTTAATGCACGTACAGAACAATAAACAGGAACTTTGTGAACAAACAACGTAATAATCGCACCACTGCATACTTCAAACTAGGGCTGTCACTTTTTTAGTAAATACATTAAAAATACTTGTTACTTCAAATATTTATTATCTACTCATAAAATATTTGTGATGACTAATGATTTTGAATAAATTAATTAACAAATATTATTTACTTTCAACTTTCATCGCCAAAACTGACTTGACGCCATGTAATCATGATGAAAGAAAGAAACTAAGGTGTTTTTTTTCTTTAGATTTCGTCAATAATGATGAAACGCGCAGATTTTAGGATCAATAAATTGTCATACGACTGATTGTGTCTGTTTTGATTCGACTTTTATCTAATTCCTTACTTTTGCATATTATAAATACGAAAAGTAAGCAGTAATTTTGGACATTAATATTTTTATTTAAATATTTTAGTAGCCCTACAGGACTGATACAAAATTTGTCAACTCGTGCTCTGAATGAACAATTCGCTGTCTGCTCCGATGGGAACTAGTTTTGAGTTTGCCGAATATTCTGACGATATTATCTTTTTATCATTCTATTTGCAAAGCCACTTCGTGACTAGACGTTGCCAAGTTATAGGAGAATTTACTTATCAAATATATTTTAACTATCATTTATGATTTATCAGATATTTATCAAAGTACTTAGAAAAAAAATCAAATTCATAACGAATAAAATATCTATACATATTTTTAAATCGTATGTATCACATAATAAACTAAAAATGAATACTACTAAAAGTAATAAATAAAAGAAGACTTATCTACAAATACGACTATCTCTAAAAATATCTATAAATAGAAAAACTTCCCCAGGTCGTCCCCATCTGGCAGAGTACCTAGCAAACTGATAGCATTGCCTCGTTGGATAGCAATAGCTATCCGTTGTGCCAGGTGGTCCCCGGCTCTGGGGTCTCGGGTGTGTAAGCTTTTTTGATATTTCTTTAAAAAGCTTATGTACGCCCGGACCCCATGCCCTAAGGTATTTGCTCCGTTTGAGGTTCTCGGCTTGGTTAGCAGCCGCGCCCGCACGATCAAGGTTCCTTGGACGTGGGACGGACCAAGAGTATCGACACAAGTTGCGTCTAATACAAGAGCCCGCCCCACACTCCAAGGAACCAGGGTCATTCCATCAGGTCTCTTGCCATCGTCGCGCGCCAGACCGGAAAGCTCCAGTATAGCTGGCACACCAGCGGTGACACGAGCCCGAAGAATGAGGTCATTCAGGCTGTGATGCCGGGAAATGCGTCCAGCGCTTCATGAACAGCACAGCCCGTGGTGACCGTGGCTGTCTACGTTCGCGCCGCAAACACACTGATGAGGGACGACATGGGGGGCACCAAGACACAGGGCAGTGACTAGCCGAAATGTATTGCGGCCCAGCAATGTTCCAGTATCGGCTAATGGTAGTGCCTGCAGTCAAACGCCCGACTCCCACTTCTCCACAGCCAAAAGACGAGCCCACTCTGCAGGACTGAATGACGTGTTAAAAAGTCTAATCCGTACCAGACTGCAGATGGGCTCGTCCCAAAGCCTTTGGGAAAATATGTTCTCGGGCACTCTGCTGCCGGCACTAGCAATGGCCCAAGCGACCTTGGCTTCGTCCGCAATAGGAATAATTAAGGGGATTGGGGATAAGATAAACATTTTCGAAATCACAGCGTGGTTTGCGTGGACTGAGGACAAGAACGCCGGTAAAATGTCAGACGTTTTTAAATACCCCACCACCACCGAACCTTACCGGAAGCGTTGCTCGAGTCCATGAGCGGTGGTAAAAATTTATATTCAGAATGGAAGAAAGCGTATGTTTTATCGAGTCGTCTAAATGCTCGAGGAGTTGGGAGGACTTCCAAAGTTGGTACCGCACGACATACGTAAAGTTTGGAACAAATAATCAATATCGAATTAAGGTAAAAGCCATGTAACAGTTAATTTGGAGAAGGCAGACTAAAGTTTCACTAACATTTTGTAATTTATTGTTTATAAAATCCGGAAGGGAATTATCTAGAATAGGGGAACCTAAGAGAAGAAGTGAACCTTTTTCAATAACTGATATTTGTGGGGCTACTTCTTTGAATTTGGATATAACTTAACTGGCTTCACTGTCCTGACAATAATCAGGGACAAAAAGTTCACATTTCCCAAAGTTCAATTCTAGGCCAATGTTTTTTTTTCTTCTACAAAAATATAATATATACATATTATATTTTTGTTGGTTGCTTTTATATTCGTCTTATATATGATTATATAATAATGTCTCGTCTATGTGATTATATATATAAGAATTTGAAAAGTTAGAGTTTATCAAAACATATTATTATAAATGTGAATAATTCAACGTTCAATGCTATTTAATACATTATAATCTTTTATATTTAATATACAGCTATCACGAGATATCTGCAAAATAAATTTTAAAATAAATCCGAGCTATTAGATCTAAACGGAAAACTTATTACACGCCGTCACAGACACACAAGGATGTGTATAACTAGATGGTTATAAATTTATCTTCACGCAATTTCACATGACACACATACATGATTTCATATGAAATTTACAGTGATTTAAATTTCTGTAAATATTTAAATCAAAATGTATAAGCTGTATAGTGTATAATCTGAATTCCTCAAAACTAAATAGTTTTTTGGAGGAAACTATATTATTTTCGTTCCTTGATTTTTTCACATTTAACACAGAGTCGATGTCGATTAATATACTTCAAATGTATTTTTAATTTTAGCTTGGTAAGGAGAATATTTGTTCAGGAGCATCGTTCTTAAATTAAGATATAATATAAGATAATATTGTTTTTTTTTTACTCTTATTTTATTACTTACGCATGATTTAATTGATTAAATATATTGTTTCTGAATATTTATTGTGATGTGTTATAGTATTTTTTTATCGTAAGTAAAATTTTATAGGCCTATGATACCTGCAATCATAGATGTATTATATTAAAAAGAGGTAGATATGGTATGAGCAAGCTAAAAGTGAAGACTCGAAACTGCCCGAAGTCGGGCAGTTGTGATTAGTATGCGACGAGCCGGTCGACGAGTAGCACGTACTGCACGTCCCGTGCGCTGTAAAAGCTGTAAAAACCATTACAAGAAAGTGAATAAAAGTCAATTAATTTCATTCCATATGTAACTTTACAACACTTATTTACTATCAGTCAAGTATTTTCTTAAAAATATATTTTTTAAAAATAAATAATTGCAGGAAAATACTTGACAGTTTATGATGTAAGAAAAAAGAGAAGCAATATATACTTTTTTTGTGAATCTAATAAGGATGCATGCATTTCTGCCATAGAGTAAATGGTACAGAAGCGAATGTCGTTACTTGTACAGAACTACAGACCGTTCACTTATTTTATTTTATATCTAGCTTTAAAAATATTTTGATAAGATAGACGAAACATCTAACTATGGTTATGCTCTTATTAAAAACAGTTACCTAATATATATTTTTTTATATTTTGATTGTTAAAATTCCTACGCGCCTAGATTTTAAAGCCTGTATTTAAGAATTTGTTGATTTTCGTATAAATATCCAAAGAATTTTCACAAAATTTGTGAAAAAAACAGTGATTTTAATAATAACATAGTTTTTTTTTCTATTATTCGAGTAGTGGACATGAAAAATCGAATATTCGAATATCAAAATTTTAGAATATTTGTAAGCCGCACCCTATACATTATAATACCCCTTACATCATAAAAAGATTTTGTTTATGATATGAACCAGGAAACGAGCAGACGGATCGCCTGATGGTGAGTGATTATCGCCAGCCATGGACACTCACAACACCAGAGGAGTTACACTTTATTTTACTTACACTTTAGTTAAACAAGGAGTTAACCCCTCTGGTGTTGCGACTTCCGTTCCCAGTCCTCCTTGGGGATTTTAAGGACTGGGTATGCAAGTCCTCACGTTATTTCACGCCAGTTTTCTGTGAGACCGTGGTATTTACCTGGCCGAGCTGGTCCATTCTTACCGAAGGGTGGCTCTCCCACGTAAAATTTTCCAAAATCGGTTAACATACGGCGGAGTCATCGTTGAAAATACGAATTAAAAAAATATATACAGCCGAACGTATAACTATTAATCGCCTCCTTTTTTTGGAAGTCAGTTAAAAAGAGATTGATAGTAAGTTTTCCTAATGAGGAGCAAATTATGGAAAATAAGCTAACTTTTAAAAAACTACTTTTTTGACGTTATATTTACACAAAGCTTGGTTTAAAAGGAGTATTTTGTTAAAAATAATTTTCTACATGTGTGTCGTCCTTTATTACTTTGCGTAATTTGTGCCACAACATCAATACTATTAAAAAAGCAATAATACAAATGTGTTTTTAAATACCAGGTTTCGATTCCTGCTTGGGACGTTATTAAAAAAAAAACTAAATATGTAGTTTTATCTAAATTATAATAGGCATTCACGCCATTATTATCTAGATTAATATTACATAATATGGTTGTCAAACTACCGATTACACAAAAAAAATTAAATTCTAAAGCATTTCGTCAAAGGTAAAACGAAATAAACTATGAACGAAATAGAATTTATACGCATTTTGTTCCTTCTGTGTCGTTAAATATTCTATGGCAAAGATTCCAAACATTAAATGTGGAATCGTGTGTAATTGGTATTGACAAACACGTCGTAGTCATCTTTTTCTTTGGTATTGAATTAAGATAGCCCTCCCTTTCACGAATTTTTGCTGTGTGAGCGAAATGTAATGTATAATGAAAAATATCAATGTGTATCGCGGCACACAAATATTGTCAGTTTTGTAAAGATGTAACTTATATTTGTAATAATTAATCAAAACCTGCAATTAACACATTTTATTTTTATTTATTATTTATTAGTACTCGAAATAATCATTAGTAGGTAACTCCAAGCAACATTTAAGCACATCTTTTAGGAGTAAGTAAATTAATAAATTCATTAAGAAGATTAGCAACAGAGTTTCATCTTGCCAAATTTCTAACCAACTTCTGACTTAGAACTTTGGAGGTACTTGTGACTTGTTTGTTAACTGTTCATTACAGTTAGTACATACAAAGATACCATGACATCGTATTTATTGTTATTTTTAGGGTTCCGTACCCAAAGGGTAATAACCTAACCAAGAACATGTAAGGACATGTCTAAGGAGGGTTCCGTAACTAGCATCGCGCAATAGGTTTTCTTTGAATTACTTTAATAGCTATTGTCCGATTTCGCTTCAAATATTTTTTCTTAAAAGTATTTAGAATGATCTATCAGCATGGAAACTTACAAGTTTCTATCTCCTATAGTTTAGAATTTCCAGGGGCCAACTCATAAACAACTTTGGGGGCTGATTACTCAAAAATGGTTGATTTCATAAAAAAGTCACGTATGAAACCTTACCTTTATTTTAATATACCTATTCAACAATACCCAACACGACGGGGTAAAATGAAAAAATATTTTTAATCGCCACCTCATATTTGGGGAGCCACCCCTAAAATATAAAATTTTATTATTTTATGATGTTTAAATCGAGATCTATACACATTATATAACTATACCAAATTTCATTTTTTTATGTTCATAATTATAGAAGCTAGAATGGCGGACAGACAGACAGACAGACTGACAAACAGACAGACGGATGGACAGAGCGAAACTATAAGGGTTCCTTGAGTATTACAGAACCCTAAAAAAGTTTCAGTAATAGGATTCCTATTACTGAAACTTCGCAGTATTTCCGTGCGTCCGTCCGTCCGTCCGACCGTCCATCCGTCTGCCACCAGGCTGTATAACAACATTTCTCAGATAAAGCGCGACACAGTCCTTGGAGTGGTGTCAAGTGTCCCTGTTTGGCACCTACTCTACTCTCCCAGTTTGTCGCGGCGAACTGTACTAAATGTTACCGACTTATTTGCGACAAGCTGACTTATGTATCAGTTTTTATTATTTTTATTTCTCCAAAACCTATCATAACAGGACCTTAACCTAATTCGACAAACAAGTACATGACTAATAAAAGTTAAAGTGTTAAGTTTTTTTTGTTCCAGACGCGCCATTCACTCAAATTTCTCTGATAGAACCCAAAGACCCGCATCTGCTGCGAGAAGACGAGGATGCCGAGCTCCTGTGCTCCGCTGACGCTGCTCCGCCTTCATTCAATTTTACCTTTTATAAAGGAATAGAGGTAGACATTTTTACAGACATTTTTATATTTCAAATAGTAATTAGTAGCTAAAATTTTTGACGTTTAGAGTGATAACCATGCAAATTGTATATAATTATTCTCAACTCATTAGCGTCAATAAGTAAAAAACAGATTCAATATTATATTGAAGGCAAAAAAAAACCCTCATCGATCATCTAACAGCTTACATTTCCAACCACTGCAAGCCACGCTCTCGAAACACACAAAACAAAATCCAATTATAGTTGGAATTATATATTAAGTCATCTCCTTGCCTTGCCTATCATGTTTTGTTTCGCTAACTTTTTTTTAATTCAAAGTTTATACACTATAATTTTTTGCGTCTGAAAATACAACATGAATTAAAACTTTTGATTTAATCAAAATTTTCTACTAACTGATGTATCATTTGTCATGGTGGTTAGTTTATACACATGTTACTTTTTAACATGCTAGTAGCTTGCAATGCTACTTACAATTACAGTGGGTTTGTTGGGGGTTTGGTTGAGGTTGAGGATTAGGTTTTACAAATAAAGTTCAAAATGATCACCCCCGTATGCGCATTTGCTGGTGGACAGTTGACTAGTTCCAGGCACTAGTTTAGTACCATCAGTAGACCAAATACTTCAAAACGAACACAACAAAATAATATAAAAAATTAGTTCTCTTTGTTTCAACGATATACAGTGTGTGTCATCTTACGACCCCAGGCTACAACCAATTGAATATTTAATGTTTTGGTCACTACCAAAAAACTTCTTTTATCTAAACTCGTCAAAAGAGTTTAATATTATTCCTAATACCTAAAATTTAGTATGTAATTACAAATTTTAATTAAAATTTTATTAAAAAATGTATAATCTTTTAACTTCGAGACGACACACAATGTATTTAAGGTACCAGCTCGCTCATAAACGTAATATTATATTTGTGCGAGTAACAGGCGGGAGCATTAAAGATTCCCATTCAGTAACCGTTCTAGTTGAAAAGCTCACGCAAATTGAAAGTTAGCCGTAATACTCGTGTGGCGTGACACGAGACAAGTAATGAGTCTTTAATTTTCGTTGTATGAAAATACCTTTATTATTGTAATAACTTTATAATAGCTATTGTTTTTCATTATTTTGTAACATTTTATGGCGAAAAAGAAAGCACATGGAATGGATTACGGAGCAGAAAATATTTTTCGTAATAGGTGCCTTTGTTTGAAACCTGGCTTGAAACTGTCACTTTGGCCTGTAGTTTCCAAGTTCATTAGGCTTCATGGATTTGATTACAGAGGGGCAATTAACTTGTTTTGGCTTTAATGATATTACTGAAGCTGCAGTTTTATACAGGCATAAGATTAGGTTGATTTTAGGGTTTTATACTGACAAACACATCTAATATTAAATTACATGACGGTAGACTCCATTACCTACTAAAATGTATCAAAGAATATCATTTATTTTGCTAAGCAAATCTATATATTAATACGTGAAGCGAAAATTTCAAGTACAGTTTTACGAGAATTGCGCGCACTGACACATAATACATAATAGTACAAGTTGAGTGAAGATAACATATCACATAAGAGTGAAATTTGGCACAATTAAAGTTTATGCCGAGGAAGGCGCACAAAAAGCTTAAATTTCCTAAAATAATACTTAGAAATACATTAAATTAATGAAAATATCAGCAACACACACTACCATGGATTTGGTCCACATGAATGAAATTTTATTTTTCGTCATTACAATAGAAGTGGACTGATATTATTTTAATTATCACATTAATTATAGTTTAAAATTATTATCTCTATCTGAGTTAGCTCACACTACCCACCGTGCGTTTGGTATAATTTTATCACAGGTTTGACGTTTGTCAGTCTGTCACATTTTTTTTTACTTTTTTCTATCTAAGAGGCTAAATAATAAATGAGAAGGTATATGTATCAATATAAAAATAATAAAGCTGTCTCTCACATTATCGCGCGCGATAAGCGACATCGTATCGCATAGTGTGACAACGCTGTAATACGTGAAGTAAAATCACGTTTTCACGGTTTTGGACCTATTTTAAGGGCCATCCTCACGGTACAGTCTGCAAATCTAGCAGCCTGTCAATCATTAATGTATATCTTTTCATCTGTTATCTGTAAATAGTAGTAAAATATATCCAGGCGAAATTACCAGAAGGCTGGGTAGACCCCCTAAAATTTGCCGGCTGAAAACTAGGCCAGCAAATTTTAATTTTTATTTAATTTAAGTAAATATGGCCTAAGCATTTTTTTGTCTTTCAGAAATATAAAAAACATAATTTTTGAGAGTAATCTTTGTATGCAAATAGTATTATTTATTATATATATATGTATATACAGGGTGACCTGAAATTCGATACATTCCTTTGAAAGATAGAAAGTAGACCTCATTTACAGTAATATTTTTCATGGCATCCCCTATCCGAAAGTTGATATTTACAAAGTTATGGAAATTTCAAAAATTTTTTCTTTATTTTCGACTTTTTGACTTTGACATGACGTATTTTTAAAAATGTTTGTCTTTTTAGTGATTTTTTTTTGTATTTTAACCGTCAATGAGTCAAATAATATTTTTAAGGAATAAATAGGGACAAACTAAGCGAGAATTTTTCATTATGAGACATGAAACAGAATTTTCTTTTAAGAAAAATGCACATTTTTCTTAAAAACAGGTGATTTTCTTTAAAAAGTTGTATGATACAATGCGTACAAATACCTTAAATAACTTTCTTACCTCATAAGCTTCCAAAAAAGGTACAAATATGGACATAAAAATATGAACATGTAATAAACAAAGACAAAACAATCATCAGGTAACGTTATCTCAAGAATTACTCTACCTGAGGCGACCTTTTTTTTCAATTGTTTCCTTTGTTCAAACTTCGGGATGTTTCGGCTACTGTCGTCGCGGCCCTTTGTCAATGAGTTACCGACTGGCTTAGAGATCAAATTTAGTAGCTAATATTAGTTTTAAGTCAACTATTGCCGTGTACGGACGTATTGTTGCTTTAAACTACACCCTTACTTCTACTTGTGATTTTTTTGTATCGCGATGGCTGCTTTTGAGTACGATGAATACGCTGACATCTTGTTTTGTTACGGACTTTGTAATGGTAATGCTGCTGCTGCACGAAGAACATACGCTGAACGTTTTCCGAATCGACGAGTGCCAAACGTTAGAGTGTTTTCAACAACATTTCGACAAATTTGGGAAAGCGGCCGTGTTGATAGAAGACGTGGCGATTCAGGCAGACCTCGTTTGTATGCTCTAGAAGAAGAAGAAGAAATTTTAACACTTTTTCAAAATGATCCTTCTATTTCTACAAGAGCGGCAGCTAGAAGACTTGGATTGAGTCAATGGAAGGTGTGGTTTACAGTACACACAGCGCGTCTACATCCATTTCACTACACACCTGTCCAAGCGTTGGAAGAGGGAGACCCGGGGTTAGAAGAATGGAATTCTGCCGTTTTATGATAAATGCAGACATGGTGGATCGTAATTTCTTCTCAAGAATATTGTGGACGGATGAATCGAAATTTGACCGTGACGGGATAAACAATTTCCACAACACACATTACTGGGCACCTAAAGGAGAAAACCCCAGGATGAAAAAAGAAAGGGCCCATCAAACCAGATTCAGTCTCAATGTCTGGATGGGTATAATTAATAATAATTTAGTTGGACCTCATTTTTTGCCTCAAAATTTAAATGGTGAAATGTACGAACATTTCCTAAGAGAGGAGATTACTGGTTTAATGGAAGATGTGCCAATAGCAACTCGTCGTAATATGATTTTCCAGCATGATGGTTGCCCGGCCCACTTCTGCCTCGGCGTACGCCAGTGGCTAGACCAAACTTACCCACATCGCTGGATAGGTCGAGACGGGCCAATTCCTTGGCCAGCACGGTGTCCCGATTTGACCCCGTGTGAATTTTATCTTTGGGGTCATATGAAGGCTTTGGTGTATACTACACCCATAACTACTGTAGAGGAGCTCAGAAGCCGCATAAGAAATGCAGCAGAAGAAATCAAAACTAGTCTTACTACCAGAATAATCAAAACAGAGGTACGGAGAAGACTACGGGCCTGTATCAGAAACAGAGGTTCACATTTTGAACAAGACCTAAAGTAGAATATTTATTATTAAATTTAATTAAACATTGATGTTTTTTAAACACAATAAACGTAATTAAATTCAAGTTTTTCCTTTTATTTAAACCTTATCACAAATAAATCGATTTAGACATTATTTCATTTTACTTCTTATATGTTTACTACAACGTCATATTTTTATGTAGACATTTGCACCTTTTTGGAAAGCTAATGAGATAAGGAAGTTATTTAGAATATTTGTACGCATTGTATCATACATTTTTTTAAGAAAATCACCTGTTTTTAATAAAAATGTGCATTTTTCTTAAAAGAAAATTCTGTTTCATGTCTCATAATGAAAAATTCTCGCTTAGTTTGTCCGTATTTATTCCTTAAAAATAATATTTGACTCATTGACGGTTAAAATACATAAAAAAATCACTAAAAAGACAAACATTTTTAAAAATACGTCATGTCAAAGTCAAAAAGTCGAAACTAAAGAAAAATTTTTTGAAATTTCAATAACTTTGTAAATATCAACTTTCGGATAGGGGATGCCATGAAAAATATTACTGTAAATGAGGTCTACTTTCTGTCTTTCAAAGGAATGTATCGAATTTCAGGTCACCCTGTATATACATATATATATAATAAATAATACTATTTGCATATATATATATATATATAAATTTAACAAAAAAATATATTTTAGTACTGTATTGTATACCTACTTTATATCCTACTCCTCCTACTCCTGATATCTCACCAGTCGTGTCGGTTATTCGTCCCACTGGGTTACGAGAGTAAAGGAAGAGAGAGTGGTCTTGTGTACTGCGCACACACTTGGGCACTATAAAATAACTCCTGCGTAGCTGGCCTGGTTTCAATTAAACCGGCCACCGTCACTGAAATCAGTGTGGGGAGCTATTGCTATTATACCTACTTTAGACTAACATCTGAATCCAAAAAATTACTAAACGATCTGTAAACTATACTTTTGCGGTAATATACGATGCAAAATATTTAAAATCGTTTCAGTAAAAGAAAATACAATTTAAATTATATATTTTTTAGATTAGAGAGAAGATATGCGAATCTGCAGATATTGACAGTGTGTTAGTTACTGTGTGTCATTTGTTTTGGTCCATAGGGATTTATCCAATAGAAACCTGCAAAATTAGAGACATTTTTGCTCGCTCGCTTTCAACGTACAGAACACTCATAATGCTATTTGTAATATTTAGTAGTCTATGGTCTATTTTGCTCTGTTGATTATTCCAAAGACTAAAGCCTTTCAGAAAGGTATTTGCTACAAATTAAACCCGTGCAATGGAAAAAAATAATGATTTATTTTTCTTTCTCAGGATCATTTAGTTCGCGACGACCCTATAGGAGGGATATCAGTTGAAGGCAACAAACTGGTCCTCAAGGGTTTGAGGCGCTACCACTCAGCTAGGTACCGGTGCCGGGCCTGGAACTCAGAGGGCAGTGGTCTAAGTGAGCCATTGTCCCTCAATATATTATGTGAGTACCTAAAAATATACCTATTCGTAATTCGTATTATATTTTTTGCCGTATTTTATGAGCACGTAGCCTAAATATAATATTTGTCTATTATTTTATAATAATAGATGTGGTATGGTTAGCCCAGTCGCGGGCTACCTATTGATTTTGATCTGACTAGTAACAATTTTTGTAAATAACAAAATACAAAGTAATATTTGAAATGAAAATTATTCTTCATTATAGTTACGTTAACTATATAAAATTTCCTACAAAATTTCATCAAAACGATTCCTGTTAAATTGTTTGATATGAACTTCTGTTAAAATTAATTAAAACGATCAAACTTCGTTGCAAATTTCGTAAAAATCGCAATTCTATCAATTTTGTTTTGTGAAAAGTTTTTGTTAAGATCAATAAGACATTTGTATAACAAGTCAGATCATTAACCATTAAAGCGAATTTCCTGGTCCTTTTGGACAGTGAAATATATTTTTCAGAATAAATTTCATCTTAAACTTTAATCGAGTAAATCTTGTAAATACATAATTGGAATCTCGGATATGGCTGCATGTATTTCCATGAAATTTAGTATGCAAAGAGTTTTGGGGGAGAAAAATCACACAAGATAGTCTTATTCCGGGAAAACTGGGTATTCTTAAGTTATATGTGTTTTTTCCTTCGTCGCCTAAATAGATAGTAGATATGGAGTGATTTATATTTCTGAATCTCAAATCTGGTTGGCAGTTTGGTTTGGTTAGCATAGATTTTTTGGGTTGTTGGTAAACTAGTGTCTCGGGTTCGAACCCCGGTCAGATGAATATTTTTGTGATTTCTTTTGTATTTTTTTTATTAATATTTAATTATTATTATAACAGTCTACTAAAACTCCGAGGAAAGCTCGGTCTCCCGGGTACTTTTTATTTATACCTACTACTTAGCATCTTGTCATGCAATTAAAAGTTTCTTTTTGTATCCAGCCCGTCCTGAATGTTCGGCCGGTACCGTAGTGCAGCAGCTAGCGGCTGCGCCGGGCGGAGAGGTGCGCGCTCGCTGCTCAGTGACCGCACCCTCCGTACGAGACGCAGGCCCGCTCAGGTTCTACTGGACTTACAATGGGACCAAAGATGTACTTCCCGTGAGTATATTAATGCTTATTTATCTACGCTAATAGTGTGGTCTAGAAAAACAAAGGGAAGGGGTCGGCGCACTGCTTCGGACCAAAGACCTTCCCGCGAGTATAATATTTATAAAGCATGAGAGTGTTATCTAGAAAGAGTATAAGGAGGTATGTGCGCTTTTCTAATATTATCTAGATCTTACAATAAAACTATCTGAATTATATTTTTTTAATATGTAACCAAAGGCTCATAATCGAGCCCTGACGTCATTGCGGCCCAAGTGGATCCATTTTGGTTCCTTAGCGTATAGCCAAAAAAAGGGGCAGCCAAACACAGCCAGAACAACAGATGGACAGCCAAAAATGGGCTGGAGATGGTACTATAGATAGTACCACCCAATGCTGCTCCTAAAGTGAATGAAATGATTGGGGATGGTGATGCTAATTTACTCTAGTACGCGGTGGGAGTATTCTGCCCAAGGTATCAGCTGTTTCTGTTCTGTTTGCGTACTGGACAGTCGAGGAGAAGGTGGAGGGGAGTCTCATCATTTTCCTTGCAAAATCTGCATGTCGTTATATTACCAACGCCTATTCTGTTGAGATGTTTGTGGAGCTTGCAGTGCCCAGCAAGGCTCTGGTGAGGATTCTTAGCTGATTCTTATTAATTGAAATTGCCAATTCTGCGAGCGTGAATTATACTCGTCCACTAAAAGATTAGATTTAATTGAGGCCTCGAGGCTTAGTTCACTAAATAAACAAAGAGCCTACACGAAATTATATTATGTATTAAATACACTTTCAGATTCCTTTGTTGATTATTATAATTTGAATGTTTCTAAAATTCGTACACTAATTCACTTAACAAGAACATATTAAGTACAAAGAGTTTTTTATCAACTCGTATGTATCTACTCGTAGGGAGATTGTTAGGCGAAGGAATTTTTATTTTTTTACAGCCTGGTCTGGTCTGGTTCCAATCTGAGGTAAATATCCTTTAACGACAACCAAAAAAAAACTTGTCTGTTGGACAACATTAACATATAATTAACTATATTTTTATCAAAATGATGTAGGAAGATACTAGGTAGTAAGTAGTTAGCATCTTTATCTTTCATTGTATTTAATTATAATGCAAAAAATCTATAACGTGAAAATACCTCTTAAAGATATCTAAAAACCCAATTAGTATTAACTAGAAAATTAGTACGTAAAACGTAGGAAATAACAAGATATATTGCTCTTAGCGATCTGCTCTTATTCAACTGTTTTCTTAAGCTTGAAGTTAAATATTTATTTTGTAGAAGAAATCTAGGATCTATTTGCTGCAAAAGTTATTATAACTTTTAAGTCTTTATCAAAGTTTCCAATTTAGAATCTGTGAAAATAATATTGTTCAAGGTTGGGTTTAAAAAGAGATCAAAATATTTAAAATGATATCTTTCTTAAATGATAAAGAATACTAAATGTTTTGACCCATTTTGTTCCGTTCTTTTTCTTTCTATGAATTTCGTATATTTTGTAAAACGAGTAAAAGTCGACTTTGAAGAAAATTTGCACGTATTATATATTATTATTTTGTTCCAGATACCAGCATCTAACGTAACGGTTATGGGCTTTACAAGTACGGTGATCCACGGTCTGCCGTTTCCTGATGGCGATGATGATGATTTAGGCTGGCTCGCGTGCTGGGCCAGCAACGATATAGGAAACCAGAGGGAACCTTGTTTGTTTAGGATTATGCCCGCAGGTACGATCGTTTAAAAAATAAAGGTTTAATAGTACGACTTACTTAATGTGAAAATTTTAGAATGGCCACATTAAGTAAACACACACACACACACACACACACACACATAACTGACTTCAGTTGTCAGTGTGTGTGTCCGTGACAGTCAATTGATTGTATAAATTGTATTGTAAGTGTATTGTATTGTATTGTATTGTATATTGTATTGTATATTGTATTTTATATTGTATTTTATTGTATTGTATTGTATTTGTATTTATATTATCATTTTAGATGCAGCATTTGTATGTATGCTTATTGTATCTTTCTCCTTAACTTTTTCCTCAGTGTGCTAGTAAATAGCATTTTTTTGTTAAGTCATCAACATTTAAGCCCCTGTAGGACTTCTGATGATGACTATAAACCAAAACAAATAGTATTGTTGTATTGGATAGTCATAAAAAAACGATTGAAATTCAACAGTTGATGTTTCATAGTAGGTACGAAACAGGTGATGGCAGGCATTTGAGTACAATTTGCTCTGAAAGTAGAACAGATAGTAGAAGCTAGCGAATACTGTAGGCAAACTTATATTGTATTTTTTAATGTAACCGCGATACAATTTCTACGAATGTAAAGAGAATAATTCTAAAGAAGAAAAAAAACTAACGCTGAACCGCATAAAAAATAGCTGACATAGTGATATCCACTTATATACACACAGTTTTCAATTTGGAGTCGTTAAAACAGTTAACTTGGAGTGTGGAATTACAGAATCAGGATCAATGTATTCTTCCTTGGATTGTTACCAGCATTATCTGTTAACAGCTTTACCAGAATCGCCAAGCAACTGTATAGTAGAGGATGAATACCTGCACTGCGAGCCGGGCCACGACGGAGGTTTGCCCCAACGATTCATCCTCGAGGCGTTGGAGGTACGCCACCTCGACCCCGTGCGTGGAGATGACTCCACCATGAACGACCAGGTGAGGGGGTGGCGCGGTCGGAATAGTCCAAATAAGTCAACAAATCTAACGCTTTAATTTTTTTTTAATATTTAGATGGGACATAGGCACAGAATGTATTATATACACAAGCAAATCTTGCAAATACATAATCGGAATCTCAGAAACGGCTGCAAATATTTCCATGAAATTTTGTAGGTACGCAGGGAGTTTTGGTGGTCTAGCTCTAGTTAATCGATCTAGCTAGGTCTTATCCCTGAGAAACTGCACATTTTTAAGTTATATATAAAATGATTTTTCATTCGTTGCGTAATAAGATAGTATCTGGGTAACCGAGCTTTGCTCGGAGCTCTAGTGGATTTAAAAAAAAAAGAATAACAAAAATATTACACCGGGGTTCGAACCCACCCGCATGTTGCACGACGAACGAAAAACTAAATTTTCTCTTTGCATATTAAATTTCATGTAAATACTTGTAGCCGTTGCCAAGATTACGATTATATATATACACTAATATAAGATTGTCTCGTTTAAAAAATAAAATGAGTTGTTTTGTTTTTAAATGTCAAATCCGGTTGGCGGCTTGGTTAGCGTTGGACTTTTTGCGTTGTTGGCAAATTGATGTGTCGGGTTCGAATCCCGTCATCCGAATATTTTTGTCTTTTATCGTTCTACTAACGAGTGTCGCCCCTGGAAATAGCGTAGGCTTGAAATAGGAATTTGCGTGAACATAATATTATGCGTATTGAGTAACGCTTAGAATTTTTGCAGAAATAGGTTAATCACTGATACGGTTTCTTTGAATAATACCAGTATATGGATAATAAGTGTATCGTGAATTATCGTCTTTCAAACTGTCGAATTATTTTAGATAAGTGTTAGACAAAATGACAATGTTAAATCGATGGCGAAATTAGAAAACGATATAATATATGGGATTGGCTTATTTCGTCGTTAAGTATTAACTTTACTGAAAAAAATAAGAATAAATTGTATGGAACTAACCTTTTATTCTTATTTTCTTCTGATAACATTTAAGCTGAAAAAATGTACAGCACGAAATTTAAGACAATATTCTAAACCCCTTACTAATAAAACTATTTACACAACGGATACTTAAAGCGAATATATAATAATATTTGGGGCATAAAGCGAAAACGCGGGCGGGTCGCTCACCTGCGAAGTACGGCGCGATTCGCGCTTGGGTTTGGCCGAACCCTGTACGGTTGTGCGGGGCGGGGGCCCGGACTCGCCGCAGGCCGCCGTCGGAGGGCATTGGGGCGGGGGGTACAATACACCCCTGCGAAAATGCCGAAGGTGACCCGGGGCGGGCGGTGTCATTTCCGCACAAGCTAAGTTCGGCGAGCGGGCGGTGGTGCGTGCGGTCCTGGGTCGAGCATGAGCTGGACCTCGATTAGGCTGGGTTGTACGACGTCTCAGACTCCGCACGGGAATAGTGCAGGTGGTCGCGGCTTGATAGCCACGGGTCGTGGTCCATCATGTTCAGCACAAGTAGAGCACAAAACACACACGTCACAAACAGTCACACTGCACAGTAACAACTGTACGTATAAACAATAAAAGAGTACTTACAATTACGTAGAAGGATGGTAACTAAGTGCACGAAAACACACGAAACACACGAAACGGCACATACACTTGGGGGGCTGACTTCTCGTAACCCCAACGTTGAGCTGAGACTCAACGGGAGGCCAAGAGCAGGGCAACTCCCCAGCAAGGCGCCAATTCTTATTCTAATGAATAAAGTGTGAATTGACGATCGCTATAGGGGGTTTATAAGGCGCTGCACTGTAGGCGGGGTCGGAGTCAGGACTATCCACACACTTCTGACAACAACAACCCCTTTTTATATTAATAGCGACATTAGTACTGTAATCATTATTACAGTACTAATATAATCTTCAACTCTCAGTGGTCGATTAGTCTTATCTGTGTACTCTTTAAGGTAGCAAATGTAGGTAGTAGGTGTAGGTTCTTATTTATATATTCTAGTTCATAGTAAAGACATACCAACGTCTGTCGTGGTGGTCAGCTAGTATCAGCATAATATTATATGATGGACAGAAACTAGAAAACTCAATAAATACTTAGTTCATAATATTAAAATACCTATACCTTCTAGCGTTCCAGATTTCAACTGTAGTATTTGGTTTAAATTAAATCAAAGGATAATTTCAGTGAAATAAATTAACATTCCCTGAAATGAATAAAATAATAACGATGATTACGAAGACACTCGTATTGTTGAATATCGTTCTCAACTTGTTATTTCGGGGAGTGTTTTATATTATACTGGAAATATTATTTAATTAAAATCATCAAAGTAGCATGCAAGTGAAAATATTTTGCTGTTATTTACCGAGTTTTAATTATTTCACATCATTTTCTGTATTTTTTCCAACAATGTTTCGGTATTTAAAGAACCTTTTAAATGAATTCGTCGATACACAAGTCTGTCCTATAAAAACTGTGATGACTTTTATTATTTCCATGAAATATGTATCTAGTAATATCGGGACTTCTTTTTTATAATTTATTTTTTAAGATACTTTTTTTTTGGTTTAATACGAATACTTTGTATATTGTATTATGCAGAGTTTTTAAATTAGTATTTGCACATAAACGAATTACAGTAAAGTAGACATTCGAACTCAGTAGAACTAATTAGGAAATTTTCATAGTGAAATTTCTACAGGCTTTCTTATCTTATACACTGCCATGTTTTCGGTTATTAAAATATGACATTTTCTATTTATATCGGCCTGATTTCTGAACAGCTGTTCGTGAATACACTAAATCATTAAAATATATCTAGGGCATATCCGGACGAGGCCTTACGGAGGCTGTGTATAGAGCGAGTAACGAAGCAGTTCCGCAGTTCGCTCTAGACGCGCTATCTCCCGGCCGCTATACGTTCCTGGTATACTCAGAGACGCCTAGAGGAAGGTCGCAGCATCCAGCTGCACTACATAGCGTACCGATACGAACGGTGGATGATTTGGATAGACCAGGTGAGCATTTATTTCGATTTGGAATACGTTTCGTAATTTTGATTTGAATAATCGATTTGTAAATACATTGTAATTAAATCCATTAAGGTCGCATCAAAGACCAAACAGGAGTAACTTTTATTCTAGAGTTTTTAATCTACTTCATCTGTCTTATTCATCACCTATATTATTTAGTCCTGAGGGATTTCTCTTTAGTGGGCGTGAGAGGTCAAAAGAATATGCCCTTTATTGTTGAAAAATTCCAGGTTTAAAAATTATTTGTAGCACAGGAGCTCTTTATCTCAAAAGTTTGGAAGGGATTTGAATTTTAAAGAATATTATGTTGAAGCTAATTTAGCAAAGTTCTAAAAAGGATTTCTTTGCAGGATCCCTTCAGACTATGACGCCGACACCGCCGTTGCCCGCAGCTAATGATAGCACAACTTTGCTAATAGGAGCAGCTTTGTCGCTAGTTTTTTTAACAGTTCTAGCTACATTTTGTATAGCACTGATAATAATGTGTCGGAAAAGGGGACATTCGCATACGGATCCGGATCAAACGTAAGCTTTAATAATAATTTAAGTAATGTAAATAATAATATTAATATGCGATTTAAAAATACATACATTTTGGGTACTCAATTAATCTTAATTTAACATTAATATGGGTTTAGCAGTTCGATCAATTTTAACCATGTCAATAAAATAAAGCTTTTTATTGAACATTCACCGCAGTCCAACGATCTTGTAGATCAGAGATACACACCTTTACAAATATTTCCAATAAGCACCTATATTGAAAGTACTTGATCTAGAAAATTGTATTAGACTCCCAGCGTCCTGTGGAGATTAAATCTAATTTCGATTACTTCGTTTCATGTGAAAATCAGATTTACTCGTTTAGATTGCATTTTATCTACTCGCAGTGTACTAACTCTTTTCCCCTTTATTTAATGACTGTCCTTTTCAGGGCAATAATGCGAAGAAACGTGGGCGTGTCTATGTACAGCGGATCGACCTTGTCACAGAGTATAATGCCAACAGTCGTGGTCAGAGGGCATCGGGGCTCACGAGTTTTGGCGGCGCGGTGGTCGGGGGTGCTGGAGGACTCCCCACTCGCTGTACTGGCCTTGGATACTAGGGCTCATGGTAATGTCACAACTTTGGTGGTTTTTGGTTTTTTTTTTATGTAAATCGAAAAGAATATTACTAGATAACGTTGAATCTGCAATTTAATAGTAATTGGGTAACCGAGCTTTGCTCGGAGTTCTAGTAGATTAAAAAAAAATAATCTCAAAAATATTTTACCGGGGTTTAAACTCACCACATTCCCAATTTCTGAACAACGCAAAAATTAACCAAACTGCCAATCGGACTGACATTGTAGAGTCAAAATTATTGATATATTGTTGCATGACGAAAGAAAAAACATTAATACCTTAAAAATGCGCAGTTTGCCAGGGATAAGACCTATCTAAACCGAGTATTCTCCCCCAAAACTTCCTGCATACTAAATTTTATGATGATACTTGCAGCCTACAAATAATTTTATGATGATACTTGCAGCCTACAAATAATTTTATGATGATACTTGCAGCCTACAAATAATTTTATGATGATACTTGCAGCCTACAAATAATTTTATGATGATACTTGCAGCCTACAAATAATTTTGTGATAATACTTGCTTGCCGAGATATACGTAAAAACAATAATATTCTTAAAAATGCACTTTTAAGTATAAATGCACTAAAAATATGAATTCTTATCCTCAAAATAGTTCCCCTTTTCAATTTTTCTTCTCAATCTTAATAATTTTGAAGTCGGTCGGATGTCGGTCGGTTATTTCTTTGAACAAGATTTAATTCACTAATCTATAAACTGTCAGTTGCAGATAGTATTATTTTTCATACTAATGCTGGATTACCAGAGTAGTTACAAGTGTGATTCCGGTATTTAAAGCAGCTCTACTACTTAGGGTCAATTCACATCGCGACGATACGTGACGCTATGCGGTGCTGTATTTTTAGGGTAGCTATTCAAAATTGAACTTTATTCACAACACGAAAAATGCGTTTCATACGACATCAGTCATACACTGCACATGCCCTTCGGAGTTCGGTGCAACCTGCCAATTTATTTTATAAATCTGAAATCAATATCAACTAGTTACTAGAAAAATTACTAGCAACTTTTCTTCTTTCCTATTATTTGAGTTATATCCAGTATTCTCAGAAAATAGTTCTTTTACTGTTTTTTTATTATTATTTGTGTTGTACGCTGAATGTTGTTTTCGCAGCTGACACGGATTGTGGACACGGCGATTTCGAGCAGCAGGAAACTGAACTCGATAGGAACCATGACGAGCCATTGCTGGATACATAAAGGAACGTTCTGTATTTTATTCTTTCCGTTTTCCAAGCCTTATTTTAAACAGACATAAAGGACATATTTTTATCAGGGGTGAAATTTCATCTCATTAGAAAATCTACTATAAATATTATATTGTAATTGGCATAAAAATTACCAGAAAATAGATTTTCTCTTATCATAAAAATATTAAGTGATGTAAATGTATACAGTATTACTCTGGTGATAATTGTGTGTTTAATTATTAAGGTTAAAGTAGTCAAAAATACATGTAGCCCTAATTTTGTTAGCTCCTTTATGCATTTTATACTTTCTTAAATTCGAAAGAAAAAGATGTCAGTTTGCGTGTTCAAGATTACCCTTAAAAGAGCGCATATTATTTTTTAAGCACTTCATCTTTTTTTATTAAACAGAGGATAGAAATTATGAATAATAAATTGTTAATTAACTTTGTTCGTATTTAATGTAATATGTATGACTGCAATAATATATTCAATGTATTTAATTTTCGTATAATATAATCTTATGAATATAATATTGCTTAAAATAGCTTTGTAATTGCAGTGATTAAGTAAAAATATTTATTAGTAAGTAATCTCTACTAATATTATAAAGAGGAAAGGTTTGTTTGTTTGCATCAAATATGCTCCGAAACTACGGCATCGATTTTGATAATATTTGGCACAGATATAGAGTAGATCACGACAAAGGACATAGGCTACTTTTTATCGCGGCAAAATGCACGGAACGAAGTCGCAGGAAACAACTCATAAATTTCCCTTTGAACGAAAAATTTCTACTGTACTTGAAGTTCAAATCGTATTCTCATTCTTTGATCGGAGTTAAATTTGTATGAGACGAAATAGTTGCTTGTGTATAATGCATAGAGATATTAATTTTTAAATTGTTTAGCTTAAATTATTCCATTTGGATTTAAACATCTTTTATTATACTTTCCTGTCTCTTTTGAATCTTAAAAAATATACGGATTCTTAAGTAGCTACTCGTTAATATTCACCTTTGTACACTATGGACACCTGTTATACAATCAGAGTTCAGAGAAGTTTTGTCACTTTCCAACTTTATGTCAAGTGACAGAGACAAAAGTTAGGAATAGGAAAGCTACCTCTGTCAATCACTTGGGCGTCCGAAGTGGAATACAACTATGTTTTAGTTAGCTAATTGTACAGTAGCAAGCAATATTTATGCAAAAGCATTAAAAGTTGAAAATAGTGAATTCTAGTTTCATGATGTATGTAATGATATCCTTTAACATAACATATTTTGGATGTAAACTACCTAGCTGTAACTGATTAATGATGTTAGTTAAAAAAAAAACACTCTCGAAAATTGACACTTACAACTTATTTTAGACTACTTACTCGTACTATAATAATTGTATGGATGCTACTAGCAATACCTTCACGATACGGGTAATAAGATAGACATTGTATTTATTTTTGAATGTAGTAATCTAGTTTATATACAGCTCACCGATAAATATAGCTTTACAATAGACTAGGACCAGTGTGAGTAGAACCAATGTCGGAATGATACTGTTTAGTTTGTCGATTAGTTATAAGTCAGTAAGTATATGATCAAAGTAGTGTGGGTGTATTTTTTAAGATTATGCAGACGATTTCTTTACCTACAATATAAATTGCAAAGATTAAATATAGACAATTTTCATGCGTAATATTTGCCATTAGGTAAATATTTATCAATTTAAATTATCTAATTAATAGGCACATATTTTCCTATCAACACTGGTAAATCATTAGTTTCCAGTATTTTCCAAAAAATTAGAACAATGAATGGAATCTTTGTAAGAAGCAGTAAAAACCACTAATCAAATTTTACAATAAATAAATGAATATCTATGGACGCTTCACACCATGTCAATCTGGCCCCGTGCTTAGTATCCGAAGAACTTGTGTTACAGGTACCAGAAAACGGGAAGTATATTTAATACTTATATACCGTAAATATATTTAAGATTTTAATTATATTATACACATATTTAATACACATCCATGACCCAGGAACACTGAAATACTTTTTGTTCCTTCGGCGGTATTCGAACCCGCGACCCCCGGCTTCAGCACCAATGCGCTGAACCACTGAGCCACATACGTTAATTATTGTTAAGCCTTATTTGAAGTAGGCGTCACAAAATATAATGTGTCTGTAGTGCAACGTCAAAATGTTACGAGTAATTCTGTCATTAGTTCCAGAGTGCTAAGTGTGAGTTTTTCTCTTCGCATTCGATCGTAAGCGCGTTTGGCGTTCACTAGGAATTTGTATGTGATTTGTACAGCGTCAGCTAGTTGTAAACGCGCGACCACTAGGTCAAATTACATACAAAATTCCAAGTAAACGCCATAAGCGCTCACGATCGAATGCGAAGAGAAAAACTCACGCGTAGCGCTCAGAAGTATTTTTATCGATTTCATTCAATTCGATCGATTCAGGTTTCAGTTTAATATTTATTACAATTACGTCACAAATACATAATAGTGTATTATTAATTGTACCTAAATTGTATCGCTATCTATAATATACTATTATTTTTTAAGCACTAGACATTGAAAGTAACCTGATATATTTGCATCAATTGAAAACATATTTGGAGAGTAATTCACAAATGTATACGTTTTAGTATCACATTTACAAGTAAAAACTGAATAAATTTATATTTTTAATCATTGATGTTTTATTGTAAAATTACACATACATTTGTTAATCCAGGATAATCCATTCCTTAATGGCTAACCACTACCATAGCTTTTGCCTTTTTACAACTTTTACACTAAATAAAACATTAAACAAAAAATGAGAACCGACTTCCAAAGTGCACAAAAAAGTATGAAAAAAAATCTTATTTTATAAATAATTCCTCTTTTAAATTCAGCTAAAATTTTAACTATTTCTCTACTCAATCTTCATTATTTTGAAGTCGGTACCAGACCAAACAATATCCTGATAAAACAATATTTTATAAATCACGTTCAAGTTGGCTGATACGCCCCAAACTTCTATTACGTATTGTATATAAGAAGATGGGCTACCACGATACGCCAACACCAGATGATGATGATGATAAGTGTAAGTTACATAATGGCATATGCTTGCAGTTCTTGAAACAACAACGATAAAAAAAAGTAGAGTCGTGTAATGTGCCCTCACGTTACCAGACTTGCATAGATACTAAATTTTGTTTTGTTACAAATAAATCTATATATATATATATATATATATATATATATATATATATATATATATATATCTATATATATATATATATATATATATATATATATATATATATATATATATATCTATATATATATATATATATAGAGTAGTTCCTTGGGAAGGTTTAGTGCAATAATTATTTGTAAAGGTTTTGTGGAAATTATTTGATTTATGACAATAATTGTTGAAGGTGTCGGAAAAAATCAAGCCGTCTGGGAACTTTCATCGAAAACGCTGCCTAGCCTAACCCGTTGGAGATAAATAACAAAACAATGTATGGTTGGAATGTTTCTTTTTTATAGGTCTACAAAAAAGTCCGCGATGGCATAGATATGTCTATCTTTTAAGAATAGGTTACTATATCCATTCAAGTTTTACAAAATGATCAGAAATAATGTGGTATTTTCAGAAGCTATTTTGACGGATACAATTTAATTATCCTTATCTAGGAGATATCTTAAAATTATAAAGTACGTGTGAAAATTCATTATAAAGTATATATTTTTACTCTGTGCTATTACTATATTGAAGGTATGTTTGCTAAAGAAATTTTTGTCACGAACACTCTCCCAGGCGAGGCTGAGGGCAAAAGCTAGGTATTATATAAAACCTTTTTTTCGCTATTTACTTTATTTTTTAATTTATATGAGAGTCCTGATAATTTAAAGTATATATTGTGACTTTTTTTTAAAAAAGAGGGAAATGTCACTTTGATTTTAATGATTTGTCACTGTGTCAGTGATAAACTTCTTGTTGTGTTACTGAGGTTATTTGGTATAGGAACATTTTAGAAGAAAACAAATAGTCTTTAAATTATTATTTTTTTCTTCCTAAAGAAAGATATCTCCACCTTATACTACAAAACATACGATAACTTTTATTAATGGTATCCACTAGTAATAAAATGCTATCACAAACCTTAAAAAATATTATCACAAACCTTACTTATGCTTATTAAGACTTTTTACTGTAGAAATTAAAATTTTAGTTTTAAATGAAATAAAAAAAACAGTTCAAAACAAAATATCACTCTGCTATACTCAAATACTACTATCTCAAAGACTCTGCTTAACTAATTTGACATTTTAAACTTACTTTTAAGCTTATTTATAACAAAAACAATCACAGATTAATTAAGAATATTTTTAATTAATATTTTCATACCTTACATTTAAGTTACTTAACATTAATTAAAAAGTTATGGCACGGAGTGTATTCTTAGGAATACGGAGTAACTTATTACCTATCTATCTATCTATCTTAACAATTAAAAACCAAAAATGTTTTTTGGTTAGGTACAGGAACTTAGTTACAAATCAAATCAAATCAAATCAAAAATTTTTTATTCAAAATTAGTATTTTTAAATACTCTTTTTGAACGTCGATACTACGTGATGCCTACCACCGGTTCGAGAACTAACCCAGCGAGAAGAGCCGGCAAGAAACTCGTCTGGGGCCATCTTTTACCAAAAAGATGGAAAATTATTCTTTTAAAATCAAAATTATTACAATGTTTACTCATGTCTATGTAACAAATAATAAGATAAGATAAGGAGCCACCTTATTCCCAAGGTGTGCCGTCTTGAATAAAGTCATTAATTTTATAATACGCTTTGGCACACAAACGTTCTTTAACTACTTTTTTAAACTTATTAATGAGAAAGTTTTGAACCTTTTCTGGGATTATATTGTATAAGCGTATACATTGGCCTTTAAAGGATTTACTAACTTTGCTTAGTCTGAACACTGGCATATCTAACTTCTTCGTTCTTATTTCTAGTGTTTACACAATGATTATCACATTTCTTTTTTAAGTTGTTTAGATTCTTTCTTACATATAACACATTTTCCAAAATGTATTGAGATGCGACGGTCAGAACTTTTATTTCTTTAAACTTTTCCCTTAGAGATTCAAAAGTCGACTTCTTATAAATAGAACGTATAGCACGTTTCTGCAGCACAAATATTGTATTAATGTCCGCAGCGTTTCCCCACAAGAGGATGCCGTACGACATTATGCTATGAAAATAGCTAAAGTAAACTAATCGCGCGGTCTCTATGTCGGTAATTTCTCTAATTTTTTTAACAGCGTATGCTGCAGAACTCAGCTTATCTGCCAATTTAGCAATATGTGGTCCCCACTGTAACTTACTATCTAATGTTATACCTAGAAATACAGTGGTGTCTACTAATTTCATTTTCTCATTATTTAATATTATATTGGTTTGTGCCTGCGTAACATTTGGCAAGCTGAACTTTAAACATTTTGTTTTATTAGAATTCAACAGTAAATTATTAGCATTAAACCAATGTACTATTTTTGAGAGAGCACTATTTACCTCGTCATTGTTAGATTGTCGTCGCTTCACATTAAAAATTAGTGAAGTGTCATCAGCAAAAACTACTATCTCATGCTTATCATTAACTAGATAAGGTAGATCATTTATATAGATGAGAAATAGAAAAGGGCCCAAAATAGACCCCTGTGGTACTCCTAGTTTAATTTTAGTACCATTAGACCTTTTCGAATTAACTTCTACAGTCTGTGTTCTATTTATTAGATAAGAGCTTAGAAGGTTTAGTGCCGTGCCCCTTACACCATAATGGTATAATTTCCTGAACAGCGTATCATGCTCCACACAGTCAAATGCTTTGGATAAATCACAGAATATACCAAGTGCATCCTGTGACCTCTCCCAAGCTTCAAATATACTGCACAGAAGACTGATGCCTGCATCTGTTGTGGACCGATCTTTAGTAAAACCAAACTGATTACTATGTAACAATTTATTCGAGTTGAAGTGAAAAAGTAATTGATTTAGAATAATTTTCTCAAAAATTTTACTTAAAGTCGGTAATATGGATATTGGTCTATAGTTTAGAGGCATCACCTTGCTGTGCTTCATCAAGTCAGGAAACACGCCACTTTTAATACAATTATTAAAAACTAATGCTAGGTGAGGGCAATGATGTCAATTACTGGTTTTATAACTTTTGTGGACATACCCCAGAGATCAGTTGTACTTTTAATATTAAGTAATTTAAATGCCTTGATAATGTCTCTAGAGTCTATTTCTTTGAAAATAAAATTTATTGACCTAATATAAATATTGTATATAAGTTAAATATTATTAAACATACACAGTCGTAAACGTACAGTCTTTAAAAATATACGGTCTTAAAAGTTACGCGCAGTCTTACAAATTTACAAAGATTCATAAAATGGTTAATGGTATCTAGGGATAAGGTTTTTGTTAATCAAATCCATGAGATCCGCTTTTTTTCTATCAGCTAATCCAGGCTTTACATTGTATGAATTTTGCAATTCTAAATAATTATTAATCTTCTTCTTTTTTTAATCATAGCTTTCTAAATTGTGAGTCAGCATTCCCTTTGCAGTGGTTAGTACAGGTAGGTATGTACGTTTTAGTTAAGTACTTAATGAATACTGACTTGGACCATTATTCCCGATCTCTCTCAAAATAATTTAGATAAGTTATCACGTACAAAATATCCTCCTTTTTAGAAATGGTAATTCAGAGGAATCAACTTTGAACATAGAGGACGTAATGTCGAACACAGCAATACCTAAAAGTGAAGATACAGAATAAAACACTGAGGCAACTGTTTCTAATCGCCGTCGTTGTGATTCGACGTACTCGTCAAATCACAACGACGGCGATTAGTCCCGTTAGATCCCTAAATAGTTATGTTTTGATGCAAACAACGTTATATTTAGGAATATTTCATGTCAATATATATTTATTTTTTGGAAAAAACTAAACATTAGCAAATATTATGAAAAGTTTCATCATAATATGCAACGTTGCATTCATTTCATTTACAAGATGTCACAGAGCAAAATTGTAATTTTTGTGGCAGCAGTATGACATGTGAAATTGTACCTACACATACTTCACTCGAGTATTTCAGCAACACTAACACCCGGTTTCTGAAAGGCTAATCAAATAGTTGATGAACTAACACGTTGTTGAGTTAACAGGCTTGTTAAATCAATTTTCGTTTCTGAAACGTTGATTAGTGAAAAATTTACTAATCATTGATCAAATTGACATGACACATACAAGCAGATACAAGCCTTAAATAGCTTTTCTGAAACAGAAAACAGCGCTTGACATGTTGTTTGACCATTCGTTTGACATTAGTTTTGTTAACCAACACGTTAATCAAATCAAACGACTGATCAAGGTTTTTGCAACTCAATTTACACTTGACAAGAGATTTGACCGCTGATTAGTTGATTTTGGTGTTGATTAGCCTTTCAGGAACCGGGGGTTAGTCACACATATCACATTTTAAAAGAAAACTAATTAATTGTATTATAACATCCCTTAGCAACCTCACTGTGATATTCACGTAATGTCACAGTCTCGCTGAAACTCCACCAAGAAAGAGACACCGGGATACCCCGATATATCACAGTTACTCTGTCTCTTTCGCGCATAGATTCGCTATTATTAACGTTAGAGATACCGCGTTTTTTGGAGAAAATAAAATCGAACACGGCGATTTTAATTATCAAATTAAAAAATACATTTTTTTGACTTGTCACATTATTGAAGCAAAGAGGCGATTTGTATATTTTTAACACAATCAAGTATAATATTAAAATAATTATCATTTATTCATACATAAAGCATACAACCTAGTCCCCTCATAATTAAGGGGAGACCCCAGCAGTGGGAAGTGGTGACGTAAGTGGGTGGTGTTATTGTGTAAAAAAATGGGCCTACCAACGTCAAATATAAAAGAGAGAGAGAAGAGAAGACGAAAAATTATAGAAACCTGTAATTATTTGTTAATCCAATTATAAAACTCTGGGGCGAAATTGGAAAATATTTCCTTTTCGTACCGTCATCAAGTAAATGAGATAGTAGGTAACTTTTGAATTCGTTACGCCAGCCCAAGTTTATCCCAGTAATGCGTTTGATATAGATAGTACGCCAATGGTATACTAACGACATCTAGTAGTACACTGGAGTACTATTACTAGATTGTATTTTGTGTTGACACAGAAATGATTAGGTACTTAATAATAAAGAGGGTAAATATATTGATTCAGATTTAACAGTTTAAAATAGAATTATTTGCTGTAAGGTACTTACCTAAAAGCAAGCTAGTTAATGATAAAGTTTTTAAATTATACGCATATAAGTATACTTTGTATAAGTAACGTATGACACGTAGATTTCAGATTTAGTAACGACGATTAAAGTGAACAATTATTATATATTTAAGTAAAACATTTTAATTTAACACCCACAGTTTGATTATTGCTACTAGCATGACCTCATCGCAAGTAGCTGGTATGTGTATCTGGAGCATAAATTCAACCCAAGTTTTATCGAGTAAGCATTTTGATTAAATTTGATCATTCGATGCTACATAAATTTCCATACACGAACTTCATCGAATTATTGGGATCCTTTGAAATTTATTGCTTCAGTAAAAGCATGCGCTTAATTTATTTATTTTGTAACAAGCGTTGATCGCATTTAGTAACACGGCTATGTCATAGAACTTCGATGCTTTCATGGAATTTATTACTTAATTAAATTCGACGACATTATCCAGACTAATACGATGTGTTAAAGTTTCAGTAAAAAGAACGAAAACCGAAAAGAGAGATTAATAAAAGTTTAATTAGGTACAAATTTACGTAGAAGTACTTACACCTGTATACTTAAGAATTAAAGTATATTTAAACAATTACTTACTATTTATTATTCTGCTAATCACCATGACTGCAGGTAATATTAGTCAAGAGTAGAAAACATTTTCAATGCATAAATTCAAACTAGAAAAGAAAAATATTCTTATTAATTATATTTATAAATACTTAAAAAAAATATATAAAATTCAAAGGACATGCAGAATAAAACTTTAACTAAAATACATGTACGTATCGTATAAAATTTAGTATCTGGCACACATTACAAGTCTATAAATCAGGCTGTAAATCTCTGGCGCACAATGTTGCCAGCTAAGAACGTAGCATTTATTTTCTAACAGCACGCTTTAATGTGGCCACCCATTGGCCGAGCTAAGGCCACGCAACGATTTGATAAATGTTAGAGTCGGTTACTGAAATACTGATTTTAAAGCTTTTTGGTTTATCTCTTTAATTGCTGCTAAATTCTGAACGGAAAGTTTCAACTTGTTTCGCGAACTCAAATTGAATTGAATCGCATTTTTACTGTAAAATTTTATTCAGTAATTAAAACCTTTTTGTGTATAATAAAAAACGGCTCTTGTGAAAAGTGAAGTTAAAAAAAAATTGAGCATTGTAGATAATTATTATTTCTTATTACAGGTGGGTGACAGTAATTGTACAACCAAAGTTTAACTATGATAATTTGTAAGTGTCATTTAATAATAATTATTAATTTTATGATGAAGAGGAAGCTAGCTAGCGATATGACGTCGTCATCTCAAGGAAATGTATGAAAGTCATGAATTATGTAACTGACGCAGGTAGCTGTACCGAGTTTACAACATCAGCCAGGAGGGTAGGATACTGTGAAGTTGTTGCAACAGAATGAACGCTTCAACTTAAGTGCATCTGCAGTAAAACTACGCCGTAACTGTTTGTTTAGGGTCATCCAGTTACGTTTCATATGGCGCGTGCCAGTTTGTGGCGCAGAGTAGCAAACTGCAGAAACTATGCTCCCCTTACTTCCTACTACTATTATAAATGTGAAAGATTGTAAGGATGAATTAATGGATCTATGGATGGTTTTTTGTTACTCTTTACCTACTTACTAGAAAAACCTACTGAACTGATTTCCGTGAAGTTTGTATGGTAGTAGTTTAGGCTCTGGATTAAATAAAACATAGGCTACTTTTTATTCCAAAAAAGCACAGTATTCCCATATACCCGATACTTTATTCACGAGGGTATATCCGTGGGAAAAAGCTAGTAAATTAATATAGTTTCTTTAATTTGTGCGTTATACGCACTATATTATAAATGCATGTATGCATTAGATTAAAGTTAAAAGTTTATTCTTGTACTAGACGTTGTTCGCGACTACGTACGCGCAAAAGGGAATTTCTTAGGAACTATAGATTTTTTCCGTGATATACTCTATATTATCTGTGACAAATTTTATCAAAATCGATCCTGTAGTTTCGAAGAACACGCAAACAAACAAATCTTAGCTCTTTATAATATTAGATAGATAGATAAACTCTTTATTGCTCACATTAAATAATACAATCAGTAGACTAAAACTAAACTTATAATCTAAATGTGGGCAAAGGCGGCCTTATCGCTATAAGCGATCTCTTCCAGGCAACCCTGCAGCATAGGAGAGGTAAAATGAGTAAATAAGCAGGGTCATACGAAAAGTCAAGAATAACTATCTAGAAAGTTTAGCAATACTTACATAATAAATATAATCTGTATGCTATACAAATTATATACAATTGTTCAAATAATAAACAGGTGCTTATAGTTAATTTAGCGAGCGACTTTGTTCAGAAGATATTTATGCAGTTTGGATTTAAAGATATGAAGTGACTTTGACTCTCGAATGTCACGTGGTAGGTCATTTCACATGAGCGGAGCCTTTGCAATGAAATAACCACTGAAGTAACCAGACTTTGTAAATGGCACATGAAGTTTCCTACTATATCCAGAGCGTAGTGCACGGATTTGGTCAGTGCTCCGATAGTGAAAACACTCCTTCAGATAGGGATAGAGCGAAGGGCGAGAGAAATAGGACATTAAACATAAATATAAGAACATGCTCATCTCGACGGAGCCTGATGGGCAGCCATCCAAGTCGCTGTCGAAACTCAGAGATAAAAAAGACTGCGCAAGCTCAACTTTTGTCTTTATGGGAAGTAGGTTCTTCCAACGCCTAAGTGCCCCCACCGCAGCAAAGAACCTACGACTGGCTTCAGAGATGTAGTGAGACCATTTAAGGCTCGAATCAAAATACACACCCAATGTTTTAACTACATCGCTACAAGGTAATGTAACATCGTCAAATGCTAATTAATGCTAGTGATAGCATCATAGTTAGGTCGATTGATCTATTTTGATCCACCGATGACTATAATTTGCGAATTGTTGGGATTGACCATTAAGCCATGACATTGACTCCAATGAAGGATTGTCGCTAGGTCGTTATTGATTGCCAAAATAGCGGAATTACCTTAATTCCGCTATTTTGGCAATCAATAACGACGAATCAGTAATCACCAGAAGCGTGGGTATAAATTTGGAGATCGTCCGCATAGAGATGAAAGAAACAGGAGAGGTGGGGGGTAAGGAAATTTATGAAAATTAAAAAAAAGGATAGGGGACAAAATACCACCCTGTGGTACGCCAGCAGATATATCACAGAAGCCAGTATAGATTAAATGTAATTGATTTGACTTCCTGAAACTTGATTGCAGGTATTCTACTTTATTGCGTAATAATCGTAAGAAGACATAAGATAGAAGAATAATTTAGAAATTTAATAATTCATAATCTGTCACTTGAAACCTTTCTTGCCAATGAGTATATTTTGGGTGACGACATTTTTATTGTGTTAAAAGGCGAGAACCTTCGAGAATATTCTCTTTTATTGTCACTTAATACATGGGAGGTGAACCGTAAGGAGATTAGCCGTCAGTATTGAGATAAATAAGTCATTTATCCTTTATAAAATTGCTTTTTGTGCCGCGAAAATAGATTTACAGTCGAGGATATATTTTGCGTTGTACCTCTTTTGAACTTTACCACCATAGGAATAAGGTCGAAATGTCCGTGACTGTGCAGTGTATTTAGTGTCGATATATATAAGATAAAAGTGGGAATTAAGTAAAGAGAATTAAGAAACCTTTTTTTATCTTTGTTGATTGCCGAGTTTGGCACGTTAAAATTCGACAAATAAATGTGATACAAATTTTTTACGAAGAAGTAATGATCGTCATAATAAATGCAGATGATCTATTATTAGACATGATAATAGCCGAGAATTAGCAAAATATTACTTAACCAGTTTATAGTTCCTAATAGGCTTACTTGACTCATACTTAATTTGATCAATTGAATGAGTATTACCTTTAGTACTTAGCTTCGGAAAACGTGAAATAAAAGAACAAGATGTATAAAAAAACTTAATTTGAAAATAATAATATTTTTAACAACGAAAACACTATTATCTGTGCATTGTGCCATGATGTGACGTCATATTAATAGTAAACAAATAAACGTCACTTGTCATAGTTGTCAAATACTCCGTAGTGCACTGAGCTGTCAACAATCATGGTGTTATCTATCGACAAACATGGCGGGAGGCGTTTCCGGCTGTTTTTAAATAGAGTATTTTTAAATTATTTTTGTGTGTTTTTATGGTTTTAAAATAATATTCTATTATTTTTTGGGGTAACGGAACAATTATTAATCGTTTTTGATAAAAATAAAAAAGGGTCAAGTACCCTATATTATATTCTTATTATGTAGGTACCACTAAAATTATGTGGATAATTTTACGATTGTATTAAGATAACAATATATTACCTACTAGTGGTCACCTTGTGGTCGAATTTCGATTTACAAGGGTTCTTTGTCTCTTAGATACAAAATAAACAATGTAAATGTTGTCTATTGAATGTGAACGACATAATATTGACAAACGTCAGCGTATGACAAAATATATCATACGCATACGTGTGTGTATCGGTATTTTTTATTACGCTTTTATTAGTTTCACCTGTATGTTTGCTTGCTTGCTTGTTTGTAACCGACTCCTTTGGGCTCGATTTTGACGTACTTTGAACGATCAGATTTAATTCAAACTTTACACACCTGTCAAAGACCGATTGACAATGCAATAATTCGATTAAAATATCCGATTATCCTGATTAAATTCGCCAGGATTCATCAATTTCTTTCCGCATCCTTTGCAAGAGAGTAAGAGAGATAGAACTAGTGCGCGAACTACGCATGCGTGCAGTTCCAGGCTTACTCTTTGGCAAATCGTACTAAAAAGCAAAAAATAAACTATAGTTTAAAAAAACTAAAAAAACACGCTTTGATAGAAAATCTAACTAAAAAATAAAAAATTAATTTCTATTAAGAATAGTGTAAATGAAAAATAAATGTTTATTATTGTAAAAAAGCGTGGGGTGCATAGTGTCAATAGTTATAAACATTTTATTGGCAGATATAAGAAGGATCTGCACTTTGATAATATCTTAAAAATCACTTTAAACGAAATCTGACCGTCTGAAGTGGATCAAAATCAAATCCACTGGAGTCGGTTACATACAAACAAACGTACAGGTGAAGACACTGCACCCCATGCTTTTTTACAATAATAAACATTTATTTTTCATTTCCACTATTCTTAATCCAAATTTATTAAATTTTATTTTTTATTTTTTACTTAGATTTTCTATAAAAACGTGTTTTTAAGTTTTTTTAAACTATAATTTATTTAATTTAATGTATTTTTAAGCAATATTATAAAAACTATTAGTGCAGCTCGTTCCTTCTCCATATACCTAAACTTTTTCAGTGACAAATTTCATACTCCGCCGTTCTATGTGAACTTTTGTAAATAAATGAAATTTTTGGTAAATGGAGTACAACATTTTTGTCACTCGTAATGATTACATAAGAAATTGAAATTTTGATAAACCGACGACTACCAGCCAACTTGAACGTGAGTTCTATTTTAAACACTGTTTTGTTGTTCGGGTTGGTACCAACTTCAAAATTATTAAGATTGAGTAGAGAAATAGTTAAAATTTTTGCCAAATTTAAAAGGGGAATTATTTAGATATAAAGTTTTATTACTTATTTTTTATGCATTTTTACTTTAGAAGTCGGTTTAATTTTTTGTTTAAACGAATCGACGATCGAATGCATAATTGAATAGGCGCCAAGCTTCCATTAGGTATTGTATATAAAATGATGATGATGATTCAGTAAGTTACATAATGGCATATGCTTGCATTTCTAGTGGAATTGCAATCCATTTTTTAATATATAATCTTTTTTTATATAATAAAATGTAATTTTTGCCTTGAAACAACATCTATTTTCAAGATTAAGATTTAGATTAAACGCAAAGATCCCAATTTTCTATTGCACAATTACTCTGTGGTTGAATTTAAACAATGTAAGTTTGTAACTAAATGAAGGATGCGGCGCGGCGTCGAGATGTATTTTCGTGTAGTATGTGGCAGCTCACGGCAACTCATGCAGCAAATTGCGGGCTCTGAGGACCAATTAAAAGCTTGAAATGCTAATATTTTTTAACAGAAAATTAACATTGTGGTGTGCGTGGGTGTTTATATAACTATATAAAATGCAATGAATACTTTGTTTTATATTCTAACTTAGTGACTAAAATGTTTTTGTAATGATAATAATATATGTATACGACTAAATCTATGCGATCGCGACGCGCGACTGTGACCAGCGAATCGGGTTCTCTGGCCACGCTCACCGGTCGCGTGTGTATCGGAAGGCTACTTTCTAGGTGCCATAAGGTTTTGAAGTAAGCTAATAATACATATTAGTTACATACACCACTACGTAAATTAATAAATCAAAACCGTTTATTAATATAGAGACTTTCTGTGAGTAACATTAATAAACTGCGATTTAAGAAAGTACTACACCTTTCCTTTCTTTTTTTAAACTGTACAAGTCACACATTTTAAATAAAAAAAAAAAAATATGTGGCAAACTTTTTCAGGTTTTTAAAATAAGTAAAACAGTTGATATTATTAGTTACTATAAAACATTATTTATTTAAAATCTCTAACTTCTAATTCTAAAAAAATAAAAGTGTAGTACTTTGTTTTGCAGGCCAGAGTACTCATATGGCTATATCATCTTAATATAGGTCGTATATTACAGTTCAAACACATCATTCAGCAGAACCAAATCACCAATGTCCGCCTCAGTACGTAAAATCGGTCATTCATACCTCGTAAAAAGCGAATATATCTTAGCCATACTTTAAACAATATCAGCAAAGATTTATCGAAACAATAACGTGTCTTTATTACATATGGAATAAGGTATACAATAACGAAGTTCTTTCGCAAAATTAATATTGTATATATCCTCTGTGTAACGTCTTCTAATACCCTATAAAGTGTGTGGCACTTCAGTTTATTGCAATCTAAAGTTAATAAACTAGGATATGGTCATGCGGACCCTTCGATGGCTAATAAGACATTATTTATAACTGTCCGAGCCTTATATTACTGTAGCTCTGTACTGTTAGCTTGACTGTTCAAATATTTTCTTGTAATAATAACTGTAGTGTATACGAATACATCTAATAAAATAAAGAAATTACTAACATTACTACCCACTTGAATATTGGCGTGTCATCTACGCATACTAATATTATTATAACGAGGAAAGGTTTGTTTGTATGTTTAAACAAACATAACATTTGCATTAAATAGGCTCTGAAACTACTAGACCAATTTTCATGAATTTCGTCACAGATGCAGATTAGACCACGGGAAAGGAGAAAGGGTACTTTTTATCGTGGTAAAATGTATAATTCCCGCAGCATCGTTTTTGCGCGCACGAAGTCGCAGGCATCGTCGGAGTAATATACAGGTGGTTCAACTAGTGACGTCAATATTTTTTTTTAGATTCCTCATACCTTGGGGTGTACGAAAATACCCCATGTATGTTCCGCGATTTTTTGTAGTTTTCGAGTTATATTTTTTTTTGTTTTTTTAATGTTTTCTGCCAGCGAGGTTTCAAAAATTCATATCTTTTTTTGTTGTAGGTATTTTGCAATTTTTTTTCTGTGAAATAATTGTTTTAAATGTTGTTCAAATAAAAAAAAATCTCAGCTTCCTAAAATTAGTTAAAGCTACTCAAAAAAGGTTTTAAAGTTAGAAGTTTAGTTTTTAGCTGGATTTGCCCAAATATTCGGCTTCAATTTAAAAATACAAAAAGAAGTTTCCATAGCTTTTGGCTAAGTATAAAAACTCCGCAGGTTTCTACGAGGGCTGATTAATAAGTTTCCGAAACGACAAAGAAAAACTTCAAAAATCTATTTAAAATAAATTTATTTCTCAACGTAGTTTCCTTCTACCTCGATGCATTTAGTCCAGCGCTTCTCCAATGCCGTTACACCAGTTTGATAAAATGTTTTCTCCAACCCCTCAAAATGCTCGTCAACGGCAACAATGACTTCTTCATTTGATGAAAATCTCTGGCCACCTAACCATTTCTTCAGGTTTGGGAATAAGTGGAAGTCGCACGGGGCCAGATCCGGGGAATAGGGTGGATGCGGTAGCAATTCGAACCGCAATTTATGGAGTTTGGCGACTGCAACCATTGACGTGTGTGCAGGTGCGTTGTCATGGTGGAACAATTTTTTTTTCTTAGCCAAATGTGGTCGTTTCTTCTGGATTTCTTCATTTAATTTTTGCAGCAAGCTTGCGTAGTACTCTCTATTTATTATTTTTCCTTTTTGCAGATAATCCACTAAAATAATCCCTCGAGCATCCCAAAAAATCCCAAAACCGATTTTGCTTTCTTCGGCGCAGGTTTTCCGCTCTCAGTCCACTGCTTAGATTGTTCTTTTGTCTCGGGAGTATAATGATGTATCCAGGTTTCATCGACTGTCACATAACGTCGCAAAAACTCATTAGGATCTCGGTTAAACAGCGCCAAACACTCCGATGAATCGTCCACTCGACGTTGCTTTTGGTCTACAGTGAGCAAACGCGGCAACCATCGCGCGCATAGCTTTTTCATTCCCAAATGTTGGTGCAAAATATTAAAAACGCGTTCAGATGAAATGCTCACCATCTCTGCTATCTCTCGCAACTTTAAGCGCCGATCATTCAATACAATTTTGTGAATTTTTTTGATCATGTCCGGATTCGTGACTTCATTTGGACGGCCAGACCTGTGGGCGTCTTCGCAGCTCTGTCTTCCACGTTTAAAATCAGTTACCCAGGTACTCAATGCAGGAGCAGAATTACCTAAAACACTGTCTAGCTTGGTTTTAATCTAGGTTGCTGTTTTCTGTTTTAAAACGTAAAACTTTATCACCGCACGAATTTTGTTTCTTTCCATTGTTAAGAAAATTTACGACAGAGAAAGTTCTACGTTCTCTCAAACAAATTCCATCAGTTCGATTAAATTCAAATTTGGCGTTCTATTTTCAAAAAGATGCCAGAATATAATGTAATATTCCTTTTTTGCGTATCATTTTTTTAAGTTCGTCGTTTTGGCCAGTTATCAATCAGCCCAGGTAAGCTACCAAAATCATAGAAAAAAAATGGTACTTAATTGGTCTTTTTTGTTGTAATCGGCCTTTTAAGGTGGATAGGCTAAAATCATTGAAACATTAAAAATGATTTTTTTTTCTTATGGTAAATTAAACCCGTAAAATAAATGTAGCTCGTGTAAATTCTTAATCTTTTAATCTCTCAATAATTTTGGTCTTACTACTCAAAATTCAAAATGTTATTCGAAATGATTATTGCTAGTTGTGAAATTACCTGTATTTTAATAACAAATAAAAGGCACAATTTACTGAAAAAAACTATTTATTATAATAAATATTCAAAACTCCTTCCTCCAACTTGAATACATAACCGACAACGTTTTAAAAAGTTATGCTTTAATTGCCTGAAGCTATTCGAATATTCTTGTTTTTTTTTTTCCGCTTCTGATATTCTTTGTCTTAATTCTGTTTCATTGTTGTTTTCCTTCGCTTAAACCAGCTCTTTGAAAAATCCCCAAACAAAAAAGTCGATGGGGTTGAGATCTGGCGAACGCGCAGGCCATTCGATCGGCCCTGCACGCCCAATCCATTTTTCTGGAAAAGTGGTATTCAAATGCTCTCATATTTGTATTCCATAGTGACAGGGCGCGCCCTCTTGTTGAAAAATCATTTCTTGTCAAATATAAAGGTTAACATCTTCTAACAATTCACGAAGATTGTTTTGCAAAAAATTTAAATATTCCTGGCTATTCAACCTAGCTGGTAATTCAAAGGGTCCAATTATATCTCCGTTTAGGACCCCAGACCAAAGGTTGACACTAAAGCGCGATTGGAAGTTTGACGCCCTTGCCAAATGTGGGTTTTCTATGGCCCAGCTATGATAATTATGAAGGTTGAAAACTCTAGCCCTTTCGAATCGGGACTCATCGGTCCATAGTATTTAATTAAAAAAGTCAGGATCTTCTTCAGATCGTTGGATCATTATTTCACAAAAAGCCACTCTTCTTGGGTAGTCGGATTCCTGGATCTGCTGAACGCGTTGGATGGGGTACGCATGGAAACCGTCTGTAAACAAACAAAAAACACCGATAAGTACCTATCACAAGTTAACTGGTTACAACGTGGTGTGTACAAAATGGATTTGATTAAAAAAAAAAATTTAAAACTTAGGTACCTACTTTTTATGACTCACCTTCCTTAAGAATTCTTAGAACGGTAGTTCGTGGAATTCCAGTTTGTCTCGTTATTTTTCTTGAACTAGTAAACGGGTCTCTTTTAATTTCTTCCAAGACTTCTTCCACTCGATCCGAATCCTGGGGTACAGCTCCGCGAGGTTGATTTCGCCCGGGGATACGTCCAGCCATCAAAGTGTTGTGTGTATTAATAAAAACTCTGTGATCCGGGTAATGCTCCATTACTTCTCCTCGCCTCTCTAATGCCTCTCGATAAAGCCTTGCAGCTTCACTACCGTTACCTTAGGCAACGCCATAATAATAATGCATCTCTGCATATTGGCTTAGTGAATAGCTCATAGTACTCACAAAAACAATCCAAATAACTGAGTAACAAGCACAGGTTATTCGTAGGCCAAATCAAAATCCAAAACTCATGCACAAATTGTTCTTAAGGCAAATCAAGGTTCAACACTAAAGCACAGGTTATTATTAGTCAAATTCGGGCCCGAAACACAAGCACGATCGTGAGGCAAAACAAAGTCCAGTTAACACAGCGTAAGTAGTTCAAGGGAAAGAAAATAACGTCAACGAGAGCAGTCTTAACACGCGCGAAGGCAAGAAACGACTAATACGACGTAACTTTGAACCTTTGAATAGAATAGTAGAACATAGGGGTGAGTCAAGGAGAGGGTAAAAACCGGTTCCATTGCTAACTGGCCGTGGAATTCAATAAAATGTCCGTAGCCCATTTAACTACAAAGATCACATTTTAAGCCATAGTGCTGAGTGAGACCAATATTATTGTAAAATTACAATACCTACAATGATTTTACACGAGTTTTAATTAAAATTGATTTTAAATTACATTTTTGAGTTCAATTTACCATAAGAATAATAAAAAGTAGATGAAAAAATGTTTAATGCTTGAATCATGCTAGAACGATTTTTAGCCTATCCGCCTTCAAAGGCCTATTACAACGAAAAAAGTTTTATTAAGTACCATTATTCTTTTATTATTTTAGTAGCGGGGAACCCTGCGGAGTTTCTAAACATATCCAGAAGCTATGGAAACTTCTTTTTGTATTTTTAAAGTGAAGTCGAATGTTTGGGTAAATCCTACTAAATACTAACGTTGTAACTTTAAAATCTTTTTTGAGTAGCTTTAACTAATTTTAGGAAGCTGAGATTTTTTTTTATTTGAACAACATTTAAGACAATCATTTTACAGAAAATAAAACTGAAAAATACTGACAACAAAAAAAGATATGAATTTTGTAAACCTCGCTGGCATAAAACATTAAAAAAATACAAAAAAAAAAATTATAACTCGAAAACTACAAAAAATCGCGGAACATACATGGGGTATTTTCGTACACCCCAAGGTGTGAGGAATCTAAAAAAAAAATATTGACGTCACTAGTTGGACCATCCTGGTATAGCTTAATAAAAATCTTAAAAGTCAAAAATATAGGAAAATATTTAATTTAGTGTATTCATTTAACAGACAAAAACATCAAAAAGGATGGGAAATACAACCAATTAATGCAGTGGTCGTCATACATTTGGGGTCATGGGCTGCATCGGACAATGTGAAGAGCACGGCGGGCCGCACACTGACATGACACATGACTGACATACACATCATAAAACTAAAATTATTATTATTCGTCTATAAATAAGAGTACCTGGGAGAACGAGCTTTTCTCGGAGTATTACTAGAACGATAAAATAATTAAAAATAAATAAAAAGTATAAAAGAAAATGAAACAAAATGAATCACAAAAAATATTCTTCTGACCGGTTCGAACCTGAGACACCAATTTGCCAACAACGCAAAGTCCATTGCTAACCAAGCTGCCAACCGGATATGATAATTAGAAATCAAAATCACTCATATCTTACTATGCGCATATATTATACGCACTAATATAAAAAAAACAATACAACTTGAAAATGCGCTGTCTTCCTGTGATAAGAATTAGCTAGATCGATTTTTCTTCCCCAAAACACCCTGCATACTAAATGGAAACACTTGCAGCCGTTTCACACATTCCTATTTACAAGATTTGCTAGTTAAAAGTATAGCTCGTAGCAGCCGCGTAGCAAGCAATGTAGCAAGCTACGGAGTTTCTACCACACGGTAAATAAAATAATAAGATTATAATAAATTATCTACTTACTAAAACCATCCGTGGTATAGTGGTTAGAGCTTGGCTCTCGAGGTCGTGGGTTCCATTCCCGCATTGGAACAACAAAAAATGTTGTTTCCTAAGTTTCATTAGTACAATGCAGGTTGATCACCTGATTGTCTGACAAGAAAGATGATCCATGCGTCGGATGGGCGTGTAAAAAGTCGGACCTGCGCCTGATCTCTCGCGAGTCGTATCAGTTATCCGTCCCACTGGGTTATGAGAGTAAAGGAAGAGAAAGTGCTCCTGAGCACTGTGCACACACTTGGGCACTATAAAATTACTTCTGCTTATCTGGCCCGGTTTCAATAAAACCAGCCACCGTCACTGAAATCGGTGTGGGCAGTTATATATATACATACTTACTAACAATATGTTGCAATTTTTTATAATAACCTATTTAGGTTAAAAGCAGTATAGTAAGCTAAATATTATGTATTCGCATAATTTTGAATGTTTGTTTTATATAAAACTAGCTGATTCCCGCAACTTCGTTTGCATAGTAGAAAATACAATGGAAAAGGAACTCTATTTTTTAAAGGAACCCTAGGGAAAAAAGAAGCCTAAGTTAATCCTTATAACATCAGCTATCTTGCCAGTGAAAGTCCCGTGAAAATCGGTCCTGCTGTTTCAGAGATTAGGAAATAGACATACATTTTTTTTCAAATTGTAATTTGTAAGTACCGTTTAAACATTCATTTGCATTTAGTGAAAAGCTGTTAATTTAAAATTACAAACAGACACTTCAATTTTATTTATTTGCATATATTTATATGCCAATACATTAGAAAATATTCTAAATAAATTGTGCAGGATTTATGTGAGTAATCTCAACTTTTTTATATAGTTAATCAATTAAATTTAAGTTATAATAGTTAAAAAATTATATTAACCTTAAAAAATCACAAAGTGTACTGTGAACGTTAAAATTAAAAATTACAGTTTATTGAAACCTACACTTACGACACAAGCTAACGGCGCCTCCGTATGAGTGGAAATTTTACTTATCGAGATCACTAACTCGCCTCGTGTTTCGCCTGTCGTGACTTGTGTTAGAATAGAGTAAACTCACAGCAATATCTATAATTGCCAGTCCGCGTCGCGTCACAATACTTATTGGATAGAACGTCGGGAGATGATATAGCGTATTTTTTTAGAGCCTATATTGCCCGGGCTATTATTACGAATCTATTGACACCCCACTTTATTAAAATAGAATTAGTACTACTCGGCGTACCCGTAGGCACTAAGGTGGAACAAACAGATATACATACATACATATACTTCCAAACTCATTAGTCTTCCTTTTGGCACTGTCGTAGTCAGCATAACATATGAAAAATATAAAATTTTCCAAGTTAGTAATTTTTCAAATTAATTATTATACCTACTTTAATTGTAAACACGAAATATAATATTATATGATCAATAATACCTATGTGGCAGACCACACAGTCCACGGCTTATTGTGTTCCTGGGTCATAGATATGTATTATATATGTGTAAAAAATATTAAATATATTTCCGTTGTCTGGTACCCGTAACACAAGTTCTACGAGAACTTACCACGGGACATGGTGTGAAGCGTCCATAGATATTACTGAAATGCTTAATCCAGTGGACTCCAGCCTGGACATCATGATCACTCCCCACTCCTTCGCTCCATGCCAACGGCTTCAACGGACACACTCACTACAACAACCGGTCAGCAAACAGAGCACACCTCTGCAGGTCAGCATGTAGCCTCGGCTCCGCACGGCAGTACTCCGACTTACTAGAGTCCGTAAATTATATTATTAAATTATATTATATTATAGTAGTTTAAGCTCTGGAATAACACATGGGTTTCTTTTTCTCCCGAAATAGTACAGTATTTCAGTGGGATACTGTATTTACGCGGGCGGAGCCGCAGGAAAAAGCTGGTAATATAATAAATAACCACTGAAATTCTTAATACAGTGGGCGCCGGCCAGGCCGAGCAGACCACCCACTCGGTGTAAGATATTATTTTCCTTTGGGGTTTCTTCATATTCTATTCTCACACCTACATAGGTAAAATCTAAAGATAAATTAGTTTCAGTAATCATTATAATATTAATAACTTTAAAGTATAAGCTATCGAAAACCAATAGATATGCTTACTTCACACGCGATCAACGTTTCTGCGAATAATTTTCTTTTATTTTTAATACATGTTTGTAACTCGTGCGAGTACTCACGAGTTCGGATCGAGTTACAAGTGTTTTTGGTAAAGTGGGGATAATAACTTTTATTGGAGCTACGTGTTTGAGCAAGGTGATAGCTTCCTACCTCCACTTGAAAACAATTCCCTCTCAAATTCTTCGTGTAAAACAAATAATGTTAAAATATACACGTCGATTTGCGGGTTCTAGCTTTTTGTTTCGGAGACGATAATATAACGACGACGTAGGCAATTTAATTTTTTCCATTACTGCTTCCGTCTGATCTTAAACAATTAAAAATTAAGACTGGCAAGTCGCCATACATTTACTGCATTGTTCTTAAAACAAGCGTTCGTACTTTATGATTATAGTAATTTAAAAAAAACATTATAACATTAAATTCGGAGGATAAAAGATGTTTGATTTAATATAACCTAACGTATTGTCCAGTTCGTCAACAATCGAATCACCAAAAATTCAAAAGAAATAAATTCAGTAAGCTTGCAATAAATATAAAGAGAAAAAAATTGTTTGTTTGTATGTTTGCATTGAATTGGCTCTCGAACTACTGGACCGATTTTGTTGGGCACATTAGACCGCGGGGAAGGACATACTAGGATTTTTATCGACACAAAATGTACGGTTCCTGCGGTATTATTTTGGTTACGCTCACGAAGTCGCGGTCTAGTTACAAATACAGGATAAATATTCAGATGCTACCAACAGTAAGAGCGTTTTCAGATTACGCGATCTACGATACCGCGATAATGTGAGAGGCACGCTCGTGATATGTTGTGGGCATAAGAGCGTTTTCACATTTACGTGAACACTTTAAACGTGAATTCTATAAAATAATGTTTTATCAGGATATTGTTTGGGCTGGTACCGACTGCAAAATTATGAAGATTGTGTAGAGAAATAGTTAGAATTTTAGCCAAATTTAAAAGTGGAAATATAAAGAAAATAAGATTTATTTCATACTTTTATGTACGTTTTTTTGTAGGATCTCGGTTTTCATTTTTGTTTTAAAATAATTAGATATCTAGTCATCTGTTAATTTTAATAGTTTAAAGGTTAAAGAGCTATAAATGTTTGGAACTTGAATTGTGTTAATATTCTTAGAACTAAGTAACTCTGCACAGCCTGTATCAAGAGTGCTCTGGTAAAATTATCTGTATTTAACCAAAATTCATAAACGGCACTTTCAGAAAACCCAAGGAAGTGGCCGTTGTCGCTCCGAAGCTACAAATTATGAACGCAGGACGTATGAGCCCGGCTCGGATATAGACGGTCACATAACTATTAGCCGCTATTATACATTCACGATCCCAAGGGAATACTTCTAGAGCGTCGAATATTATGTGGGTATCGATTATTATTATTATAACATGGGATTGTTCATAGACTAGATAGCTTATTTATGTTAAACAGAACAATTTGATTATATTGGAAAGAAAAACAAATTTTTACGACTCTCATATACTGCATATTCTACGATAGTACCTGGGCGACCGAGCTTTGCTCGGTTATTACTATTTATTGTAATATGGTGAAACTCGAAAGCATAAATCTTATTCACATAATCAGTATAGGTAAATGTTAGACATATTTATGAGAAATATATATTGTTATCTCAAACATTAACTACATTCTTTTAAACTTGTCTAAAAACAATAAAAATTAAAAAATTATATATAAAGTTGAACATATAAAAAAAAAACAAAAGTGAGTCACCGAGCGGGATTCGAACCCGTAATTCTCATTACGCTCTCTCATATAATTCTCATTAAAATTTCTTATTGAAAACTATATATAGTTTATATAGATATATAGTTTTCAATAAGGACACTCGAACTTTGACATCGCATGTCAGATATCTTGGGTAAATGTCAATTAAGTTTATGTCGGCTGTCACGACACTACACACTCTATGCTAATATCATCTATACTAAAATATCGGTATTATCTTAAGAAATGCAAAAAATGTACCTACACTATAAAAGCATATTTTGTTTATGTAACGTTAAAGAGTAGTTCGAGCCTGATTGGAAAAGTTCACAAAGCGTTGCACGTGGAGCTCAGGGTCAGCTAGTTATTGCTGCGTTAGCTGAACCAAACTTTTTGGATCTACCCGCCAACTCGGACGGGATTCACCTTTGACGCCGGACCTCATTATAAGGAAACTTTTCAATACTATTTCGCATGCGCTGAAATTCAGATGAGATTATGTGATCGCTATTTTCGTTCATTTGTTGAACGTTACATCGCCTGAATGTAACGAATTTAAATTATAATTTTTGTACAAGGTGTATCAAAAGAAATTTTATATTTAGTGGATCGATTAAAAAAAATTAGTATGCCGTATATAGAATAAATATTTATTAATTATTAAAATTCACTTTTTGGGGATTTATTTCTTAAAAATAATATCGTCTAAATGTAGACCCTCGCGTTCTCGGCACTCATTTAATCAAACAGTAAAATTACTTATGACGGCTCGGCAGATGGACTCAGGGATGGCTGCCATTTCGTGACGGATATTTTCTTTCAAATGCACCAGTGAAGTCGGTTTATTGGCATAAACTTTAGATTTAAGATAACCCCATAGGAAAAAGTCCATAGGGGTTAAATCTGGACTGCGTGGAGGCCAATTTATGTCACCTCTCCGGGAGATCAATTTGCCTGAGAAAATTTCACGAACACGTGGCAGAGACATATTGGACGTGTGTGAAGTTGCTCCGTCTTGTTGGAACCATGTTCTTTGGTTATAGCCAAGAAAGTTTTGCAGTTCAGGTACCAAGAAGTTGTCTAACATCTCCACATAACGCTCTGAATTCACAGTAACTGCACGCCCCCTTTCGTCTTCAAAAAAGTAAGGGCCGATAATTCCTCGCGCCGACATCGCAGCCCATACGGTCACTTTAGGCGAATGTAGGGATTTCTGATGTTTACTTTTCGGATTCCTTGCACTCCAGTAGCGGCAGTTCTGCTTATTTACGTGGCCATTAAGATGAAAATGAGATTCATCCGAAAATAAAATGTTGGTAAACGTTGAAAATCGCTCAATCACCTGATTTACGAAATTAGGCCTCTGACTGGCATCTTGGGGCTTTAATTCTTGCACCAATTGAATTTTATAGGGGTGCAGCTTTAGAGCTTTGTGCATAATGCGATGTAATGATGATCTATGCACATTTAAAGCACTTGCGCGCTTCCGAATTGAAAGGTTCGGGTCGTCACGAACAGACTGATTAACACTCTCCACGTTTTCTACCGTTCTTGATGAGGTCATCAAGAACGGCAGAAAACGTGGAGGAGGACCTAGGTCGCCCGGATTTTGATTTATCTAGCGTTGTACCGGTCTCTTCAAATTATTTAACCCAATTTCGAATGAGGGGAATGCTTGGCGCATCATTTAAGTAGCGAAAACCTCGAATACTGCAGAATTTTCTACTCGCTACAGTCGCCGAGTCACCGTTTTTGTAAAACTCTCGCACGCACAACGCGCGGTCTGCTCCCGAGAAACGCTCCATAGCGACTGAATTCCCAAGAGCCAGGCTACCGATTGACATAACCCCCGCGCCCCTCGGTTATGTTGCGTTCACGCAGTAAGCTAAATAAATATAAAATTTCTTTTGAGACACCTTGTACAAGCAACTTGCATTGTCCAAAATTAACCGACTTTGATTAAGACTTTTATTATTACATAACTGATTGAGTGTAGTGTTAGTTCTTGGTGGAAATTCATGTTCATAATCGCACAATTTTTTTATACACTTTTCCACTTTATTTAGGTTCTTATAAAATTATTGTAAAGTTATAAATTATTGTAAAAAACTAAATAAAGTGGAAAAGTGTATACGAAAGTTGTGTGATATTATTATTAGTTAATAATATTTTCGTAAATGTAATTTTTCACGCAATTATATTAAAATTATGTGTGCAAAATTTGTAATTTAAAGATAATTCAGAATTGTTTCCGATTTATTTTGAATTATGTCAATCATTTAAAATATTAAACCACTACTAATAAAAATATTTACACAACTGATTAGTTATTATATGTTGCTGTCTATGACTGATACGTTGGAAAGTCACTTGTTTGACAAAGACAGCAACATTGAATAGCCTTAAATATCTATCAGTTGTGTAAATATTTTTATTGCTAGGGGTAGAATATTAAGTAATAATGTCAGGCAGGTGTCGGAGACAGGAATTATTTGCTAAAATAAATAAACAGTTTAAAATATTTACCTCATAAGTCTTTTCTTGTAAATGACTGGTACTCTTCTATACTAATACTACAAAGAGGAAAGGTTTGTTTGGTTGTTTGCATTGGACAGGCTCCGAAACTGCTTGACCGATTTCGATGTGATACCTATATCCTATATCCACGGCGACGGACATAACGATGCTTTTAACACCGGTAAAATGGAATTTCTCTTTTGCGCACACGAAGTCGCGGGCTACATCTAGTTATTTATCTAATATCTTACCATTTTTGAAAAAAAAACGCTGATGATTTTGGTACTTACCGAAATAGATAATCCCATCGTTTTACAGTTCATTGCTTGACTAACCTTTATGATATACCCTTCTGTCATTGAATGATAGCGTGCTTCCTATAACAGTGTACATATACACAAACATGTATACACGTACTACGTCACGTAAATGGGTGATCGAGTTTTATGCGGGCCACAAACACGAGCTATACCGCCTTACCCAACTACGCTCGATTTATTTTATTTTTTTATATACGATATCAGCAGCTCAAGCCTTGTAAGTTTTGCAATTGATATCACATAAGTAATAGATATATATAAAATAAATAAAAAATTATAATATCTATTAATTGTTACAAAGTTCATAATTTAAATGAATTATTAAATAAGAATATTTTGTTTCACGTGTAACTTCGTCTGCTCGCTTGCCTCCATAAAAATGTAACCATAACCTACCTACAAAATATACCGTGCAGTGGCGTGGGGTTCCTATAACTCCATTCCTATCGGCTTCAATTACCACTTACCTTTTGAAGACCCTCATCCAAATCCCTACCTATTATACAATATACAGGCTAGGGCTTTCCTATAAATGAGAACTTATCGTATGCAGAGTGCATGTTGGGATTAATTATCTACGATAAAACATCGTAGCGGCGTATGATATGTTTTATTATCGAATCCCTCAGATGGTCGAAAGCACTTACGTATCTCCGCCCGATATCTCCCCAATAATTCACAATCGCGTCTTCCTTACACAACAATTCCATCTATTGAACGTAGACGCTGCCGTAAAACTACGACCTACTTTGTATTAAATAAATAATTAGTGAAATACTCAAAATAGGGTTACCAAAAATGTGATACATATAATACTAGGTAAGAATGGGTATTTTTATTTTTGTATTTAGGTCTGGCACGAGTATTTCAAAAAATATATTAAATTAATGCTAATTTGGCAGTTTCGTAGGCATTTAATTATTTATTCAAAGTGTAATTAAATTATGTGTTGGAATTGGCTTACGTTATCATCAATATTTTAATTAAAAAAGAGCTAACTTAAGAGATTTTCGCAGATACCCCGAGTGATCCAATAAAAATCCATGTAAGAGAAATTTTGACGAAAATTATAGACAACACCAGACAACAGATTTAGTTATAATTTTTTAGATTGCAACATAATCGGTATCTCGGCAACGGCTGCAAGTATTACTATGAAATTAAGTAGACAGGGAATTTTATCAGCTTGGTATGCGTATGTATAATTTATGCGTTGCTCGGAAGTTTAAAATGTGGTAGGTTTAAATAAATATGTTTGTGATTCTTTTTATGTTTTTAATCTACTTTTTTTTATTTTATTTACTAGAACTCCGACCAAAGCTCGGTTACCCAGGTACTTTATGTTTATACAAGTATTCACGTCAATAACGAAAAAGTGCACATTTTTATTAATGCCCGCAACATGTATTGATCACGGAGCCGATGTGATGTTTATTGCGCCCATATTTCAGCGGCTACGTACAACAGATTCGATTCTGTAGGTCTCGATATGGGACCCTGCGAAAAGATGCTTTGGCTAGAGGCGGTTGAACGCTAACGTTCCCCTTTTATCACATTTCTATAGTTTACCGGTACTCGTAAATAGAACGAAACGAAATAGTGCTGTATGATAGTCAAATTGTGGTCTGTGGGTACGGTGTGATTCGTAGAGCATATAATGTTATTCGATATATTAATAAAGTGCTAAATTTTAATGCGTTATTAAAAAAAAATCCGTTCAAAGTAAAGATGAATATAATATTTAGATCACAACATTCTCCTCACTTGAGGAGAGATCTTAATAAATTCTCGTAATATTCTAGAAGTGTCAGCAGTAATGACGGTGCGATAAATTCTAGAATACGAACAAGGAAAAGCTGTTTGCTGCTCTTATAGCATCTTAGAGCATTACGGAGTATTACTTAACCCTTAGATAGGGTACGATCTGTACGTGGTCGACCAATGTCTAGCTACAATGAGCGAGGAAAACTTTTTACTTAACATTAAATTTGATAATACAGATAAGTAATTTTTAAGTATCAAATAAATGCGCAACTTAAAAACCATACTTTCTATTCAATTTATTAACTGTATCAATTAACAAACACATAATTGCGAACTCAAAAAAAAAATCATTGAGTTAAATTCATGTTGAGATAATATTATGTAATTATCATGACATGCAATTTGTGAAGTACCTATCTATTGTACACTAATTAAAAGACATATTATTAAAATATAATAATAAAAGAAATATTATATAAAAATGCATATAAATTGAAAATAAAAATATGAATAATGGGACTGTTTAAAATATATCATAAACTAACATAATGTACACAATACGTTTTAGCCATAGAAGTAATTTATCCGCGCGTTATTGCTATTATTTTTCAACAGGCGCTTGAAAAAACGGAGTTTCCAACATTAGTAGCTCATTGTACGTGCATTAGCGTTTGAGTTTACGAGTCGCAACGGACACGGCCCCGGAGTGCGGAGTGCAAGTCTCCGATTTACACAGCATTCGCTTACACATAAATCAGGTAACAAATTTTATGAGATAGGTAACCTACCTACCTAGGTACCTCTAAACGTGGCTTACAAATAACGTAACATATTTCACCTACCGTATGCGGTTTCGTTTATGAATTTATGGTGTTGTGGTATGCTCGCTACGTTAATTTCGTATACATATTGATGTTTTAGACGTAAGTATTACGTATTCTATTCGGTATTAGGAAAAGTATAAATCAATCTTATTTTAAATCTTCTATCTACTTATATACTAAATATTAAAGATGATACTTATGTAACTAGAAGTATTAAACATACCTACCTACTTACTTATAATTAATATAAATAGAGAAAAGTAAGCAATCCAAACAAAACTCCTTAAATATTAAATAATAATAGCTTTTGCCCGCCTTAGGCTCCGCCCGCGTAATTATATATTGTATCTCACGGGAACACTGTACTATTTTGGAATAAAAAGTAGCCTGTGTTATTCCAGAGCCTAAACTACTACCAAATTTCATCGAAATCCGTTCAGTAGTTTTTGCGTGAAAGAGTACCAGACATCCATCCATCCATACATCCATCCATCCATCCATCCTAGCAAACTTTCACATTTATAATGGTATAAGGATTACACCTAACGATGTTTGTTTTAGTCCCCAAAATAAATGAAATGTAAGGTTTTCTCCATTAATCTTTTAAATCATCATTCAGCGCTATATTTTATCGCACAACTTTTATATCACTCACAACTTTCATGCTGCAAACGAAAATGTCAGAAAGTTTTTTAAGCGAAATACCGAATTCCAATTCTAAGCCGACTGACCGATCTACATGAAACTATTCTCTATTACAGACACAACCGCCACAAAAACTGTCAAATCCCATGTTATCAAATATGTTGGGTGTATGAAGGCATTTTAATCGACAGTTTTATCTGGTATTCCATTTCAAAACTTGGCATTCGATTTCAAGCTTTTACATGCAATATTTGTAACTATGCTTTTTTCCTCAGATATACTAAAGTTGCTAGTCTTACACCCCTCTTGGCGAGTAGGTAAAACACCATTTAGTAGATAAGAAAGTCGACAAAAAGTATAATTTCTTTAGCATCAGCTAAAGAATTCTTATAAAAGAATTAGAGTCGGTCAGGGAAGAGCTTAGATGTTTCTAAACTCTCGAACGTTTGCATCGATTGTAGTGACGCAGGTAGGTTTTATGCTGGAATTTCTGCTATGTACCTACTACAGTAGGGATTTGAGTCACTAATCCGGATATGGTAAAAACAGGTTCCGTTCCAAATTGTCGAGATTCCGGATTATAATATACAATACGTATTTTATTTTGAGTAAACAACTTTTGTAGGTTTTTACAACGTTGAATGTTTATGCGGTGGTACCATTTTGTCTGCGAACACCTGTTAAATTAACTATCTTAAAATGATTAAACATTGATACGTTGTGACCTACACCTACCGTTTCACCCGCGAAAATCCCCCGATGCGATCATCTCGCCTGTCCGGATAAAAGCGTGTCCCTAAGTGACGGGGGTTCGGATTAACGACAGGCTCGTTTACTATATTTTAAAAAATTTAATGACATATGAATTTATAACGAAATGAAAATAGTTAAAAGTTTATGCTCAACCAAGCAGCTCACAGCATAGTGATATAACAACAATGGCAAACTATATTGCTACGCTGTTATTTTCGCTAGAAGACTTCAGACTCGAAATCACTTTGGCGAGTTTCAGCTGGTAATGTTAGTGAGGGAAACGAATTACGAGCAAAAGCGTATTAATTCTTCGCTACGTGATTAAGAAATTTAGAGTTACTGTATGGACGAAGCCTATTAAGACTATGTGCAGAGGTATTCTAAGGATATAATTTAGAGTTTAGATGGTGTGCCGGTGAAAAGGGTGTGCTAGATGGAAATTGGGGTTATTGAGATACACAGCTGAGGTCCAATCACCTTTTCGTTGATGGTAATTGAGGCTTCTGTGTGTTCATCCACTACACTGCACTAATGTTTTTAATGGTTAAGTGACAAACCCCTTATCAATTTAATTAACTAATGTTTCTACAGCGTGACTGGCTAATTTGATAATCCTAAATATCCAAATATTTGCCGCAGATTTGTCGCGCTGTATATGTCCCTTTTTTTCTCAACTTTTATTCTATGAACAATTAAAAAAAAATGTTTCATTCATCCTTTCAATGTTTCGAAACGTACGACTTACGACTTCAGTTTGACTTTTATGGAACACGAACTTTCACAATTATTTCAAAACCAAAATAGCCAAATCGGTCCAGCCGTTCCCGAATTTTAGCGAGACATACGCTTATATTCAAATAACGAAATTACATTTTTATACAAAAGATAAGAAGTTATTTGGTCAGTATTAAATAATGATATAAGTTTTAAAATTAATTATACTTAGTGTACAATTAGTCAATGTTATTTATTTTTAATGTTATTTATATTTAGAGCTCCGTGGCCTAGTGGGTAGACCGTTTGATTCGCACTCGAGAGAGTGCTGGTTCGATTCTCAGGTTGTGGCGTGTACTAATGAGACTTTTTCAGATCTCAAGTACATTACACTGACGCTCTAAGGGTGAAGGAAAACATCGTGAGGAAACCCGCACATGGTTGACCCCAGACATATTGACCAGTAATTCCTCTGGACTAGACTGACGATGTTGTGAGAATGCCGTATGTGATTGGGCAACCATACGACATTTAAAAACCAACTGTCCCAGGCACTACAGTATTTTAAGAGTGGTTACTTCTGTATATGTACTGTATAAATCATCAAATAACCGATGAAAAGGCCTAAGTTTTTTATTTATATTCGTCACATACTGATTGATTGTTTAAATATGGAGGAGCCATTCTTACCTAATACAGGCCTACTAGATGACTTCGATTCTTTCTGTTACTGTTTTTTAAGGAAATAAAGATTTATTAATATTATTTTTATAACAAGTAGCAGGTCTTCGCTATTCTCTCGTATCTTGAACCATGGGTTGGCTCCTGTTTCGTTGTGTTATCACAAGCTCCGAGACGTGGCGAGCCCAAACCGCTTATTTCTACTTAAAACTTATAACTCCACATTTTGACTGTACTCAGTAACTGTTACAACACATTAAAACACATCATTTGGAACTTTTAGTAGCAGGAACAAAACAGTAGTCTCGTTTTGCGTAATAACATAAAATTTAACTATTTTTACCTTCCAAAGTATTAATATTACTACGTAGGTAAGCTGCTGAATATCATTATAATTTGTATCATCTTGTGTATAGTTTATTCTAATTAATCAAATTATAAATGGACCCAGAAATGTTAGTAGGTAATTTATAAGTAGCAGATGTACTCGTAACAAAATAAAAAAATAAGTTTAAAAAACTATAACCCGACTACGTAAAAAAAAGGGGTCTAAAAAGGCCGAAGCAAGAAAATAATTCAAATAGAAATCCAGAAATGCATAGTTACAAAAATGGTCAAGGTAGAGCCGTGGTCGCACACACTAATGGCGTCATCTAAGCGTCAGTTCACACCGAGGTATGTGACGTCTAGGTATAAACTGAAACTGCGTATATCGTCATGTACACATGCATACCCCAATATAGTTACAGACGGCTGCGTTTTGACATCGACTGTTCCGAACAGTAGGTGCGACCACGGCTCTACCTTGACCATTTTTGTAACTATGCATTTCTGGATTTCTATTTGAATTATTTTCTTGTTTCGGCCTTTTTAGACCCCTTTTTTTTACGTTGTCGGGTTATAGTTTTTTAAACCTATTTTTTTATTTTATATTTTTTCGTTTTAACTTTAATCTAATACAAAACTATACGTATATTATTTACAATTTATATCAAGTAATTACCGTATCACGAGGAAACAATAATTAATATTATATATTAAAGGACCTTAAAGGTAATAAAGTAACTGAAAAACTGAAATTAAAATGAACTAACCATAGCATACACAGTAAATGACGACTTGATTCGAAGTCGAAAAACGATTAAAAAAAATATAACTATTTATAATTTATATTCAATAAACGCAATAAAGATCATTCAACATTCATTCATTTCACCAATACAGTTATATAACTTATTCACTTTTAATCGTATTATGATCTTATACTATAATTGTAGTGGAATTTATCATAAGCTTCTAAACACAACGATACCGTGATGATACCGTGAAAAATTTTAGACTCGTATAGTGACATCTATCGAACGAGTGAGTAATAAAAATGCTAGTAATTGATTGCATCTTCATTTTCTTATTAAAATCGGATGAACCAATTAACCGATTTTGATCTAGTTTTTTTTTTGTTTGAAAGCTGACATAATAAAGAGTGGTCTTAGCTATAATTCATCATCATAGTCTCATTATACAGGGTGGCCAAAAAGTCGTGGATCAAACGAAACAGGGAGATAAAGGAGGTAATTTCCAACAAAAAATCTTTCTCCAGCATGGCTATAACTTCATTGCACGAAAAGATATGAACTATTTTTGTTTTTTCAATAAAAGTACCGAGTTTTTTTACAATTTAATCAGTAAAAAGTTAAAATGATTAAAAATAATTAAAAAAAAGCTGTTGTATTATGACTCGATTTTGTATCAATACTACAAAAAATGTATTGCAGCTCTTGGTATCAAACTTAACGAGCAATTAATGTTTTTCCGTAAGTTTTGATGCGTTTCAAAAAATTACTTCTCACTTTAAGAGCACCGTTTGAAAAAAAAACATATTACGGAAAGGTGACCCTGTATTATAAAAACTTGCCGGTTTAATGCTGATTAAAATTAGGTACAACACTTTCCTTTTCTATCTTTAGTTTTGGTTTTATAATCTTTTTTCATATCAAGGTGCTAATTTCATAAAATGATAAATTCAAAGGAAAAATTAGATTTTTTCTCATACATATTACATAGTAATTTCAGAAGCCATTATGAAATAAAAACAACGATTGTGCCTTAGTACTTATTAAATACAAATTTTTACATTAAATGTTCAAAGTTCCTCTGACCATAACGCACAATCTGCACCGCCTAATAAAATTTGCTCGTAATCGGCGGAATACACCTTTGTTATTTTGAATTTAACTTAGCAAACTCGAGCTTTTGTCGTAGTTCTTGTTCGGTGTTATTCTCTCCATGATACACTATTTCTTTAAAATAGCCCCAAACAAAAAAGTCCATGGGATTAAGGTCGGGCGACCGGAGTGGTCATGCAATAGGTCCACCTCGACCAATCCCCCGGTTAGGGAAACGCTCGTTCAAATGTTCTCGAACTGCTCTAGTGTAATAAGGCGGGGCGCCGTCTTATTGCAGCCACAATTCTGCCACTCTATCTTCAGGAATCTCAGCTTCGTTCAGTATTTGGTTCAAATTATTTTGTAAAAAATTCAAATACATAGCACCATTCAGCCTTGGTGGCATTTCATGTAGCACAAGCTGCTGGTCAATTATTCCACCCTACATGTTTATCCCAAACAGATGCTGGAATCGATCATTTCTGATGATATGTGGGTTCACTCTGGAGTAATAATGTAAATTGTGGATGTTAAAAACTCCCATTCTTCTAAAATTTGACTCATCAGTCCATAACACTTTGTTGAAGAACTGCGGATCCTCTCTGTGTCTTCTAAGCATCTCTCTACAAAACCTCACTCTAGGTTCATAGTCAGCTGGAAGTAAAGCTTGCACCCTTTGCACGTGGTAAGCGTGAAATTTATTTCTTTTAATGATAAGCTGCACCGTCGATCGTGGGATCCCGAGATTTCGTGATATTTGGCGTTGGCTAATACCAGGGTCCAATCTTAACTGTCTCAGTATTTGCTCTTCATTATCAAATCGTACTACTGGTCTTCCTGTTCTCGCAGCATGCTCCCCGGGTAAGGTTCCCTCCATGTACGCATTATGCACGCGCATAAAGACCCTGTAGTCCGGGAAACGGTCTCGGTTAGGGTAGCTTTGTCGATATTCTCTGGCAGCAGCGCGAGCATTACCGTCGCAAAAACCATAGAGGTAATGCATTTCTGCATACTCCCGTTGGGTTTTTAGCTTATCTAGCCAATCCGAAGTGATCACAAAATCCGATTCACACAGCGCTGGTCACAGGTAGGCAATATCACAAGTCCATAAACAAAGCGTAGGTCACAGGTAGGCAATCAATCACAAGTCCAGAAACGAAGCGCGGGTCACAACTAATCACAAAAAATACCGTGCAAAATAATAAGTGTGCGTAGTCACATCCAGAAAGTGAGTGAGACACTAAACAAAGAAAGATACTCACGCGCTTCCACCCCTCCCGCTCTGCTTCGCCCGGCATTCTACTACCTGAACTAAGACGGGTATTCTGACCTTTTTCGACAAAGGATTAAATGGTTAGTGTGAAAGAGAGGCACAATTCCTTTGTATCGAGTGTTTTTACAGAGTTGTTTGTATTGTATGACCCTTTCTTTTCCTAGAAAAGATAAATCGTTAAATTTAAAAATAAGGCTCATTTAATGAAATTTGCACCTTGGTATGAAAAAACGATCATAAAACCAAAACTAAAGATCAAAAAGTAAAGTGTTGTACCTCATTTTAATCAGCATTAAACCGGCAAGTTTTTATAATACAGGGTCACCTTTCCGTAATACGTTTTTTTTTCAAATGGTGCTCTTAAAGTGAGAAGTAATTTTTTGAAACGCATCAAAATTTAAGGAAAAACATTAATTGCTCGTTAAGTTTGATACCAAGAGCTGCAATACATTTTTTGTAGTATTGATACAAAATCGAGTCATAATACAACAGCTTCTTTTTAATTATTTTTAATCATTTTAACTTTTTACTGATTAAATTGTAAAAAAACTCGGTATTTTCATTGAAAAAACAAAAATAGTTCAATCTTTTCTTGCAATGAAGTTATAGCCATGCTGGAGAAAGATTTTTTGTTGGAAATTACCTCCTTTATCTCCCTGTTTCGTTTGATCCACGACTTTTTGGCCATCCTGTATATCAGTATCATCAGTATCATATATTTAGTCTTATTATACGTAATGTTAGAAAATTGGACAAATATTGTACGAATTGTATTTTAAGCGTATATTTTGACTTAAACAATATGATATAATACAATATATATACAAATTATGTAAATATTTGTAGTGTGCTTGCCAAGACCTTTCTTTTGATACCAAACATGTGATAATTATCTCGATTTAATTTTTTTAGATGTTAGCATCTGAGGTTTAATTTTCGAAATACATAATTTTGAAAAAAAATTATATAGCCTATGTTACCCGCGGCATCATTATGAATCTATTGACACCTCATTTATTAAAATCGGACCAGTAGTTTAGACGCTACGAGGGAACAAACATACATACATACATACATGGACTGCCAAAATCATTACCCTTCCTTTTGGCTTCGCCGTAGTCGGGTAAAAATAGCGTATCTACTAAAGTTTCATTTTCTGTACAAATGCTTATTTTTAACTCTCAAACATAATATTTGGTATGATGGCGAAATAGAATAATTTATGACATGTCAGGTAGGAACAAATTTCATAAGCGGCAATGGGTGAAAGAAACGTAATTTAACGTAGGCAAAGTCGCGTGCAAAAGTAAACTTATTATTTTGACCACTGTACTTCTGTTGTCTTTTAGCGATATACCGACTTGTCCTTTAGCGGTTGTGTCAATGTGTCTATTTGAGAATAGTCTTTTGAGAGTGTTGATGTTGATGTTGTTGATGTTGATGTTGATGTTGATGTTGTTGATGTTGATGTTGTTGATGTTGATGTTGTTGATGTTGATGTTGTTGATGATAGTGCTACTGTGGCTATACGAGCAGTAGCAAAACGACATACTCTCACGCCGGAGGCGATATTCTTAGTATATTATATTCTTATTATATTTTTACTCAAAATATTTGTTTCTTTATTTACAATTAAAATAGAATGTAGGTACCTAAATATAGTCAAGGCAAAATTGTATAATTACAATTGTTAATAATATGTCGTACGCTGTTTTATTGTTGCTGGATGTATAGTAATGAAAATTTTAATTAATCCCGAATTACATGTTAAAACAAGGAATGCGAAGTTTCGTATGTTTCCGAATTGAACATCCTATAAAGTTATAATTACGCGCACATTGTCACCAATTTTCAGCTCGGTTTTGTAGCGGTCGCAGCTTCCTGTGGGCTTAGCACGAACACTTGACAACAAAGTATTCGCAACGTTATCGAATTAACATTTATTAGACGCTGTCATGATTTTCATACAATTCCCATTCGATAACGTTACGAATAAGTTGTTGCAATGTTCGTTCGTGCTAAGCCCACTTAATAGTGGGCAACTGCGATGAAAACTCGTAATATTTTCTTTGCATGTCAAATCCATACCGATAAATTATTGAACACTAGTTTTATCTAACCTTTTCAGCATGCAACGAAACGGTCTTGTGTCGTTACTCGCTGATAAGGATAGACTACCTAGATAATAATCATTTTATTATACCTATATTAATACGTTAAGCAAAAACTCTTACGAGAACTGTGCGAACGGAAGAGTATGAAATTTGGCACATTCAAAGTTTATGTGGAGGAAGGAGTGCAGAAAGCTATTTTTTTTAAATACTGATCAGAAATACATAAAATTCATAAAAATTAAGTTACACACACTACCTCACTCACACTACCATGCGTTTGTATAATAACAGTAATTATAGGTTTGATATTCAATTCGTAAATCTTTCTTTCACAATCCATAGACAAAATTAACATATTTTTATGCATATATAAGAAACAAAGGAACCCTAAAAAGTAGAGTTTAAAAATTAAATTAAGAATTTTGGTCGAATTTCGACCACAGGGCGTTAATATTATAATTCAGTCAAGGCTTGTACGTAACTAAATCAGCTATAAAATATTGTAAACAAATACATTTTTATCGATAGAAGAAACAGGGTTATTGTGATTTGTGATTTCTGAAGCGCTTGCAACTTTTCCCTTGTCCACGTTTAATCAGGTAGGTACCGAAGACACGTTGAGAGAGATCACGTACAATATTGCTTTTGTGCGCTCTAACGACCTTTACCCGGTCTGATCGACGTTGTTGCCTCCATGTTTAGGGTTTTGTAGCACTACAAGGAACCCATATGATTTCGCTCTATCCGTCGTCTGTATGTATTTCGAAAAATCATTTTTTAAAGGATTTCTACGTCATTATAACTAGCTGCGTGCCAAAATTTAAGGCAATCCGTCCAGTTGGTGATATTTCACTATAGAAACTATGGACCCCCATTTCACTCCTTTTCGGGGTCGATTTTAAAAAAACTATAAATAACGTACTTATTTTGTATTTTTACAGGACATATTTTTAATATTTTTCATACAAACTTTCAACCCTTATTTTATACCCGTAGAGTGTGAATTCTAATAAACCCTGAAATACGTATTTAATGAAATGTATTTAAGAAAATGAGTCTCAATTTTGTAAAACGGTGTAGGTGTAGGTAGACTTTCCATACAAACTTTCAACCCATATTTCACCTCTTTAAGGGTGGAAATTTTCAAAATCACCTTCTTAATGTGCGTCTACATGTAAATTGAAAGTACTGTTCAAATTTCACGTTTCTTTTTCTACCGTTAGCGATTACGGCTGTGCGTGCGTCTATAGGTATGTGAATCAGTCAGTACTTTTAATTCAACAACTTTTAATATAATGTAGCAACAAATGAACACGACAACACGCTATTTTACTTTATCAATTCCATACCTATGTGAAGTGGGGATGACTTTTTTTTTTCATTTCATCACATCGTGTGCAGTATCGTCGAATAGATATGTTTAAATTAAGGTGAGGTTTGATACTTTTTTTATTAAGTGAACCATTTTTGAGTAATCGACTCACAGAGTGGTTTACAAGTTAGTCCCAGCGGGCAGTGCTGGCATATTTTCCAAACCATATTCGTTAGAGATTTGTAACTTTCCATGCATATGGATGAATTTTAGCTGAATCGGACAATAACTTTAGGAGGAATTTCAAACAACCTAATGCGCGTTGAGATGTACGGAACCCTTGTGTACAATATTATCAAACGTATAAACTATGTCTTGAGTCTTGCCACGCTCTTGGTTAGGTTTTTTTATTTATTTGTCGTCAAGCTTATGAATTACAATTGTATCTTCTCTGACGTGATTGGCATGACTCTAATTCCGTGGAGCAGTAGGAGGCCGCTGGTGTGGGACGCTACCTGCGTGGATACGCTGGCGGTATCATACGTAGCGGCCACTGCAAGGGTGGCGGGGGCGGCTGCTGCACTCCCCGAGACCAACAAAAGGCAGAAATATGAATCCATCGGCGATGGTTACATTTTTATGCCTTTTGGAGTCGAAACTATGGGTCCTTGGGGCCCCAGTGCCAAGCATCTATTTAGGAAAATTCCTAAATATAATTAGATAGAATTTTGGCCAAATGGCCAAAAGACTGGTCGACAAAACTAATGGCTGGCGCTTACGTCGGCCAACGCATCAGTTTGGCCATACAGCGAGGCAATGCTGCCAGCCTCTTAGGTACTCTACCCGCAGCCTCCGAACTAGATTCAGTTTTTTAGCCCTTTTTCTATTTTTAATTTAGACAATAACTTATATTATATATAGTTAAGATAATAATTTAGTTATTTTAATTCATTAATTATTATGTAATATCCTAGTAAAAAGTAATTTTTACTGAATGTTGATTAGTAAATAATGTAAATTATGTGTTATAGATCTAGCCACAATAGTTAAATAAAGTTCACGTATTCTTCTCTAATACATAACGACATGTCAATCCTAAAAACATATTTTATCCAAAACATATTTTACTAATAATTATAATGATTCTGTTTAACTCTTTGAATACCTATTAATTATTTTTATTAAAAAAACAAACTGTTGTTTAAATTTTAAGAATATAAATCATGTATGCACGATGTGGTTATTCTGAAGAAATAAAATAAACTCTTTGTTTTCTTGAATAATTATTTATATGCATAAAATAATATAATATTGAAAATTGTATACCACAATTACACTTTACAATACAAAATTAACCATAACAATTCTTGTAAATTTCTTTTCTGAATTAATTTACTCGTACTCGTATTCATATTACGATAGTATTTTTAGGGTTACCAGAGGTCCGGTTGAATTAGACATGCTTAGGATTTTCAGTTCTTTTGTGACGATGTCCTTTGTTTTTTTTATATTAATTACTAATTTGTTCTAGGTAAAATATAATGTTTTTTTTCGCCCAGGTGTCTGACTAAAGTAAAGTTGCCTCACCGACTTTCGGTTTTTAGACCTGATAACCCTGAGCCTAGTTTTCATTTACAAGCAGCCGACAATTAATTGTGAAACATAGTCGAAACTTTCGGTAATTAATTGAGCTTTATCTTCAACCTTGTTATAACTTCTGTGTTCAGCGACTTATCAGTTCAGTTTGGAATACTTTTATGAAACTCTAGGATTTATTTGTGATACGAGCTAACAATATCTCATGTCTGTATTTTTAATTTTTCCTATCTGAAATGTTTAGGTAAGTTTAACTTGACATCGAGTGTAGACACTTAACACGGGTAATCAAGTGGAAAAGAAAACCTAAAAATGTGCCTTCTACATCCTAATTATATAAATTTAAGTCATTTTACCATAATATAAGTTCACTATTGGATATTTCCGTGGTTGAGTGGTCAACCACTCATCAAGCATGATGCTCAAGCTGAGGATCGCGGGTTGGAACACCGCCGAAGGACCAAAAAATTCTTTTTTGTGTTCCTGGGGCATGGATTGTGTTAAATATGTGTATAATATAATATACTAATCTTACATTATATAATACTAGCTGTTGCTCGCGGCTCCGCCCGCGTAAGTATAGTATCCCTCGGGAACACTACTTTTTCGGTATAAAAAGTAGCCTATGTTTTAATCCAGAGTCTAAACTACTACCGTACCGAATTTCATCTAAATCCGTTCAGTAGTTTTTGCGTGAAAGCGTAACAAACATCCACGCTTTCACATTTATAATATCAGTAAGGATACAGTATAAAACTAAATAATAAACATCCCGCTCTCTGGTCCCCGTAGCACAAGCTCTTCGGGTAGGTACTTAGTAGGTACATAGTGAAGTGTCCATAGATATTATTAGATATTTATTTAAAATATTTATTAACTCCGTAAGTATAAGTTTTCACAGATATTAATCTACCGGTAGGTAATGATTACTTTTGCGAGAACAATTTAATCACATAAACATACGTACACGTTATTTAGATTGTAATGAAGATAAATTAATAAATATTCTGGTATATTTTATCAATTCCCTCTGACCCTTGTTCGTATTGGGTGCGTATAGAGAAAATTAGACATTTTATCTAAACCGGGACGCTTTTCCTCAAGATATTATCATCACGGATTTCTTGCGTTTATGAAAATGGCATGACGATATTTTATTTATGAATAGTATCGATTTTTGAGGCATTATAAAATATTTAATATTTAGGAAAATGTAACAAAAATTAAATTAATCAAACAGTTACAGTACTTGCAGGTTAACGCACAAGTTAGCTGAAAATTAATCGTGAGAACTTTCTAATTAGTGTATAATTTTAAAATAAAATAATCTTTCGAAGTAGCATGTATGCTTATTTGAAAAAAAACGCATCATGTCAAAAATACAATAGTATATTTCAACGAGTTTCGCCTGGTGCTGTGTGTTTATTATAATATGCTTAAAATAATTGAAAAGGGATATTAAATATCTATGAAAGCGGAAAAATTACGAAACACTCTTTGCATAATAGTATTGTTACAAGCGTGTGTGTAACAAGCGTGTGTGTAACAAGCGTGTGTGTTAGTGTCCAATTCAGTTTCGTACTGCGCGAGGTAGCGAGACTTATATATGGCTAGAGTGTGAGACCGTTCTGCTGCACGAACGCTTCGCCCTTTTGAACTTGCTGCTTCCTTATTATTATGAATAAGAAAAGGTCTTATAATTGAATCTCTGCAATGTTGAAAATTTATTTATTTACACCAGTAGGTACCAAACTACCAGATACTTTACAGGTACGGGTACCTACTTTAATTGTATTATTATTGTATTTTGTATTTTGTATCTCGGAGAAACATTTATTTTTACCCGACTGCGTTTTAATAATAAAACGTTTTTCTGTGTATTAATTAACTATTGTAAGACAATCATAATATATAAATAATATATAATATTATATAATATTACGATCGTCTATTATTATGATAACTACAAATTACAATTGATACTTATAGATACGTATCCAACTTTCTGCTTATCGTGAAAGTCGTAATTTATTCAAACGATTTATCACCAACAATAAACACAACCCAAGCACTAATTAGTCTCACATTCAATATTCGCATATAAGTACATGATAAACACGTATTAGTTTAAACTTTAAGACGAATTATATTTATCACTTCTCACTGCTCAATATAATTTTAATAATAATAGTGAAACAATAATTATTATTAACGTAATGTTATGTAAATAATATGATTTTACATCCAAGGACGCGCCAGCTGAAGTACCGCCGAGCTACTTTTAAAAATTTATTGATGCCCGTGATATTGTCTAATAACGGCTCCATTGGCTCCAATCATTGGTGAATGCTACAAAATAGCGGGTTAATGTCACAGAAAAATAGCCCTTAATTCCTTCGAACTGTCATCGGACAAATGATATTAATAATATTGTTATTTGTTTGGCCAGCCGGCTACTAAAAACAAGTTTGAATTTAAACTTCATTACAAACGAGAGGAACCTTTCCTATGATGTCCCACCATAATTCCGAATATATCGGGTTTTAAAGAGATCTGTGATTCCAATATTCGTGTCAATGGTGCAACGTGCAGCGCATAGATGTCGCTCGAGTCGGTCTACGTCGCGCTATCGCTTGTCCAACCTAACTTGTATAAGATATTATTGCAATCCATATATTACTTTTGGCTGGAGGTCTTCATGAGATAATCTGAAGTGGAAGCCGATTAGAATGGAGTTCTTTAGACCCTTCGCCACTGCAGCCTATTTATATATGTATGTATGTGGGTTTGTACTTTTGTGGCACTATTTAGACCAAACGCGTGGGCCGATTTTGATAAATAATACGTCGTGCTTTGTCATGACTGCGCGCGGTGAGGCGCAAAGGCATAAAAAATTGGAAAAAGCAAAATTGCCGATTTTGAAAGCCATAATATTATTGTTAAAAAGAAAAAAATAATGTCGACGAACTATGTCGACACTTGACATTCAACGATACCCATCGTTGAATAGGTATTTAAAAATCATTTTAAGGTTTATAATTTGACACTTACGACACTTGACATTCAACGATACCCTTCGTTGAATAGGTATTTTAAAATCATTTCAAGATTTATGATATCGTTTTTCAATGCGTATAACGGTTTAGTATCTATAACTATTTAAAGTTGGTTAGTGATGATTCTCTCTTTCTAGGCTTTTAGACAGAACTGATATTGATATGGTGCAGACTGCAGATAGTATTGAGGTAAAAGGAAAACAAATAACACAACTTAAAAGTGTAAAATAAACAAATAAAAAAAAAAACCCCGACTGCGTAAAAACTGAAGAAAAATTAACAAAGTCCAGGGCCTTTAGTCAAGATGCATTCGATAATTTCGACGGCGAAATTCGAAAACAAAATGTATGGGATTTGACATAAGGCATCATATCAAATCCCGATAACTTCGCCGTCGAAATTATCGAATGCATCTTGACTAAAGGCCCAGTAATCCAGACTTTTGTAATATCGAATATTATTGAATAACTATACCTATAATTGAAATAGTTTCTTGGTTGATACATTCAAAACGAAAACATTGTTCCTCATATTTTCGATTTTCACAGTCAGGACACATCAGAACTCCGGCTTCATTAAAGTGGGTCTCGATTGTTGAAATCGTTATATTCCCTAATAGAATACACCTTATTTTTTTAACCTTATTACCAAGTTATAAGGTCGAAAAGTGGTAAACCGGATCTGTCAGTCAATGTACGGTACATTGAAAACGATGTAGATCACGCTACAAATTATATTAAAGCTTAGTATAGATATTAGAATTTAAGAAACATAATTTAACAAAGTAAACAACCTCAAAAGCAAAACATAATATTGTAAGTGAAGACAGTAAGTTAATATAACCTATTATTAGATAACGCCTAACAATTCACAGAAGAGATTTAATTAAAATAAGTCAATCACCAAACAACGAACATTACTTTGGAAGTTGAAGATGCTAAAGCCTCAGGGAATCAGGGAAACAAGACAGCCTCTACCTCAAAGTGCAAATTGAAACCATCCGATGCCAATCTGTATAATAGATCTTGTAGCAGCACGATCGTTCATTTATTTAACAGATTTTACAATAAAATATACATTAAACAGTATTTAGTCTAGTCTTTAGGGTTCCGTAATACACAAGGAACCCTTATAGTTTGGCTCTGTCCGTCTGTCTGTCTGTCTGTCTGTATGTCTGTATGTCTGTCCGCGAATCTAGCATCTGTAATTATGAATATAAATGGATGAAATTTGGTACAGTTATAGATTTTGTATAGATCTCAGTTTTGGCATCATGAAATAATAATTAGTTTATATTTTAGGGGTGGCTCTCCATACATGTGAAGTGGAGATAAAAATATTTTTCCATTCTACCCCTATATGTGGTGTATCGTTAAATACGTACATTAAAATAAAGGCAATATTTATACATTCCTTATTTATAAAGTCGCCCATTTTCGGCCTCCAATGTGGTTTGTAAGTTGGTATAGAAACTCGTAAGTTTCCATCCTTATAAATGATGCTAAAAACTCTTTAGGAAAATTATTTTGAGCGAAATCGGACAATTACTTTTGAAGTAATCCAAAGAAAACTTATTGCGCGTTGGTAGTTACGGAACCCTCCTTAGACATGTCCTGACATGCTCTTGGTTAGGCTTTTTTTATTAATAAAACTTCATCGCTTATAACTTTTTCAATACATTCATCAAACAATTTTAACATTAATCTTAAATATTTTAATGGCAAGAATAAGCAAACCTTAGTTCAGGTGTTTTGATCAATTTACATTTATTACTAAAATAAGTTTAATCTAATAATAATCTTTAGTAGAAAACTAAAAATATCCATTTATCGTGGTCAAAATGGAGTTATACTCACGAGCAGAGCACAATGGAGTATCAATTTCATGAATTTCCGATAGCTTTGAAAAGTCCACGTTATAAATACCTTTCTCGTAAGAATAAGAAACCATAGACGAAAATCTATGTCCCCATAAAATATCATTTTCTGTGTAACTCGTTCGCGCCTGGACCGGTTGTCCAGTAGACTCAATCATACCTTCGAATATGACTAGAATCTCTAATTCACAACATAGTAAATCTGGCGCTGAGAGTCCATAGAAGGGACTTGTTTCATCAATAACGTGAATAACGGTCACCGGCCACAGGAAAAATGTAGACTCACACTCATCTATCTCAAGTTTTATCTCGATTTGTTCGAAATTCCTCAATTCGTTACACTCAGTTTTAAAATTTACAATATACGCATTCGGCTTGATGTTTATTATTTTAGACTTCCTTATATCTCCGACTCTGAAGATCAAACAGAATTGGTCATTCCTTAAATTTATGACGGCATTCCTACTAAATAATATCGTCTTCGTTCTCCGTATTGGCCTCGTTAGTTTTGCGAATAAAATTCCGATAATTATGGACTGGAAAACTGAGCTCATGATACATTGGAAACACATAGCTATTATTGTCTCCGGGCATTCTAAAGTTACTGATCTACGTCCATACGCCACGGTAGATTGGATTTCTATGCTGAATAAAAAGGCCGATGTAAAACTATACATGTGTTTGATACAGGGTGTGAATTCTTCGTGAGTTGTATTTCGATGGGTATTTTTTAAATTAAAGTCACCGTGGTTAAGAGATATTATCCAGTAGATTATCGCGAAAAATAGCCACACAGAGATGAAAGCACAAAAAATATTCAATAGCGTCCATCGCCATCTCGTTTCAACTAATCGTAGAAAGTAATTAGAAATTTTATGACCAGCAGTACGCTTTTGTTCAATGTTGAATTCGCCATTTTTGAAAACGGTCCTGCGATATATCTTGTTTATATCATTTGGATAAGTTATACCTAAAATCAAAAATAGTTTATAATATATCAGTTGTATGTAGGGCCACCACTTGCATATTATGTTACTTTACCTTCATAGGTTACAATATTTTTTTTCCAATAACGTCGGAACATTACGTATAATTTAAATGATATTATCATTTAAGACCAGATAGAAATATTATATATATTAGCTAAAAATAAAAAAATTAAAAGCGAATATTAATTCATATGATGGAATCATAGATAAATTAATTGGTCGCGGGGCTTGACAAGATCGTGCTTGTTTGGCGTGCTTGAAAAATGCGGCAACAAATAGTACGCCGAAGTCGGCATACCCGAGCCCGTCACATTGAAATCTTCGTGTCGGATGTATTCGTGTCAATGATATTATGAACCCACACTGCAATAATAAGTTGCCGCATTTACGGAGCTGTTGTTGTTAGATAGCGCGGTATCTAGTCGAGCGCCGAGATCAATCATTTATCTATGGATGGAATGTGATTTTCGGCAGAGCCTGTTTAAGAATACCTAGTAACTCACAATTTTTTGGATAGTATATCCCAGGCTGGACTGACGTGGTTTGTGTCTTATGAATTAGTTCATGTTTACTCAATTTTGTAACTGTGTAAAGATAGTTGTGCCATTTTCTTTTCTTCTCTGTCATTTTGATAACTGAAACGTAATTATCACTGTAGTAAACAGGTCCCACTGTATTTTAGAAGTTGCAAAAAAAAAAACAATAATTAAACTGTAGTGAAAATTAATGAAAGATTAATAGCTGGTGCTTGGAACTTCATTTGGGTAGAAGTAACGGAAACGGAACCCTAGTTTTTTAAACGAAACCGTACGATAAAAGTAGCCAAAATGACTCCTTATAACATTAGCTATCTGCCAGTGAAAGTCACTTGAAAATCGGTCTAGCCGTGTCAGAGATTAGCCGGAACAAATAGACAGACAGACAGACAGACAGACAGACATACGGATAAACAAGAATTAAAAAATGATTTGATATGCATTTAGTACAAAGGTATTCGTTTAAATTACAAACGACATTACAATTTTATTTATTTGTATTGTATAGATATGGATGTAACACTTTTTATTTTATAGGCTATATTATGGTAAGTATGGTAAGTAGTAAGGCTAAATAAAATTGATGTACCTGTTCACTATATACACACAATATATTGTAACGCACAAACGACTACCATGACTTCCAGGTCTTAAATATAACAAATAGGACGGATATATTATATTTACATACTGGCAGTCGGTTTGAGATTAGATAAAACTACTATGTCGCTTTTATTCCTATTTGCTCTTACACGGAAATACTGTTACATGAATATAATAAGTTTACAATGGGGAACATGCAGAGTTTTTTAAATTAGGTTTTCGAAAAGTATATAATAAGGCAGGAAATTTTGTGTTTGCAATGACATATATACGACAACCGTTGACGGAATACGGTGATCACAAATGTGAGATCGTTGGAGGGCATTAATAACGCTCTATACGAGTGTCGTCACAGCAGTCGAAAATGTATGAAGATAAATACAAAATTGATTTTATAACTTAAATAGGTATTGCGTTTATGTATAATATCATTGTTTGATAAAAAATGACACAAATAACTTAAGGATTTGAACAGTATTTTTCGTTTTTCAATGATGGCAATAAAGAGTCGTTTTTTTTTAAGTCCTTTTAACACCTTCACTGCGGCAGTGATTTTTCTTTTATTTTAATTCCTGCGGTACAAGGAGTTATTTACCTGGTCATAAAACTATCATTGTGTCGGTACAGGGCTTACTAAACCCTGTAACGTTTAACAAACTTAAATCCTTTCATGTAAAATATATATGATTATTTTGCTTTGAATATTAATAATAATTAATTAATTTACATGAACCTGAAGCCGTAGGTCAACGGCTGGTTTTGTTTAGCTATGAAAGGTAAAATAAAATATAAGATTTAATGCACCCTGTGCCGCACTGAATAAAGGAAGTTTTGTGCATATTTTACGGATGAGAAATAAAAATATCAACATTTAAATTAAGTTAAATTAATGTTTTACAATATAAAACGTTAAAGAAGAGGAAAAACAACAAGAAACTTCTGTTTGCACTCCATTTACTTCATTAATTAAAGCAGTTCAAACAGCAGTTTCTTCTACATTCGACATATTTGGTGAGGAAACTGAAAAAATAAATATAATCTTATGAACGATTTCGCTTGTGTGTTTATGCAATGTAAATAATAATAGTAATTTTTTACAGCACCTTTTCGTTGACACCATGTCGATATTTCTATCGAATAAATTACTAGTCGCGTGAAGCTTGCGCAGGGTGCGGTACAAGGTGCTTGGAGTACCAGGAGCATTCAATCTGGCTTCGCACTGTGATGAAAGTTTATTTCTTCTGTGCGGTACCAGGTCTAAAATATCTGGTATTAAGGTAGGTACACCACTGGACTCTATTTATTCATCTCTTTCCTGCACCGATCAAAATTGAAGTTAAACCTTTCGCAAGATAGAGAAGTCTATACTTTTCTAAGCCGCACTGTAAGTGAGATCTGGTTTCGCACTAAACGTGTTAAGTCCTGTAACTTTTTAATGTTAAAACTGGTTAATGAACTTTTTGCATGTTTCGGTCTATGTTTATGTTGACTTTCGGAAAATATAAGAATTTTGCTGATTTAAAACAAATGCATGTCCTAAAGTAAAGTAAAGTGAAGTAAATGTTAAAAGAAATAATCAAATTACTGAAATATTATTGAACATTTTAATTTGAGTCCCTAGCATATTATACCTCGTTAAATTGTATTTAAATTATCATCATGAGGAAAACAAAAATATAGGTCATCTTTATTAAATCAGGTAAGCTTGATGAAGGCTCTTTAATATGCCATCTATATATATTATCTATGTATTTTTTAATGCCACATCATATAAAAATAAAATAAAATACAAAAACAAAAACGAAAAAATAAAAACATTTAGGGGTACACAGGGTATCTTTTAGGAGTTGAAAAAATAGGAATTACGACCGATTCTATAATCTACCGACTATGCAAAAAAGTTTCATAAGAATCGGTCAACCTGTTTCGTTGGAGTGTGTCCCCGAGACCAGAATTTTATATATTACATTAGAGTAGGATGAGTACCTAATTACTAATAGTAAAGTTTTTCAGTTGCTATGACAATACAGGACGGTTTGAAATAGCACAAACTTTCTTTTCATTTCCACATCAATATTTTCTTTCTATGAATGAAATAAACGACAAACTTAAACATTACAAACTGATTTATAAACACTGTTATCGTTCTTATACAAATACAAACAAGAAAACGTGAGTTTATTAAGTCACGTGAAAATTTGCTGCCATAACTTTACAGAATTTAGTAACGCTTACTGGAGTCACGTAATATCATAACTATTCTATTTCGTTGGGTTTCATTTATTTTCATAATTCTGTTTGATTGAAGATATAAATTACTTAATTTAAAAGGGTGTAGTAAGTAATTTAAAAGTAAAATTTCTTTTAAATTACTTCTTTAAATAATTGACGTGATTCTAAATAGTCGTCTTATAAATCAATGAACGCCGGCTGCATGCACGAAAAATTGTCACGTTCCTCCTGATTGTCACGTTCCACCTGATTGTCACGTTCCGCCTAAGTCGATCATGCAAGCGAGAGCACGGAATAAGCGATAGAGAGGCACGATCGGCCTAAGCGTTCGGCTTCTGATGACGTTATTATCTAACAAGAAATAGTTTGGAAAATATCGACTTACTCGTAGAATAATTAATAACAGCAACAAAGTGATGTAATTATAATTTTGCGAAATAATCTGCAAAGAAAACTATCGTTTTCAAAATACGAGAATACATACTATACATACATACACGTTCCTACCTCGCAAAGTCTTGCTCATGAGGCATGTTTCACTTTCTAATAAGTGTCAGATAGTTTATTTGCATATTTTATCTCTGTCGCTCGATATAAAGTTAAAGCAGAAACATAACTTCCGAATAAGCTATCCGACACTTATTTAAGATTGTGAAACAGGCCCTAAGTAAATGTGCTATGTCTTTATTGCAAAATTAAAGATCGACAATTAACCAGTTGCAATAAAACTATCAATATTTTACACTTTAAACGAGACAATCTTGTATATATATATAGAATAGGTCTTTACCTATGAAATTGCCGTTCTGCGGTACTGGCCATTTCAAATCAAAATAATTTTTGTTTGGCTAAGAATTCTAATTTCAAATTAATTTTATTTTAAGAACATGGAATTCTTTTCTAAAAGTAGTCATTTTTGTATTGATTAATGTTACATTTTCATCGCATTTCAATCTTTTTCGTCATCATGGATACGTTAAAAATTAGAGTAATTATGGAATATGAGTACCGTCGTGGCAGCAACACGGCACAAGCGGCACGCAACATCAATGACGTTTACGGAGCTAACACTACAAACCAACGCACCACCTATTATTGGTTTGCTCGCTTCCGTTCTGGAAATTTCGACCTGAAAAATGAACCTCGCGGTCGTCCGAAGACTTTGGTCGACAATGACGAATTAAAGGCGATTGTGCAAGCTGATGATACACAATCTACGGCTGAATTGCTAGCAGCTTTTGACGTTAGCGTCAAAACAATATTGGTCCATTTGCGTCAAATTGGCAAGGTAAAAAAGCTTGACAAATGGGTGCCTCACGAACTCAATGATCGTCAGCGCGAAGTACGCGACGAGACGTGCCTGGCTTGCTCAACAGACACACAAATGAAGGAATTTTGAACCGCATTCTTACCTGAGATGAATAATGGATCCTGTTTGATAACCGCAAGTGCTCAGCAAGTTGGTTGGATCCTGGTTCAGCACCTAAACAATGCCCTAAACGAAAACTTACCCCTAGAAAAGTGATGGTCACTGTTTGGTGGTCTAGCGCCGGTGTGATTCATCACAGCTTCTTACCAAACGGGGTGAGTATTACTGTAGATGTGTACTGTGAAGAACTGAACACAATGATGGAGAAGCTGGCACATCTCCAAGCAGCATTAGTCAATCGCTCGCCTCCGCTGCTCCTGCACGACAACGCGTGACCTCATACTGCACAGCAGACGGTCTCCAAGTTGCAAGAACTGGGGTTGGAAGCTCTCCGTCATCCGCCCTACTCACCAGACCTTGCGCCTACAGACTACTACTTTTTCCAGAATTTGGATAACTTCTTGGCGGGAAAAAAATTCAATACCCGCGAGGCAGTACAAAATGCCTTTGAAGAATTTGTTGCCTCCCGTCCAGCTGATTTCTTTAAGAAGGGCATCAATAAACTGCCACTGCGTTGGCAAAGATGCATTGATTGCATGGGTGATTACTTCAATTGATACAAATAAAAAATACACAGAAAAAATTCGTTTAAATTTTTTTATACAAAAATTTCATAGGTAAAGACCTAATATTATAAGGTTTGGTCCTTATTTGATTTTACCGAACCTTATACATATAATCGGTTTTTCGACATCGGCTGCAAGTATTACCACGAAATATAGGGAGTTTTGAGGGAGAAAAATCGATCTGGCTAGGTTTTATTCCTGCGAAACGAAGCATTTTTAAGTTATATATGTTTAATCCTTTGTCGTGCAACAAGATAACAATAATTTCGATTCTAATAATGTCAGACCGATTGGCAGTTTGGTTAATTTTTGCGTTGTTCGGAAATTCGGAATTTGTTCGGTTCAACCCCCGTCAGATAAATATTTTTTACATTTTTTATTATTTTAAATCTACTAGAACTCCGAGCAAAGCTCGGTTACCCAGGCACTAATATAATAATGTGCCAAACATAATGATATTATCATTACATATCTCTATATATATAATTCTACTGTACGTGTGTATGTCAATAAACTCCTCCTAAACGGCTGGACCGATTTGAATGAGTGATATTGTATGCGTTTGGGTGGCACCCTGGATGGTTTAGATTCACAAATCAGCCCGGCAGGACAACGTCTGTCGGGTCCGCTCGTATTTTATACAGTTTACCTACCATTTATGACATAACCAAAAGTTAAAAACTATAACACGACTACGCAAATTATGTATCCCGGGGAATTATTACGGATACCAATATATTCGCCTCCTCATTAATTAAAATCGGATCAGTATTTTAGGCGCTACGATGGAACAATCGTACATACATACATACATAGACATCCAAAATCATACCTTCCTTGTTGATTCGCCGTAGTCGTGTAAAAAGAAAATGTTTTTACTTACAGCATTTTGCTCGAACACGAAAACGCCGAGTGATAAAGGGATCTTGACGGATGACAAGCGATCCCTCCATCGGATGTTTGTCATTCTATTAGCAAAGAAAACATCTTATAGTTTGGTATTCTTTGCTCGAATCAATTTCGGCAAGGCTCAGGGGTTTCTTAATTAAATGGAGTGGCCAAGTTTGAGGAAGATGCTTCTGATCGAGGACTGTGTGAGTTTAGGACGATTGATAGTATGCGCTAATTAGGTATTTTCAGTATTTTCTGCCACCTTTGTTCTGTCTTACAATTGCCAGGTCTATTATTACGAATCTATTGAAACTGAATTTATTTAAATCGGATCTGTAGCTTAGGCGCTCAGATGGAACAAACATACATACATACATAGACGGCCAAAATCATTATCCTTCCTTTTGTCTTCACCGTAGTCGGGTAAAAATTGGTATCTTTATAATTATATATTTAATGAGGGTTTTCGATATTTTTTCTGCCTTTAGGGGGCAGAAGCAACTCACATAAAGCGTCATCTGGTAGCGTAAGTGGTACCAAGAACGGTTAATAAGAATTTTCGATTCTTTTTCTGTAACTAGGCGGCACTTAGTAGCACGACGATCCTTGTCGTGTCAAAAAGCTGTGAGATTTCACGAATTTAAAAACCCTCATTAAAAGTAACGGTCAAGATACATTAACCGATAATAATAAGAATCACAAGGAAAGATGTGAAGTAGTAATTCAAAAGGTGATGGTAAAAATAAAAATTTTAAACTACCATTAGAGTACATCTCTCTGAAACTTGTACAGAGGAGTTGTATTGAATAAAATATGGCGTACAACAGCTTCTGGGAGTCTTTACAACTACAGTTATAGTAAACGAATGTGCACAGTGTGAGATACACTCTGCCAGCTACGCATAGTCGGAAACGTCAAAACGTTGGAAGCTACGGCAATTAGAACTAAAAGAGATTTAAAAATACAGTTTTTTCACAATATAAAATAAATAAGTTGTTAGCGGTAAACTTTATTGCGTTGCACGATGCCTTATCATAAATATGTCATTTGCTACGTCAGTAAGAAGCAGACTACGTGCATAGGATGTACAATGTATTAGCGTCAGTTCACACTGTGACGATACGCGACGCTACGCAGGCGATTGCCGGCTTACGTAGTAACTATTTATTATCCAGTGAGAAGGCGCGCCCAAAAAGTTACACGAGTAGGCGCGCACGTATATCAAAATGCTCACGTCCTTCAAATTACTTTTTCGTGGGGAAAAAACGAATTATATTACAACTTTTGCCATTATAATAAATTAAGACTTATTTTAATGAAATAGAATATTTTATTACAATTAAATAACAAAAATGAAAACTTATAAACAAACTAAAAATCTTATAAACTTTGGCCTAAATTTTTGGCTAATCTTTAGAAAATAAAGAAAAAAAAAATTACAACAAAAATTGGAATGTTTTATACTTCTATGAGATCTAGAGATATGTATCTCTCATAACATAGATGAACATCACAATATGTTCTGTGTAGAGTAATTTACTGCACAAAGTGCTTGCTTTTTTGGAATGCCTTTTTTTCCTCCTGGGACATAGCTCACAAAAACCATTTGCCCTAGGCTCGATTTCCACATTAGGTATAGGCACAAATCGCTTCATTATGAATTCGAGATCTGTTGACACATTTTTTATACAGATTCGTCGCGCAATATGAGGTTTTACCAACTATAATCGTGTAAGTGACTATTTTCTCTATCATTTCATCATCTAAAAACAAATAAATGCACTCCAAAGGAGTTTTAGCACTTTTAGCTCTTTGTTTGACTCCTGGTAAATGTTTGACGATATTACAACTCCTGGTGCGTACATTACGGGAAGGCTTATACATAAGCCACTTTGTACACCTATCTTTTCCAATATGGATGGAGTCATTTTTTATTTCATCGGAAGTTCAGTGTCGGTTTTGTGGGGGCTGTAAATGACTGAACAGTCGCTTTCTACGTCATCTACTCGATTCTGGACCGTATCTTCAGGATCTATTGACTCCTCTTCAAAAAATTAAGAAAAATGTTTTAACCTTGCATACCATCATCCTTCTGAAAATAAAATTAAATTTTTGCAGCTAACGAGCAGAATCATCGCTTGATGGTGAAAATGATTAGCCCTTAATGCCAGAGGAGTTCCGAGCACCTGTATTTTTAATCAAGGACCTCCGGTTCGGCAAGGTTCACTCGAAGAAACACAACAGTCTTTATAAGGCATTGTTATAGTATTATTTTAGGGTCCCAAAGAGTTGAAACGGAAAGGATACTGGAACTTCGCTGTCCGTCTGTCCGCCTGCCTGTCACCAGGCTGTATCTCGCGAACAGCGATAGCTAGACAGTTAAAAATTTTACAGGTGATGTATATTTCTGTTGTCGCTATAATAACAAATACTAGTAAATGTTATATTTAAGGGGGCTTGCACACGATACAAGAAAACGTGTTTTTTTCTGCTATTTGTTCGATATGAATAAGATATCAACCGTTAGGACGCTTAAAATATTCACTAAGTATGGAGAAGTATGGAGCCAAAATTTACTTTTTTTGGATATAACTTTATACCATTACTGTGTAAATACAATTAGGAAAGTGTTGACTTTAATTTCTCATAAAACTTGTTATTTTTCTGATGTGTGTAATGAAGTATTAAGGTCGGTCAATATTATTAAGACTTTAGTTTCCTTCAAGTAAATAATTGAATGATTGGATGAGAATCGATTGTACTTTCTTTAGCTTTTTGACTTATGAAGTTCGTACATTTCATCTCATTTCTAACTAGCTTTCTGAAATATAAGTGAATGTCAAGTATACACTGTTTAGTGTTAAAAAGTTGAAGCCTCTTAAAATATTCTATGTGACAAAATATGTAGACATTTCACATATTTAAGTAGGATGTACTTTCCATACTTTTATTCATCTAATGTTTCTTTTAGAATTCAATAATAATATTACTTATGATATTTATGAAATTTTGAAAACAAAAAAGAGCGCCGTGGGTTGATTATGTAAAGCGTCCCTACATTGTCGTCGCTCGTTACTTTCGAATATACTCCGGATATGAGATTCTTTGAGACACAATGAGTTATGCGACAACTCCCCTCCGTCAAATGAAATTCTTAGGCTAATGCCAAGTTATCAACAAATAATGGCAAGTTTTCCTATGTACTTATTCAAATCTTTCATCGCGAACCAAAACTTGGATCGTAATAGAAAAGAAGGATATTATCGCAGAAAAAGATTATTTTGTTATTAAGTGAAGAATAAAATGCTTAATGTAGATTTTTATACGCAGGTTTTCTTGTTTAAACTATATAATATATTTAAAATTAAAACTACTTTCGTTAGTTTTAATTTTAAATATTTATAGTCTAAATTATAAATATTAAAATTTTACTTATACCTCTAACATAACAAATTAACTTTCTTATGTACGGCTCAATACACAGATGGCGCTAGGTAAACAAATTTTAATTTTACAATTATTTTTTGATGTGATGTTCTTTAGGCACCATATGAGTATTATTGGATTTTAAGTTTTGAATGGAGTTTCACTTCTGCTACGTGAACTTTGTACTCGTCATGTTTTTTTTTTCAAATGATACAACAACACAAGCTGAACAACAGATATACAAAACGTCTACAATAATACTTTTGAAAAGTGTGTAACTTATTATAAAAAAGTACTTGTTTTATATGTTTTAGTAGGTGCTTACCTTATTAAGCTAAATATTGCTTAATAAGCATTATCTTTATATACACTTCAAGTCGTCAAAAGTTAAGCCTTAAAAGTTTAAAAGGTTGAATGATTCCTTTCGGAACCATTTTGAAGTTTCTACGTCTCAATCTAGAATCAGTAATTCCCAAAGTGTTCCAGGTGGACCCCCCAGGGGTCCACGGGAGACTCGACGGGGGTGTACGTTGGACGTGACAAAAAATGGGGGTCTACTATCGTAACAGGGGTGCATGAAAATTAATTTGGTTTCGATAGCGAAGAACTAAAATGTTGAAATGTTATTTTAAATAATGTGATACCTAAATTAAACCTTCTCAATAAGACAATTTATAAATAAATTGAGAAAAAAATGGATAGTTCTGAGCTGGGAGTCAAAACCAGACCATGTCGGTATCGCGCCGAGTGCTCTACCAGTTGAGCTATCCGGCTCTATACCACTTTCCTTTTTCAATTTAATTTATAACTTATTGAGCCACATCGTCCATCATACGGTTAATACAACAACACAAACAATATGATACCTAAATTAAACCTTCTCAATAAGACAATTATCTCCTATCAATATAGGCAGATAATATTTTAAGAAGCTCAGCGACTGTTACTTGTAAATTCAGTATTCCAAATTCAGTACAACGCGTCGAGACTTGCTGCCGCGACGGCAATTTGTGTTCAAACGTGCAAATTAATACGACTTGTGGTGTAAGCACTTGAAATCTTGTATGAACGCGTTTAATTCTTCACCAATATAAATACTGATGAATGTCAAGGATAAACGTTACTCATTTGTTTCTGAAATTTCATAAAAAAAGTGAATCGATATTAGTGATTACCAGTGTCGAAAAAGTAAGTACCTATCTGCCTATTTGTATACCTACCTACTTGCCTATATAATATAATATCGCGTGCCTAATGCTAAAAGGGCGCATTTTTCAACATTTTGTATTAAAACTTGAATTTTTTAATTTATTATTTACAGGAAGGTAATTGATATGAAACATGACCAAATCTAAGAAGAAGTGTCGTCAGTACAGTGTTGAATATTTAAAATTTGGTTTTCTTCCATCACAGGCATATAAACGATTGCCCACATGCCTTTTATGCAACAAAGTTTTGAGCAATGACTCTATGAAACCATCAAAACTAGAAGACCACCTAGGAAGGTCTCATCCTGATAAAATAGGTAAAGATTTAAAATATTTTATATATATTAAAATATTTTTAATAAGATAAAATAGGTAAAGATTTTAAATATTAAAGGAATATGAAAAGAGACCCACCGTGCACAGTATGTTCGCTTCAACGTCTGAAAGCAACGATGATGGCTTGCGGGCATCTTACAATATCTCATTACTTATAGCAAAATCTGGAAAACCGCACACCATTGGAGAACAGTTAATTTTACCTGCTGTTGAAGAGGTTTTAAAAACTGTTCTGCACAAATCTTCATTTGACATACTCAAAAGAATTCCTTTGAGTAACAACACAAAGACATATTGATGAAATGAGATCTGATGTTGAAAGTTTCTTGTGTATGAAAAGATTATCTGCAAACAACTCATTTTTCTATTGAACTGACGAGTCAACTTTACCTGGCAATGAAGCATTATTATTTGCATATGTTCGATTTGTTATGGGCGAAGATATTCATGAAGAGCTACTATTCGCGAAAACTTTGAAGACTGACACTAAAGGTGAATCAATATTTAATGTCCTGAGTGATTTATTTAAATAATAATCGATTCTATTTACAGCTCCTGCCATGATCGGGCGATATCGTGGGTGTTTAGGCCGTCTTAAAATTTTTTTACCAGAGTTAACTGCAATTCACTGTGTTATCCACCGACAACATTTAGTAGTAAAAAATTAGAGTAATAGATTGCAATAATCGCTTCAATTTGTGATTAATGCAGTTAACAAAATCAAAAGCATTAAAAGCTTATTTGCACAATTGTGCGATGAAAATTGATTGAAAAAAAAATCTTATATTAAAGCAGACATCGCGTATTTGACAGATTTGTTCAAAAAATTTAACGACCACAACTTACAATTACAAGGGGACAGCCTTAATTTAATAAAAACAAAGTAAATTGAAATTTATGAAGGAAAATATTGGTCGGCGCGAATTTTCACAGTTTTCAAACTTATCGCAGGTAGAATGCCTTGATGAAGATATTCAGACATACGTTAAATATTTGATTGCCCTGCATGATGATTTTAAAATCAGATTTGAAGACATTCTGTCGATGGAAATACGACCATGGATCACAAATCCATTTGATGAAACGGAAGTGGAGAATGTAATATTACAAGAGGAGCTACTCGAGTTTAGCACTAATGAGGAGCTGAAAGTGACATTTAAAAGAGGGTATCAAAAATTTTGGCAGCAGGCAGAAATACCTGAAAAATATCCTGGACTGTGTGGAATCGCGCAAAAGCTGATAGCGTTTCCCTTGTCATATCTCGTCGAAAAAAGTTTTAGTGCCGTTACAAACTTATTAACAAAAAAAAGAAACAGATTGAATATCACAGAATGGGGAGATTTGCGGTTATTCCTTACAAAACTCAAGCCAAATATTGATAATTTGCTGTCAATCCATCAAGTACATCCATCTCATTAAAATTATATATTTTTTTTATAATTACCATTGTAGAAGTTACATTACGTTATAAATAAGTGTTTAATTTTGATTTTAATACGACTGTTTAAACAATAATAATTATTTGTGTAATAATTTATATATTTGAATATATAATATATATACCTACAACACAAGGAAATATATTATATTTCTTTTTACCACTCCGACAGGGACGTTTTCTAAATAAAATTTGTGAGAATTGATTGGTCCTTGTGCTGAGTCACTGTAGATTTCAAAAAAGTAAAGTTGGATGGAGTCACTTTTTCGATTGGCCAACTTTGCTTTTTTGACATCCACTCACAACACAATGAATTAATATTTAATTGAAAATTTGTTTAGTCTACCTACTTTATTATCAAATAATTAACCCTATCAAGCAAACAATTCTAAGCTTTTTTTTTCGAAAACTGTTAATTCGTCGTTGAAACTCAGCCACAACGCAAGTTTCCATAGATAGATAGATCTAATCTTCACTTTTTTTTCGAGATTTAGAAATTGGTAGTAATTTAGATGCAGGGGGTCCACCGGATCCAGCAAAATTTTGAACTATGTATTGGTCTATGAAACAAAAGAGTCTGGGAACCACTGATCTAGATTAATAAATTATTTTGGTTGGTCCTGATTGCAAGAACTAGATCCACGTCATTATAATATAATTAGTCATTTATACAGCTTTCTCAGGTACACACATAAATTATTAATGCTATAATATACTTAATTTATTTTTATTAGATCCTACTACAGATACTATTATAAATGTGAAAGTTTGTGAGGATGGATAGATGGATGGATGTTTGTTACTCTTTCATGCAAAAACTACTGAACGGATTTCCATGAAATTTGTCATGGTAGTAGTTTATGCTCTGAATTAAAACATAGGCTACCTTTTATCCTGAAAAAGTATAGTGTTCACGTGGGAAACCTGATACTTTATTTACGCAGGCAGAGCCGCGAAATAAAGTTCGTTTATTTATAAAACTACAGATACTATTATAAATGTGAAAGTTTGTGAGGATGGATAGATGGATGGATGTTTGTTACTCTTTCATGCAAAAACTACTGAACGGATTTCCATGAAATTTGGCATGGTAGTAGTTTATGCTCTGAATTAAAACATAGGCTACTTTTTATCCTGAAAAAGTATAGTGTTCACGTGGGAAACCTGATACTTTATTTACGCAGGCAGAGCCGCGAAATAAAGTTCGTTTATTTATAAAACTTTGAATAAAAGCTGGACATCTAAAATCCAAACTGAAAATTCATGTGCATCATTATGTTTTTAATAGCGACAGCATTATGTTTGTCGGCCAGAATGTTGATGGTGGAGACAAAATGTCCTGATTGACACGTTTTATAATCTGGTACCTATAGGAATATTTTAGTCGCCGAGACGTTAACATTTTAAAGGGCTTAAGTTTTTTCCATTTATCGATAAAAATTAATATTCAATATTTTAATAAGTAATATTAACTTTTATTACTTATTAAAATATTAACACAACGGATAAGTGGTATAATGGTAAGCTTATACCTCGATACCTTGGGGTAGAAAGGGCGTATAAGCTATTTTACCTAAAATGAGTTAGTAATGCAGTTTAATTTAAAATTTTCCGCTCTATCGATTGGTCTACATTTTTAAATTCTCAAAAAATTGATTTTTACGGCCCAGATCACTTAAACGTCTAAACAGATTTTTTGTTGGAATTTATGATGTAAGAACCAAAAAAATATAATTTGCTATGACTATTTGGTGTAATGTCATATTTGTTTTATGATTAGGTCGTAAAAGACAGTACATTTGAGTCTAGTATGGGGTATTACCAACGTAACAAATGACCTTGGTTTTAAAAACCAAAGTGCAGTACGATTTTTAAATTTAATGTTTGGTTTAAATATTAAACCCCAAGACATTTTAAAGAAAATAAGTAAAGTAGATATTATGTACCTACTTAATGTGTGAAGGTTTTGAAGAAGAAGAGAAGGTTGATTACTGAAGTCTAAAACTTTGTAAGCTACTTAGGTATTAAATGCAGCAACACACCCACTGGCTCATTTCATTTTGCAATTACGAAATAAAATGATCCAGTTATATTGATGCATGAGACAAAATAAAGAATAACGTTATTGATAGTTTAAAGTTTTATATTGATATTTAACGTCGCCAAAGTTGCAACGTTATGTTATTAGGAATGAGGAAAGGTGATTCTTTAAAGTAGTTGATAAGGCGGTCACTTGACTCCTTTTTCGGTCTTATATTTTTAATTATACTGCAATTTATTATTGCGAATTCGCTACTACCGCTTATTAACTCAGATGACCCCTTGCTTATATGTTAAATACGTCTCAAGTTGCTACAAGAGCATAGGCTCTTTAGTATAATAACTTGAGTATAATAATATAATATGGTAACAGTACCATATTATATTATTGAATCCTAGATAATTGGTGAAAAATTTGATCTCAATGATTTTTCTAAGCATAATTTATTATTATCATTACTAAATATAATTTCATATGTCGTTGCCGCATTTTCAAATATTATAAAGCTATTAACGTTACTGTCTTTAAGGTAAATAATAAAATTGATTAATTAAAAAACCGACTGCGTAAAACCTATGAAAATAAGAAAGTCCAGTTAATCGAGACTTTTCTTATCGAATATTATTGAATAACAGTTATACCTACCATTTAAATAGTTTGGTTATCGATACATTCGAAAAGAAAACATTATAATATTAGGAAACATTACGGCTTAGGGACTCATTACTTATAAGGAAGCCGGATTTTTTATGTGTACGGACTGTTAAAATCTAATCTAATCTAATGTTCTTTATTAGAATGTTTTCTTTTTGAATGCATCGACACCAGTTCGGGAACTAGCCCGGCGAAAAGAACCGGCGTAAGAAACTCGCGGTTTACTAGAAGTAGAGGTAGATCGACAAAGCGATGGGAAGATGATTTGAAGAAAGTAGCTGATCCAGAATGGCTACGCAAAGCAAAGGACAGAGACAAATGGAAAGCCTTAGAGGAGGATTTTGTCTAAAGACAAGCTGTTGGAACGAGGAAAAATAATAATCCACATACTCAAACGTAGTTTAAGTCTGTACTTAATAATATTTCTTATTTTTTTCCTTAATAATTTGTTAATAGTAATATTATGTTGTCAATTTAACATAGTAACAAAGCGCGCCCACCGTTTGGTCTTAATAGTGCCTCAAGTGCAAACACACAAACATAGGCTGATAAACACATTAACACTCCTTTTTGTCGTGCAGTAGCGTAAAAACAACTTGATTAAATAAGAAATGTTTTATTTGTTACTATGTTCTTAGAAAATTAATCACTTCATAAGTTTGATTTAATTACTGATTAAAATTGAAGTTTTTCACCTATACATGTAGGTATATATAAGTAGGTAAGAGCGGGGTATTTAAGTATGATGGTTTTTACTACCCAAGTTTCTGGAGAGGTATTATTAGTAAACATTTATTATAGTTACGATTCCACACATTCAAAAGGTACAGTCTAAGTGATTTTACGACTTCCTTAATTTTTGTTCGTGGTATATAAGCTCAATAACAATGACCTACTTTTAGTTATGACTCATTACAATGAAACACCTGAAAGATATGTGAGGTGTGTAAACCATTTTTACAAAAAAATTTGGTCGTAAATCCAGGCTAACTTCTAAATTAAGAGACTATTAATAAAATAAGATTTGCCCATTGCAAAAAACATAAAAAAATAACATATATCACTTAAAATAGTTAACATACATACAAGAAAAATTTGTTTATTGGTCTATTTATTTTTTTTCAATTTTGTTTTTTGCTTCTCCTGTAAAGTAGGGTTTTGGCTTTTAGGACCTTTCTACCCCAAGGTATCGACCTACTGCAAGAACTAAAAATATAGGTAGGTACACTTACTACAATAGCATCAGAGACGATTGTAATATAAAATAATACTATCTTAATTCTCCAAAAAAATTTTCATAAATTATATCTAAAATTTTATATCGACGAGTACACTGCTTAAGTTGCTCTAAAGCTCACCTAATCTCAGCGTTCTTAACGGTTAAAGTTGAGAAGATTTTTCACTCAACTTTGTAAATGTCCCATTAAACACAGAATACCTATACATCAGGTGTTCAGTGCTCTGTGCAGGGCCTTAAATAAAATATAAGCGGGACTGAAGCGTTGCTCTGAATATAAAGGATTCTTTGAATGTGTGAATGGTATTGAAAACAGAATTTATTTACTAACTAGCTTCCTAACTGTGGTTTCGGTAAAATCGACTTTGCCCTAACATTTAAAAAATTATTGGCAGTTATAGGGACTGCCGTTAAAAGTGAAAAAAACACTATTTCAACAATGTACAGTACCTATATACACATTGAACTTTTCACTAAATTCATTCAAGTTCATATTAATAGGTATTTACCTATGAAATTGCCGTTCTGCAGTACTGGCCATTTCAAATCAAAATAATTTTTGTTCGGCTAAGAATTCTAATTTCAAATTAATTTTATTTTAAAAATATGGAATTCTTTTTCCAAAAGTAGTCATTTGTTTATTGATTAGTGTTACATTTTCATCGCATTTCAATCTTTTTCGTCATCATGGATACGTTAAAAATTCGAGTAATTATGGAATATGAGTACCGTCGTGGCAGCAACGCGGCACAAGCGGCACGCAACATCAACGACGTTTACGGAGCTAACACTACAAATCAACGCACCACCTGTTATTGGTTTGCTCGCTTCTGATCTGGAAATTTTGACATGAAAAGTGAACCTCGCGGTCGTCCGAAGACTTTGGTCGACAATGACGAATTAAAGGTGATTGTGGAAGCTGATGATACACAATCTACGGCTGAATTAACAGCAGCTTTCGACGTTAGCATCAAAACAATATTGGTCCATTTGTGTCAAATTGGCAAGGTAAAAAAGCTTGACAAATGGATGCCCCACGAACTCAATGATCGCCAGCGCGAAGTACGCGTCGAGACGTGCACTGCTCAACAGACACACAAATAAAGGAATTTTGAGCGCATTGTTAACTGCGATGAAAAATGGATTCTGTTTGATAACCGCAAGCGCTCAGCAAGTTGGTTGGATCCTGGTTCAGCACCTAAACAATGCCCTAAACGAAAACTTACCCCTAGAAAAGTGATGGTCACTGTTTGGTGGTCTAGCGCCGGTGTGATTCATCACAGCTTCTTACGAAACGGGGTTAGCATTACTGCAGATGTGTACTGTGAAGAACTGAACACAATGATGGAGAAGCTGGCACATCTCCAACCAGCATTGGTCAATCGCTCGTCTCTGCTGCTCCTGCACGACAACGCGCGACCTCACACAGCACAGCAGACGGTCTCCAAGTTGCAAGAACTGGGGTTGGAATCTCTCCGTCATCAGCCCTACTCACTTTGAACAAATGCCTTTGAAGAATTTGTTGCCTCCCATCCAACTGATTTCTTTAAGAAGGGCATCAATAAACTGCCAAAGATTAAAGGTTGGCAAAGATGCATTGATTGCATGGGTGATTACTTCGATTATTACAAATAAAAAATACATGATAATCTGTCCAGGTTTGTTCACCTAAACGATATTTTGTCTCCACTACTATCGGGTTTCAGACCTGGACATAGCACCACCTCTGCACTATTAAAGGTTCTTAATGATGTGAGAGTAGGCAATGAGAACTCTAAAATAACAGTCCTTGTTTTGATAGATTTCTCGAATGCTTTCAATAATGTCAATCATGACATTTTGTTAACAATACTTTCTAGACTTCCGCTCTCACCTGGGTTTAAAATTGGATCTCTTCGTATCTTCGAGGGCGTCAACAGTCGGTACGTACGGATCAGTTCCCCTCTTCGTGGTGTAATCTAGATACTGGCGTCCCTCAAGGCGGTATTATTTCTCCTTTGCTCTTCTCATTATTCATTAATTATGTTACTCTCAGACTTCGCAGTATGTATCATTTGTTTGCGGACGACTTTCAGCTCTATAGCCAATCAGGAGTGGAAAGTATGTCAAGTGCTATCGACTTGTGTGACTTGTAACTGTGATCTTAATTTCATAAAGGACTGGTGTAAAAACTTCGGTTTGACAATTAACCCAAGTAAGTGTCAGGCTATTTTGTTGGACAGTCCCCGTATTATGGCCAAGGTTGATGTAGGGTCGCTTTCACCAGTTATCTTCGATGGCTCTATAATTAACTACAAATCCTGTGTGAAAGATCTCGGATTACACATCGACTGTACTCTCAATTGGCAAACACATACAGCTACCGTATGTCAAAGAGTTACCGGCACGATGCGTTCCCTTTATCGACATAAAAACTTTTTACCGACACATATCAAAACCTTATTGGTACAGTCTCTCATATCGTCGATTATGGCGATGTGTGCTATTTTGACCTCAATGCAGACAAACTCGACAAATATGACCGACTACTTAACAACTGTATTAGATTTATTTACAATCTCCGGAAGTACGACCACGTATCCTCCTTTCGCTCCAAGCTGCACTGGTTGCCTGTGCGCCATTGTCGCTCAGTGCGAGCCCTGTGTATGCTCTACTCTTTCCTTAACTCACCCAATTCTCCTGCTGACTTAAAGTCCCACTTCCAATATCTTTCTAGTAGTCATGAAAATACCCTCCGCTCCTCAAATAATGCACTTCTCCTTTGTCCCCAACATAGTTCTAGTCTAGTTCATTCCTCCTTCCACATCCAGTCTATTCTACTCTGGAACGCTCTTCCTACGGAAATCAGAATGTCCACAACCGGAGATACGTTTAAGCGCAGAGTCCGACAGTTGTATTTGAAGTATTTGGCAGAATCATGAACATTTTATTATAATTTTGGTTGGTTAGTATCGTGTAATTATGCAGTATGGTATATGTATAATGTATATTATGTTTAATAAATCATTTATGTACTTGTATATTATAGTATAGTATGTAGGTATAATTAATTTGATATGTATTATGTTTATTTTAGTAAAATTTATCTAGTTTGCTACGAATATTATTGTATCTATTTTTATCATTAGTTTTACACGACCTTTCGTATAGTTAAATTTTTGTATTTTTCTAGATGGAAAAATACAAAAATTTGGCACCTTGGTATTTTCACTCTGTCACTCTCTATGGTTGACTGGTAGAAAATGCCCTATGGCATTAAGTCCGCCATTGTACATTGTGCCGAAAGTGTATAAATAAATAAATAAATTTACGTCAGTCATGAGCATGTCGGTGACGCGAACCCATAAGATTTTCCCCTACCAAAAAGTGCACAACGCAGCTAAAGAAGTTTTCACTTCAAAAAATATATGTGGAAAAAAACTTTTTCATAAATGAGATGAGAATATTGCTATGAGTAATTTTCAGATAAATGAGTAAGTGTCCAAATGAAAAACAAAAACAACAGTTACAAATATAATGAAAGTGAAAATAATTCTTAAGGATAATCGAAGACTTCGTTTCGTCGGACCTAGCCTGAAGCTATGTTGTTATTCGGCCTTAATCTTATAACCAAAGTACAAACACTTCTCCGAATATCAAATAACACGGATCTACAACTACCTACGAAAGTTCTGTACTTAGTTCTCGAGGGAGAAAAGCTGTCTTTGCACTATGAGGAAATTTAATTCATGCTTATGAATGTTGAGGTGTTCTTATAATTTACTAGTTGTTTTCCGCGGCTCTGCCCGCGTAAATATAGTATCGGGTATCTCGCAGGAATAACGTAGATTTCCGGGATTAAAAGTAGCCTATGTATTGATCCAGAGCCTAAACTACTACCATACCAAATTTCATCAAAATCCGTTCAGTATTTTTTGCGTGAAAGAGTAACAAACATCCATCCATCCTCACAAACTTTCAAATTTATAATATTAGTAGGATTTGTATTATAATGATGAAATTCATTTACAGTGCAATAGTCAAGGATGTGTCTGTTTGATATTAGTAATATATACGAAGTACTAACAAATTTTGATAACAGTCAACCTGATTCTCTGATAGAACGTAAACTTTTCTCAAACACCAAATTATCCATAGGTATTATAGGGGACGAAGTTACAACACACATACAACCGTACTATTTTCGAAATTTCTAGAAATTTCCAAGAATAAATGTTACAATGGAATAAGTAAGAAATGAAACGTACTGCCTGCCTATTTCATTATCGTACTGGAAGATAAGATGTTTTATATTATGCAGAACCAGACTTTAATAAGACGAGCTATTTATTAGCAGTTAATGAGGTCACCTGCATTCACCAGCGGAGACCTATTCATTTGCATTACCTAATGAGCTAGCAGATATGCCTGAATTATGCTCATGACATTTTTCTGGACTCGTAGCTCCTAGGTGGCTGAAAATACTTAAAAAAAATTATATAACTATATGAAGCAAAGCTATTATTTATTTATATTATTGGATAATAATATATTTATTGGGTTTTTTACATTTGGAATTATTATGCCTACACTTATTAGTGTTATTTTTATAATATTTTTTACATTGTGCTACTACTACTATTGCTACTACTACTATTATTAAGAACGTACTAGGTGCGTTCTTAATAATAATAATCATATTTATTGTGCTTAGCTGATTATTATGACAATCTTCAAGCTGAGAATTGCTTATAATAATTTGCTAATGAATACGTAAATACTAATATAATAGGCTTTACTTAATATCTAACAATTTTTTCATTCATATAATTAGAAATAATATGACAACTGAATATCACGTTGTCATTTGTCAAGTCATAGCCCAATTATGGCGCTTAAGCCACTCACCCGGGCTCACCGAACATAGTTTTCCGATATTTACTTTGGAACTTCACCGGACTCCATTGATGCCCTGACGAGATACGTCACACACTCGTTTATATGGGCAAACATTCATTTTTGCGAAATATTTTATTTATGAATTACTCAATTTGGGAGTTTTTAAAATGTAAAAGAAAAAAGTCAAGGCGGCATGACATTTATTTTATAAATTGAATCTCGAATATGTTGGTAACACAATAATTTTCTGAAATGTGATTATAAGATATTATTTGACTTCGGAGGCTTCTTGTAACCATTAAGGTGGGAAGCACTAGGCGTAACTACTCGGCAGCGGTACTACGCGACGCAACACGGCAAAATATTTTTTGTATGATACGCGACGCGGCACTCCATTGCGGTGTTACTAGTAGGGACCCGTCATGTCGCGTCGCTCTGCTGCGAGACTCTCTACAAATGATAGCTCGAGCACCGGCGAATGTCAGCCATGTTGACGTAAGCCTAAGGTTGACATCGAAATAATTTTAAAAGTCGCGTCAGACAAATATATAATAAATATTCTGAATGTATACTGTCAATTTGTCAAAGCACGAAACGACCAGCGGCCAGCACCGTGAACGAAAGTCCTGGCTGGAAAAATCTCACGCCCCGCCCACCTCCGCATTCGCCCTGCCACGCACACACAGCCGCGAGCTGCGTGTGCAGCGATTCTTTGCGTTAGTAATATAATATATTCTTTGATATAAGTGTGGTCTTTCCTTCAGTGTCAAAACTATCCTTTACCCACTCTACTTGTTTTAGCTAAATATCTTGATCGCAGTCGTCGTTAAAAATCGCTTGTACGAAATAACTTCGACGATACACTTTTGATATACATTTTGATAGGCGATCTGTTACGTTATACGTTAAAGCCGTGAGCTATAATAATTAACCTTGCTGAAATGTCCTATTTAATTAATATGGCAGCCAACTATTGAATGACCTAAGAAATGCATAAAGCTTGCAAAATATAAACTTATGGAACGTCCGAACACCGCATGTTTGCAATTTGAGTTCTTGTGAACTTCGTAACCGAATTGTAGACTCCACTTTGACCACATTGCTGGTGGTAATGAATATCTTTGAGAGCTGTGGTCACTTATTATGGGTACGTTCCCTGAGTTCGAGCTTCGAGTTCGATTCGTTGCTCAAATATGCAAATGTAAACATAAGCAATTGTTAGACCCATGTAAAAAGATCCATTATAAATTTCGAGAATAGCTGTGCAATAGCGAGAAATAGCTTCATCGGAGGTGCTTCTTAATTGTTAGATACGAATTATTATTACTATAACAAAATATATTTTAGAACATTATGAGGTTGCAGACATGAAATTGAGAGATCAAGTTTGTAAGTCTAGCCTGAACTTTATTTTCAGGAGGACCAATAGAGTCGTAAGACAGTTCACTCTTATTCCAAGGAAATAGTTCAGTGCATCATCCTCGTCCTTTTCTTCGTCTTTATCCAATGATATGTTTTGGACTTCGTCGTGCTCTTCTTTCTCAAAAGAAAAGACAAAGCGTACCTACTTATCCGAGATATCTTGCCTCACATTACGCTCACGGTTGGTAGCAACATCCAAAGCTTCCTGGTGCCCACGGTAGCTATTTTGAATGATAAATGTACGACTTGACATTGTTTACTTAAAATTTATCTAGAGCGAAGAATATAATTATGAACAACATATTATATTCCAGCAAGTTATATGAAAAAATAAAGTATTTTCTTAGTTTTATTTAATTGTTAACACTTCACGTCATAATTATTATAGATATTGCTTATTTTAAGCAATAATGTCGTACGACATACATAATTCCGAAAAATGTATTTACTTTTCTGAACAAAAAAATTCTAATAATGAAAAAAGACTGCAACTATTAGAGTTTACTCCGATTTTCATATTTATAATAAGCCCGGGGTATGAAAATCTATGAGAGTAAAATCGAATTCACGATGTCACACGGTCACACGGCACGGTGCCACACGATGTTAGCCGAAGATGCGTCTGTCGCTTTGCATTGCACACCAAATTTTACTTTTTAGAGTAAACTCCAGTGGTGCGTCGCAGCTGACGCACACACATTTTTTTAATTTTAAATGTATTTACTATGATATTTCTAACGATTTCCTTTTAATTTGTCTTCTGGGTACTCTACATATTAATTTCCTATATCCACCTCGATTAAAAGGAATTTTAAAAAGCTATGGACCATTTAGAGCTCCGTAGCCTAGTGGGTAAGCCGTTTGATTCGCACTCGAGAGAGTGCAGGTTCGATTCCCAGGTTGTGGCGTGTACCAATGAGACTTTTTCAGATCTCAAGTACATTATACGGATGCTCTAACGGTGTAGGGAAACATGGTGAGGAAACCCGCACATGGTTGGCCTCAGACGTATTGACCAGTCAGTCCAGAGGACTAGGCTGACTGTATTGCGAGAATGGCGCATGTGCTTGGGCAACCATACGACATTTCAAAATGTTTCAAGAGTGGTTGCTTCGCTCGGAGAATACTGTATAAATCATCAAATAACTGATGAAAAGGCCTATTTTTATGGACCATTGAGTCCTTAAATGGGAGAAGAACATTTAAACATTGCTATGCACCTACTGTTCAGTGTACATAACGTTATACTTATATAGTTATTTATTTTATCTATTAAAAGTTTTTACCTTGCAGTATTAATATAATAACCTAGGAAGGTTTTTCTGAATAATACAGCCACAATATTATTGTTTTCAAAAAAGTTTAACGGAATTTTTGGTATAAAAATATACAACAACTGCAATGTTGATTAAAAATTCTAACACCATACACCAAATAGAGAACTAAAACAAAAATGTCGTTAATTCAAGAAAATATTGCAGTGTTCGCTGCAACGTCGAATTAAATTAAACAAACACGTACGATGAAATTTCTAGAAATTTCTCGAATATCCGGGTATGTGAATGTTCTGACCGGGGCCGGTTCAACTGTTTCGTTTTGAACCGTGTGTTAATTGAATCCACAGAGAAGCAACGCGGTCCAAGTTTTATGAAACAAACATTACATGGTTTTATATGATTTCCTTGCATATTTTTTAAATAATTGTGTTATATGTAACGTATTACTTATAAAAAAAATTAATGATTAAATAATATTTAGATGTTATTATTAATAATATATTTTACGTTTTATAATATAAATATATACGTGTAATAATATTTTTGTAACTGAGTTTAAGGGACTAATTCTGTTCGAAATTCTCGTTGGTTGGTTGATTCTCCGTCTATTTACTCAGGTATTTACAGAAGTTACTAGAAAATAAATAAATTCCAAACAACATTTCGTAGATACGGCAAAGGCGTATCAATTCCAGTTACAAAACTATAAAATTACACTTTTATTTATCCCCGGTAGGAATCAAACAGTTTACCCCGGAGCGATCAATCAGGAGCCGAGTAAAAATACGATATCAGTACGAGAAGGCGTATTGTAGGGGCATTCAAAGAAACTCGACTTTCAGGAAGCCAACCCGTCCAATTTATTCCGAATGTTTAACATTTGGAAGATTGAGAGGTAACAGAAAATATTTGTGTACCTACCCGGTACTCGTACGGTTTTGAATATTTACCTTTTGTGTTTGTTGATGTACGTTAGTGCACATATTAAAAATAATTTCAAGAATGCTTTCTGTTCTTGCTATTGTGTTGTGCATTACATTACCTTATACTATAAACGAGACAATCTTGTAAATACATATAATCGGTTCCTCGAAAACGGCTACAAGTATTACCGTGAAATTTAGTATGCAGGAGTATTGGGGGACAAAAATCGATCTAGCTAGGTTTTTTCCCTGGGATACTGCGCATTTTGGGGTGCAACAGTATATCAATAATTTCGACGCTATTATGTCAGTCAGCTATTATGGCAGTTTACTCGTAGTATGCGTATGTGGCTTCGAATCCTGGTCTGGTAAATATTTTTGTAATTCTTTTTAATTTATCCGAACTCCTAGCAAAGCTCAGTTACCCAGGTACTAAGTAAAATATGTAATACTATACTATATACTATAACTTTATAATTTATATATAGAGACTATTCATCAAAAGTAATTCCATTAATAAAGAATTCACAATTTAAATTAAAAAATTAATTCACATAGTGTTAGCACTCTCCTGTTTTTGTATTAATATGTAACTGTATATAAAACGAATAGTCTCCCTATGTTAAACACAGAGCGCATATTGTAATCATTTATATTTTTCATCACGTCTTCATAATAATGTTGCAGCGCGAAATGTGTACCTAGAAAAAAAATATATTTTATTTCACCAGTTAGCGTCTACTTTTTCTATTAACCCTGCAACATATTTGTCTGTTTTGATACCTATATTTTGACACAAGGTTTTTTCTGATTGACCAACCTAGGAAAGATGTACCTACCTCTTTGTTTATTTGTTATTCTAGCAAAAGCTTTGAGTGCATTCTACTAATATTACAAATGTGAAAGTTTGTGAGGATAGATGGATGTATGGATGGATGGATGTTTGTTACTCTTTCACGCAATAACTACTGAACGGATGTCGATGAATTTCGATAAAATTTGGTATGGTAGTAGTTTAGGCTCTAGAATAAAACATAGGCTACTGTAGGTACTTTTTATCCCGAAAAAGTACCTACAGTGTTCTGTCATATCACAAGTTGCGTGAGTTCATATGTATAGTAAAATTGTTGAGTTATCCATTGCATTATTGCTAAAGCAATAATAAACCTATAATATTTCGTTTAATTAAAACATAGTGTTCTCAGTTAGATTGAATTAGACTTCCGTTGGGTGCAGGTCTTTCTCTAAGTTCTTTTATAATATAATATATCTTTTCATGTGTCAATTAAAATATTTAAAAAAAAATCCTGAACCACTTCGTATTTACGCTGGCGGAGCCGCGGGCAACAGCTAGTACGAAAATAAAGTTGTGTTGTTTTAATCGAGACTACGCCTCTTAATTGAAACTTACAAAGGTGTGGACAAATTGAAAATTTTCAGAGAGAGACAAAACCTTCAAAGGTACCGACTTCAAAATTATGAAGATTGAGTAAAGAAATAGTTAAAACTTAAGCCGAATTTAAATGGAGATTTTTTTTTAATTATTTAGAAAATGAGTTTTATTTCATACTTTTTTGTGCATTTTTACTTTGGAAGTCGGTTTAATTTTATGTTTAAAAATAATAATTATTCCCTTTTTAGTGATAAGTATATTTTGTTAAATTATTATTAATACATTTTAAGAACGTTTAAAATTTAAATTAAATTAAATACGCACCAAGCTTCTATTAGGTATTGTAAATAAGATGATAATAATGATGATTACTGTAAGTTACATAGTGCATATGCTTGCAGTTTTTTAAACAATGCTGAAATTTGCAAACGCGTATCTTAAAGACTGAGGAGTTCTATTCAGTGCTTTTGGATTCAGGTTCTACTTTGGTGCAAAACCTTATTTTTTGGTAGCATATGCTTGTGTTACTTCAGAAAAAAAAGTCAAAATCACTATACGCGTCCATATAAATTTCGAGGAGTTCCCTCGATTCCTCATGGATCCCATCATCAGGTTTCCACTTTAGTGACTAAAGGACCAATTTAGAATTATACCCTTTACAACAACAAAAAAGTTTTTCATATAGCCATAAACGCAGAATAATGTTCAAAGATATCCGTGTCGGTGTAAGATGCTATGAGAATTATCTTTTATATCATCATAATGTGATGATGTATGGTGTGATAATGGTGGTGATGATGATGATTACTATAATTGACATAGTGGCATATGCCTGCAGTTTATAAACAACGGTCGTGTCGGTGTAAAATGCTATGAGAATTACCTTTTATATCATCATTATGTCATGAATTATGGTGTGATGATGGTGTTGATGATGATGATTACTTTAATTGACATAGTGGCTTATGCTTTCAGTTCTTTAAGCAACGCCGAAATCACCAAACATGTATCTATAAGGAGTCAGGTGTTCAGTACTTTTGGATCCAGAGTATACCTTGGAGAAAATCTTACTTTTTGGTAGCATATGCTTGGACTACTTCAGAAAAAGTTGAAATCACCATATTATGTGTCCATATAAATTTCGAGGAGTTCCCTCGATTCTTCATGGATTCCATCATCAGGTCACCACGTTGATGTCAAAAGGACCAATTTGGGATTATATCCTATATATACACCAAAAAATATTTTGAAAATCGGTCCACAGACGGCGGAGTAATCGTTGAACATACAGAAAAATAAAATAAAAAATATAAAAATATATACAGCCGAACGTCTAACCGCCTCCTTTTTTTGGAAGTCGGTTAAAACCTAAACAAAACAAAACAACAACTCTTTTTACTTACGGTGCCTACCCTACGGCTTTTGTTACACGATAATAAAAAATTGCGCTGCAAACAAAAGGGTATTTTTATATAATTTCGTACAATAACAAACCAACAGACAGGAAAAACTGGCTACGCTTCTTCATAATCCCGTTTGCGCTATGCCCGGAAATTAAAATATTGTGTTAAAAACTTCACTTGTATTAAATAAATGTTTTGAACCTTTAAAATTGTTAAAACGACTATAATAAATATTTTAAAAAGTGACTCTTAACATGATTGGGTGGTTTTTGAGTGATCTTCTTTTGCGTTGATTTACAAAAAAATGGTTGTCTGTTAACGGCCCGTTTCAATAACCTATCTACCAATAACTATTTGTTAGAAACGTCAAATTTGTATCGCGAAAAACCGGCAAATAATTGAATGACTACGTTTTAAAGAAATAGTTATTGGTAGATAGGTTATTTAATCCGGCCATGTGTCGGTTTACGGACGATAATTTTACGTGATAACGTTCTTACAAGCCGAACGCTTAGGCCGATCGTGCCTCTCTATCGATTGTTTTGCGCTCTCGCTTGCACGCTCGGCTCAGGCGGAACGTGACAATTTTTCGTGCGTGCAGCCGGCGTTCATCGATTTATAAGACGTTATCACGTCAAAAAAGGATAATAATATTTTTGTTTGTTTGTGAAAAGGCTTAACTGACTATGATTATTACCTACCACGTAAAATATTTAAAGTTTGATTATCTTACAATCAAACTTTAAATATTTTACACTTCAATACAAAAATACATAAAACATTGATGTTCGTTTTTTAGATTTTTCTTTGTAAAAGTAATGTATTTTTATGAGAATGAAATTTTTAAAAATATTTACTAGTGCGATGGCTTTATTTTTGTTTTCAGTCTATTTGCACATGACGGGGTTCATGTCTCTCGGGATGGAGGACAGCTCAATATGTATGTGGTTTTTGGTCGGCTAAAGGCATAACAAAAATAGAATATTTTCAGATTTAGTCTATCGTAGTCTAAAATAAATACTAACTGAAGCTAGATTATTGTCCGACTGTCCATGTTGGTACCTACACCAAAGATTTTCCATACAATAAAACAAGATTCTGTAATTGAATTTACAAAATCAATTACAAAATCTTTGGGCATATTGTGAATTAGTGCTTGTTTATGATCTCTTTTTACACGACTACGGCGAAGCCAAAAGGAAGTGTAATGATTTTGGCAGTCTATGTATGTATGGACGTATGTATGTTTGTTCCCTCGTAGCGTCTAAACTACTGGGCCCATTATAATAAATAAGTCTATATATTCGTAATGATGCCGCGGGTAACATAGGCTATATATTTTTTTTTCAAAATTTTGTATTTCGAAAGTTGAACCCCAGATTCTAACATCTAAAACAATTAAACCTTTACCTTCATAAAATATATTTTATTTTATAAATATAATTTATTAAAGATAATACATACCAAAATATCTTTATTTTAAATAACCCAGATAACATAAAAGCGACGTCAAAGCGACAACAATATTTCTCGAAATTCTAAAATTATTTCTTAATATATATTGCGTATTACCTACTTGTATAAAACAATACCAGTTATGTTTGGAACACCACAGAATTCTACAAGTAACTTTCAAGGTTTGCCAACGCCTGGACCCCGACTGGATTGCTTTGGAACAGTGAATGGGCCTAGAACGGCCCAAGTTGAGTAAACGGTGTTTCCTACTAACACCCCAAATACACACTGGATGTTTTATTGGACCATAGTGTTGGACACCATAGCATCGATGTACGCGGTTGGAGCAGTGAATGGACTAGTACTGCCTAACTCAGTAACCAGCGGTCCCTACTTACACCTTGTTGGACACCATAACTTGCGATCGGAGCAGTCAACGTGAATGACCAACCAAGCCCCATTAGCCCCACTATCCTCTAGTATATTTTAGTAGCTTGGTGATAGATATTTTTTTATTTTTAATTACTTATTTTGTGTCCGTTGAAAAAGTCCGTGAAAAGTCCGTTATAGTTTAGTTATTTTTTTATAATATTAGTTATTGTGTACAGTATAGCAGTGTATACTGTAAGAGTTTAAATTTTATACCTATATGTCAGTGGCCGCGGGCACGTGCGGTATCAACAATACACAATGCCCAATTTGCAACAGGTCATTCAAAGGCGCAAAGGGCCTAAACATCCATATGGGTAAAACCCATAACCACAGTTAAACAAGCTCACACTAGTATCCAACATATCCCAGTAGCACATCCACGTCGTCACAACCGGCCTCAACATTAATTCCCTTTTCGCAAAAAATATCATATTATAAATCGTCAGTTTCCATCATAAAAAAAAAACTGAAAGATGCTAGGATCCAAGTAGCCAAACATCTGTCGCCAGTTATCAGAAAACTTCAACCCTTTATTAACCGACCTTTGCAATGACAATCCAACGCCACAGTCCCTGCGTAAAACGCAAAATATAACACACAAAATTGAACCAAAGGTCAGTGACGGAGACCTAAAATTTGCTGCCAATTTACTTTTTTCTAGCGATACAATAGCTGAATATTATATTATATATAATAGATGAACATACCTTAGGAGCTCTCCGTGACAAACACCCATCACTTCCACCACATGCCACCTACTACTACCTTCCAATCCTGCTATACAGCCCGTAGAGGCATGCGTAAAAGATATACAAACCACCATAATGTCTTTCAGGAACGGCTCGGCTAGTGGGTACGATGGTTTAAGTCCCCAGCATTTAAAGGTTCTAATTTGTGCCCCGAGAGACTCAGGCAGAGCGCTTCTAGTGGACCTGACAGCTTCAATCAACCTGATGTTATCTGGTAAGGTGCACCAAGATATAACAGGTAAAATTTATGGTGCCAATTTGTGCGCATTAAAAAAGAAAGATGGTGGCATCCACCCTATAGCTGTTGACTGCACGGTGTACCTATCGAAGGATTGCTCCCAAAATATGTTGCAAACGTATTTCGCGAAAACTTACATATACCTTTCAACGTGTGCAACTTGGTTTTGGGAGTAAGGGAGGAAGCGAAGCTGCCGTCCCTGCCCTCCGCACATATATCAAAGCTAAGACTGGGCAAGTGGTTCTGAAAGTAGACGTAAAAAATGCCTTTAACTCTGTCTCTAGAAGTGCTCTATTAAAAGAAGTTCAAAAATACGTGCCTGATATCTGCGAATATATTATACAGTGCTATGGCGAGGATTCAATACTTATATTCAAAAGTGATCGTTTACTTACTTCTACAGGTTGCCAGCAAGATCTTTTGGGCCCTGCTATTTTTAGCCTTGCCATATATCCAATCATTACATGGCTTTCATCAGAATTCAACGTTTTGGTACCTGGATGACGAGACCCTCGGTAGAGATCCGGTTTAAGTCCTGCAGGATCTACAAGTCACCATTGAAAAATTCAAATCCATCGATTTGGAACTAAATTTCTCTAAATGTCAGTTGTTTATTAAAGACCCACACGGTCATTGGAATGAAATAACCACTAAATTTAATAATCTGGCCCCTAAAATAAAAATTATCAGTAAAGAGTCCCTCCGCTTACTCAGTGACGGTTTTAATGCTTTTATTTGGGAACAAAATCGCAAATTCACGGAATCTTCCGGCAAAATTATTTCGATAAATTTATCAATATATTAAAATATTTATCAATTTATAAAAATTATATTATATACATTTATTATTTATATAGTTTCTATCATACGAAATACAAATTATTTTGTAATAGAAATATGCGATTTATTTATAATTTCGAAAATAAAACTGTAGTTTTATTATCTGTATGTCACGTGACCGAAAACACCAGCCGCCATATTGTTCTTGTAAGTGACGTCATAAGAACATAATTAAAAAGTATAAACAACAGCGAAAGTTAAATCTAAAGTTCATGCACTACTCACGCGCATATGAAATTCATTTGTTTCTGTTCTTATGACGTCAAGATAATGGTGGCTGTCGTTTTGGCGCAAACTTTTATTGTTTAAATATTAATCATTTTTTCTTTGCATAAAGAGATATTATTTCCAGGAAATAAAAATACTAGTTGACTATCGAATCGATACGAACATTTTAAAATATATTTGAAAAAAATGTAGAATAGCCATACCAAAACATTCGGATCTGTCTGTTTGTGCCTTAATTGACGTATGCTTTGAGATGCTGTCCACTATGGAGTTTTTCCGACCTTCTCTCACATTTAGATCTCACTTTGAAAGACACACTGGTCAATGTTTTGAACTGCAACATCTCCGACACCTCATGGTCCCAAGCCGTTCTACCCATTTTTTTCCCCGGTTTGGAGGGTTGGGTATCAGGAAGGTCCAGTGTGTTTCTTCCTGCTTTTTTGTCATCTGCTCATAGCATCCACCCACTTTTCACCAAAATCATTACAAATTCATTAGGCTGCATGGGTATTGACTCATTACCGGAAGCTTTTAATACTTGGCGTGGAGTCTGTCCAGGCGAAATTGCAGTCCATCTCAACATTCAAAAGAATTGGGATCAACCCCGTCTTAATTTGGCACAATCAGACCTGTCAAATTACTCCTGGGTACTGGTTCTGGGTACTGGGGTTTGGTACTGGCTCCAAGCACTCCCGTCATTCAATATCAGTCAGTCTGCGTTTAGGAACCGCCACTAATGAGCCCCATCGCTGCCATTGTGGTACCACGGTGGACCGCCAAGGACACCATGGACTGTCCTGCCGCCGCAATGCCGGCCAACAGTCCCACAATGCCTCCGTAAATGACGTCATCGCACGTGACAACGGCAGGAGACCCAATGGCATGACCCTAATTCCGTGGAGCCGTGGGAGGACGCTGGTGGGAGGACGCTGGTGTGGGACGCTACCTGCTTGGATACGCTGGCGGCGTCAAACGTAGCGGCTACTGCAAGTGTGGCTAGGGCGGCAGCTGCACTCGCCGAGACCAAAAAAAGGCGGAAATATGATTCCATCGGCGATGGTTACACTTTTCTGCCTTTTAGAGTCGAAACTATGGCTCCTTGGGGCCCCAGTGATAAGAATATTTTTAGGGATAATTATATTTATCACTTCTAACTGCTCAATATAGTTTCAAAAATAATTATTATTAACGTAATTACATGATTTTACAGCCAAAGAACTGAGGTACCACCGAACTACTTTCCATAATTCATTCGTCTCATGATGCACGTGATATTATCTATTAATGGCTCCTCATTGGTGAAAGCTACAAAATTGCGGGTTAATGTCACAGAAAAATAGCAGTTAATTACTTCGAATTGCCATCGGATAAATCATATTAATAATATAGTTTTCTAGTTGGCCAGCCGGCTATTAAAAACAAGTTTGAATTTCAACTTTAGCCTAGATAAGGTTCCCATGATCTCCCACCATAACTCCGAAAATATCGGGATTTAAAGAGATATTCGTCTTAAAGTGCAACGCATAGATGTCGCTTGAGTCGGTCTACATCGCGCTGTCGCTTGTCCGACCTGACTTGTATAAGATATTATTGTTTTCCATATACTAGCTTCGGCTGGAGGTCTTCATGAGGTAATGTAAAAGGGAAGCCGATAAGAATGGAGTTCTATAGACCCTTCGCCACTGGATACCCTACCCCACACCTACAAGATTGTCTCGTTTAAAGTATAAGATTAGAGGTTTTTGCTCACTATGTGCCGGTTTTTTTAATTTATCCAATATTAAAATTGTTTTAATAACAGTGTATTCCGATTATTTTGTAACTCAATTATTATAAAAACTGAATCTTGGTGTCCTGGTGGTGGTGCCTACACCAAAGAAACTCAAAATGATTATGTGTAAAACTTGGTTGGTAAATGTATTGTACTAATAAACATTGTATTATTAAAAATTATACAGATAGTCGACGACCTCTGTGGCTCAGTGGTTAGCGCATTGGCGCATCCTTTTGCTTGAGGTTGCGGTTTCGAATCCCGCCAAGGAACAAAAAGTTTTCTGTGTTTCTGGGTCATAGGTGTGTATTAAATATGTGTATTTATTATTTAATAAAAATCTTAAATATTATTTATTAAGTATAGTATAAAAAAGTGTTAAATATTTATCCTAAAAAAATTCCGTTGTCTGGTACCCATAACACAACTTCTATGAGAACTTACCACGGGACCAAATTGACGTGGTGTGAAAGCGTCCATAGATATTACTAACAGATGCAAACAAATTTAAATAAAATTATTCTTATTCTTATACTTAGGGTAGGTACCGACTACCGACCTAAGTTGATACTTTTATTCTTAAAATTTAAAACAATATTGTTTTATCTATCTTTTATCTACCAATTTTAATACCTAGTTGGTATTAGGCACATCCAGGCATACCATTGGATTTGGAAATATTTATTTTTAGGCACTACTTACTGGTGATGAAAGATACTGTACACAATATTAATATACCTAGTACCTACCATTAATAAAACAAATATAGGATTTTTAGCAAAAAGTCTGTTTATTTAATAAACCACAAAAAATAAGAATTGGTAGGTATAATTATAGTTTAACAATTATCACACTTGCAATGTTCATGTTGAAGCAGAAAAAAATTATTTATTAACTATTGAATAACTAATTGAAAAATTGTGATATTTTTTTTAAGCGGATTATTGTTCATTCATCTGTTCAGTTAGTCCCTGAATTTATTCAATTTTTATTTTCATATTTAGTATGTTTAAATAATTTTTATTGTTAAAGTGTCCAAAGTGGGCTAGGCTTGCCCAAGCTAGAGTATCCGTTTTCGGCCGTATTTTCATCCCTCTGGGAAAATTATAAATATTGATACTACAGTTCCGGGAATAAAGACTTTTTAGGAAATTTCCTCCTCTTTTTGATTTTTTTTCAAATTTGGTAAAAATCTTTATTAGTTTTTGAGATATTTGCAAAAAACTAAACTCCCTTTGTTTTTAGTTAATTGTTAATAACTTTTACAATTTTTGCAAGCGGACCTTCATTTTTTTTCAAAAATCATCTAGATTCCGAATCGAATGACACCTCAGTCATAATTTTCGGAGACTGCTGAAAAAAGATGGTCCAAAAGGCACTTGTTGACTCGTCTATTAAAGCGGAAATTAAACAGAAGTTGTAGATTCTAGTATGCATGTTTTTTAGTAAGGACATTTCTAAATAAGGACTTTGCCCACTCGACACTAATGTGTTCGATTTTCAACTCTGTTGTATTAGCGCAGAGTTTTATTTTCAATGCTCAGAATTTTCTACGGCCTTTCGGATTCCGGATCATATAGTCCCAGCCTAATAGAAGATAAGGGACAATTATAGGGGCGTGCGGAACGACCAGTAAAACGCTATCTCTGCCTCTTTTAAGGATATTTGAATATTTAATTCGATAATGAACGCAGCTTAGATTCATAACGCTTTATCGTTGGAAGGCACTCTAGGCAAATATGGAAATTCAGTAGCAAACAAAAATTAAAAAACTTTAAACTAACAGCTGATAGCTTGGTTTTCGCTTAATTTTTTTATAATTATTATATGTGCTGTCACAAATCTTAAAATTTGAACTAAACAAAATAGCATTACCTATGCAAATCCTAAATGTGAAACTGTATATAATTTTTCAAACAAATTATATTTAAGCCCACGTTCCCACAAGAGTTTTTTAGTAGCTGCGAGTCGCGACAGTAATAACAGCACTGTAAATATAACTCTGAAATAGCTGAATATGTCAAGTGTCAAATATCAAATTTGACAACCCAACTTCAATTATCAGCTCTTATTGCATTAGCGCAGAGTTCTATTTTCAGTGCTGTTTCTTTCTGTAGCGAATACAAAAAAACTCTGATGAAAAAAAAAATTGCCATTAGATCATGATTACTAATATAGTTTTGTACACAATATTAATATCTATTCATAACATTATTATCGACCTTACTACATAATTCGACCCGTATCTATTTTAGTTTTCGTGACTGTACTTTTGAACTATTACTAAAGTAAATAAAACTCTTCTCGAAATTACAAACTTCCCGAAAGCAAGATCAATGTTTATATATACCGACAGATTTTCAAAATAATTTTTTGATGTAAACTTCGGAGTATACCCATACTCCGAAGTTTGTCCCGTTTTAATGTTGGGATCCATGAGGAATCGAGGGAACTCCTCAAAATTTATATGGACACATATACTGATTTCTACTTTTTCTGAAGTAACTCAAGCATATGCTAATAAAAAGTAAGATTTTGCACCAAGGTATACCCTGAATCCAAAAGTACTGAACAGAACTCCTGACTCCTTATAGATACATGTTTGGTGATTTCGGCGTTGCTTAAAGAACTGAAAGCATAAGCCACTATGTCAATTAAAATAATCATCATCATCACCCCATCATCACACCATAATTCATGACATAATGATGATAATATAATAGGTACTTCTCATAGTGTTTTACACCGACACGGATATCTTTGAACATTACGCTGCCGTTTATGTACCGGTTTTCAAAATTCTTGTTTTTATGATTAAAATATTGAAGATTGAGTAGACAAATAGTTAAAATTTTAGCCAAATTTCAAAGAGGAATTATTTACAAAATAAGTTTTATTTCAAATTTTTTTGTGCGTTTTTACTTTGCAAGTCGGTTTTATTTTTGGAGCTAAGTTCCTTATCGCGCGTTGCGAAAGGGAGCTAGACGGAAAAAATTAAGACTGTAACGACACTTTTTGGTATAGTTGTAAGCCGTTCAATTCTTCATTATCAACTATATATTTATATTATAATATATATATTATAACTTCGTTCCATCCGGGTGTCCCTTGACACCTCTTAAGTTTTTTTGTTTAAAAATAATTACAGAAACATTGGTTAATTTTACCTTAAGTTTAGCATATAAGACTCATCGTATTATGTGTATTATTAATACTACACACGTCTGTCTGACTATGTCTACTATCTATGGATATACACTATCACCGCATAATATTTTAGTATAGGCGAATATTATGTCATGATATCTGAAGCTAAGCCGTCTCAGGGACTTTTCGACTTGGTGACCTTACACCGACACTTGATCTAATGTATGCAACACTCAGACACAACAATCTTAATGTATGCGACTCTTCGTCCGGATATTTTAAGCTCATGGACAACATTATGCGATTAACCCGTGAGGTGGCGTGTTCTGAGCATTTTGCTCGCAGAAAAATTAAATTCACCTTGGTCTTTTCCTCACCCTGCCGTTACAAACAAGCCTGTTCCCCCTGATAAAAATGTTGTGCTGGTCAGATTAGAAGCATTTTTGATAACCATGTACAATTTTATCCGCCTATCCGTGTAGGTAACTGCCGAAAAGATTTAAATTTTCATTTAAATGAAGTTCTTTTCTTACTTTCCGAAAAATTTGCATTATTGCTTAATTGTTTTAAATAAACTATAACTTTAAAATTAATATGACCATTTGTAGTAGATTGAGCAAAACCTCCTCACGGGTTAAATTGCACTGTTCTACAAAATAACACATTTTCGCCTTTTGATTCAAACTTTCCTTCACAAACTAATTTGGGGTCACTATTCAGTTTTCTCCAGTTAGCTCTTATTTAAAAAATAAGGCTCATATGAAAAATCGTTGTTTGTTTGAAACTAGTACAAATTACTATAATTTAAAAATGAATTGAAAAAAAAAAGTTGACGTTGTCATGTCACCCTAAAATAAATTGAACAAAATATTGAAAATAAATCGATAAAACCAATTTACGTGACGCCGAAAGTAAATAAATATACATGTTTAAGTATTTGCAGTAGAACCAAATATAATTTACAGCGCCCCAAGTGGGCCAAACTGTGAGTAGATATCCCAAGCAATTCTCCCATACAACTGACAAGGCCCGCGACGGAGGAAGGAACAAGGCCCGCAACAGAGGAAGAAACGAGGCAACTCCGAGAAGCCGTATGCTAATTTTTTTGCGAAAAGTGAGCCAACTGTCCCACGCTCAAGCCTACATTCCCCCAGAAAATGACCATAATATAGTTCAAGGTTTTTTTTGATATTAGTTAAGCAGTTTTTTAATTTTTTGTCTATAGTTTATTCTATTATATAAGTTATCTTTTATAGTTTATCTTTACCAACCTATGTCAAGCAGCCAGGATGCAGGGACCTCTAATATTTCGACCGTGTCCTTTGGAAATCTGTTGCAATGCTCCCACTGTTCCCGATATTTTAAAAGCCAGCGGGGTTTGAACATACACGTAGGCAAATGCCACAAACAGCTTGTAACAGTCATTCCCCCAATAACCAATTCACTTCCGAACCCAATTTGTGAAACAAATTTCTGGCAAGAAATATCCAAATTTAAACGTTTTATACCAGTTCTAAGACGGATCCCTAGGGGTGCCAGAGTGACTGTAGCCCAGAAGCTTGCCGAGACGATACGCCACACAGTGCTGGAGAACTCGAGGCAAGCCTGGGAAAATCTACTCACCTTTCCCTACCGTTTTCTGCATATCACTAGAGATCCGCTCAACAATGCCTCCCTCACTTCAAGAATCAAAAAGAATTGTGTTTCGGACATTAACCTCAACCCAAATTTTTCTTCACATTCCACGGTCAAACATAACATCGTGAAAACTGTGGAAAATAAAATAAGTGAGGGAGACATTAAGGGTGCAGCGCGGCTCCTGTTTTCCAATGACACGGTCGCCCCCGACTGCCCAGAAACCCTCATCGCCCTGGAAAACAAACATCCATCACAATCCAATCCTTTCACAGTTTCCGATGACGCATTACCACCACTACAAACGTCGAAAGAAAAAGTACGCGGAGCCATCATGTCCTTTCTTCCGGGTTCAGCTGGCGGCCTCGACGGTCTCACCCCTCAGCATCTGAAGGACCTCACCAGCGGTTGCTGCGGGGAGGCCGGCGAGAAGCTCCTGCATGAACTTACGAATCTGTGCAACCTGATGCTACGTGGAGGGGTCGCATCAGATATCGTAGACATTCTGTATGGAGCTAACCTCTGCGCCTTGAGGAAGAGAGATGGTGGCATTCGTCCGATTGCTGTCGGCTCCACATACCGGCGCCTTACAGCCAAACTAGCTTGCAAATCGGTAACTTCCCTCGCGTCATACTTCCAGCCAAAACAGCTCGGTTTTGCCTGCAAAGGAGGTTGTGAGGCCGCCGTTCACTCTTTCAGGACAGCTATCCACAATCAAGGCGATGATGTGTTTCTGAAGGTCGATATCAAAAACGCTTTCAACTCAGTTGACCGGGGCGCCTTGTTGGCCCAAATTAAATCTAAAGCACCTGCCATTTTACCATTTATGCTCCAGTGTTACAACGACCCCACCAAACTCATTTACAAAGACCACCTCATCTCATCCGAAGTGGGCTGCCAACAGGGCGACCCTCTAGGTCCAGCAATCTTCAGCCTTGCTATACACCCGGTCATCGAGCTTCTAGATTCAAAATTTAATGTTTGGTATTTGGATGATGGGACCCTTGGAAGCGATGCACCCACTGTACTATCAGACTTCCGCACTCTGATCTGCGAGTTCCAAAAAATAGGTCTGCAGCTGAACCTAGGTAAGTGCGAACTTTTTGTGCCAGACCGTTGTGGGGATAGAAACGCGATTATATCCAGCTTTAAAGAAATAGCTCCACAACTGTCTGTCATTGACAAGGATTCGCTCTTCCTTTTGGGCTCACCTATTTTAGACGAATCTCTTCCGGACTTCTTAGATAACAAATTACAAAATTTTAATGAAACTTTAGACCGCCTCCTCCAAATTAACTGTCACATGGCCTTTACCCTAATCCGTTTTTGCATTTTCGTACCTAAATTGACATATGTCTTACGGTGTTGTCAACTGTGGAAGTTCCCTCAACTTCTCAAACAGTTGGATGATACCATAAGACAAACGCTCTCCACTATTTTGAATACAAATTTCGATGACCGCGCATGGACTCAGGCAACGCTTCCAGTTAGGTTCGGTGGCCTGGGTGTTCGAAAGCCTTCTGACATATCGCTTCCGGCCTTCTTGTCCTCAGTCCACGCGAACCATAGTCTTATCTCCAAAATACTACATCACCCATCCTACTCCAATACAGTTACCTTTCTGGACGAGGCCAAGGACGCCTGGAGCGTAACTAGTGCTTGTAGCGAATTGCCTGACAATACTTTTTCCCAAAGGCTCTGGGACGAGCCACTCTGCAGACTGGTACGGAATAATCTTCTTAATACGTCCTCCAGTCCTGTGGAGCAGGCTCGCCTCTTAGCTGCGGAGAAGTGGGAGTCGGGCCTTTGGCTACAAGCATTACCGTCACCCAATACGGGCACATTGCTGGATCGAACAGCTTTCCGGTTAGCTACTTCCCTGCGTCTTGGCACCCCCCACGTCGTCCCCCATCGCTGTGTTTGTGGTGCAAATGTGGACAGCCTCGGACACCACGGGCTGTCCTGTCAACGAAGCGCCGGCCGCATCTCCCGACATCACTGTCTGAACGATCTCGTCCGTCGGGCTCTTGTCACCGCCGGAGTGCCAGCTGTGCTGGAACCCTCTGGTTTGGCGCGCGACGATGGCAAGAGACCAGACGGTATGACCCTGGTCCCTTGGAGAGTGGGACGGGCTCTTGTATGGGACGCTACTTGCGTCGATACACTTGCTCCGTCCCATGTCCAGGGCACCTCGAGTTCTGCAGGTGCGGCCGCCAATCAGGCGGAAAACCTCAAGCGGCGCAAATATGAGAACCTTAGTGGGGATCTCATATTTGAACCGTTTGGGGTTGAAACCTTAGGTACATGGGGTCTGGGTGCGCACAAACTTTTCGGAGAAATCTCCAAAAAACTCATTGAGGCCACCCGAGACCCCAGAGCCGGCACCTACCTGGCCCAGAGAATAAGTATCGCAATCCAGCGAGGAAACTCTTTGAGCCTTCTAGGTACTCTGCCTGGTGGGGACGACCTAGGAGATTTCTTTTTTTTGTAGCATTTTAAGTTTTGGAGTAGTTATTATTTTTTTAGTACTTACCTACTTTTATAGTACAATTGATTTTGTTATCATAACTGATTAAATTTTATTGAAATTAAAAGTCATCAAGAATTCCAATAAATAATAATAACTAGTCACATATTATGTCAATTTTGCAGAATTAAATCCATTTAAAAATTAGTTTATATCTATTGAATTTTAAAATATTGATTTTTAATTACGAATGATTTACAGGATATATAATGATGTAAGTAAAATTTTCTCTTTCTTTGTGCCATTACTCAACTAGGTACGAGATAAACGAAAAACTACAGATTTTTTTCTTAAAAACTGTTAAAAAAAACGTATAATTTTTTTTTACTTAAAATTACAGATATAACTTTAGACAGTATAAATAAAAAAGTTTTAATTTTTTTTTACAAAATATAAAGAAATGCCATGAAGTGTAAAAATATTGGGTTTCTCCATACAATCTTATGTAGCGCAAAACTCAGGAGTTCGGGCAAACTTTTGGTTTATGTTGTAAGTATAGTTTTTTCAGCATATAGAAAACTATAAATCTAGTACAATTTCATTTAAAAGGCAATTTTGATTATTGTTGCATACTTTTCAGTTGCTCGTAGTTTAGAATATAGTCTCAATAAATATTTTTACTTATCGTAAAGAGGAGGTCTTTAATTTTTCGCAAAAACAAGAGGCTCCTTTTTCTATCTAGGTATCAAAATTTCATAACAGTAGATATTTACTCGTTTAGCTATAATAAACATTGTTTGTTTATATTAACATTTTGCCTCCTAAACAAAAACTTAAAATTAACGCAATTTTCATTAATACAATAATTCTTTTTCTTGTCAGATATTTTATACGGAAATCAAATTTGGTTTTTACCCGACTACGGCGAAGCCAAATGGAAGGGTAGTGATTTTGGCAGTCTATGTATGTATGCATGTATGTATGTATGTATGTATGTATGTATGTATGTATGTATGTATGTATGCATGTATGTATGTATGTATGTATGTATATATATATATATATATATATATATATATATATATATATATATATATATATATATATATATATGTATGTATGTATGTATGTATGTATGTATGTATGTATGTATGTTTGTTCCCTCGTAGCGTCTAAACTACTGGTCCTATTTTAATAAATGAGGTGTCAATAGATTCGTAATGATGCCGCGGGTAATATAGGCAATATAACTTTTTTCAAAATTATGTATTTCGAAAATTAAACCTCGGATTCTAACTTCTAAAAAATTAAATCGAGATAATTATCACATGTTTCGTATCAAAAGAAAGGTCTTGGCAAGCACACTACAAATATTTACATAATTTGTATATATATTATATCATATTGTTTAAGTCAAAATATAGGTTTAAAATATAATTCGTACAATATTTGTCCAATTTTCTAAATTAACCTATAATGAGACTATAAATATATAATTTATATATTATGTTCCTTCATAGCATTATATTTTATTTTATAAATGTATTTTTTTACAGGCAATACATAACAAATTAAAAAAATTAAATAACACCTATATTTTCAAGCAGTGAACGAGCTGATAATGATGTTATGAATAGCTAATACCACTCTTAATTATGTCAGCTTTCAAACAAAAAAAAACTAGAAATCGGTTATTTGGTTCATCCGATTTTAATAAGAAAGTGAAAATGAAATCAATTACTAGCACTTTTATTACTCACTCGTTCGATAGATGTCACATTCGAGTCTTAAATTTTGCTGAATCGCGGTATCGTTGTGTTTAGAAGTTTATGATATATTCCACTACAATTATTGTCTAAGATCAAAATACGATTAAAAGTGAATAAGTGATATAATTGCATTGGTGAAATGAATGAATATTGAATGATCTCTATTGCATTTATTGAATATAAATTATAAATAGTTATACTTTATAAATCGTTCTTCGAGTTCGAATCAAGTCGTCATTTACTGTGTATGCTATGGTTAGTACATTTTAATTTCAGTTTTTCAGTTACTTTATTACCTTTAAGGTCCCTTAATAAATAATATTAATTATTGTTTCCTCGTGATACGGTAATTACTTGTTTTAAATTATAAATAATATACGTATAGTTTTGTATTAGATTAAAGTTAACACGGAAAAAATATTACATAAAAAAATAAGTTTAAAAAACTATAACCCGACTACGTAAAAAAAAAGAGGTCTAAAAAGGTCGAAACAAGAAAATAATTCAAATAGAAATCTAGAAATGCATAGTTACAAAAATGGTCAAGGTAGAGCTGTGGTCGCACACACTAATGGCGTCATCTAAGCGTCAGTTCACACCGGGATGCGTGACTTCTAGGTATAAACTGAAAATGCGTATATCGTCATGTACACATGCATACCCCAAGATAGTTACAGACGGCTGCATTTTGACATCGACTGTTCCGAACAGTAGGTGCGACCACGGCGAACCGGCCAAAGTCTGACCCAAGCGAAAATTGACTCAAAAAAAGATACTGGTGAGCGTTTGGTGGATAAGTACCGGTGTCGTTCACTACAGCTTTCTTACATCTGGCCAGACGTTTACGGCAGATGTCTATTGCCAGCAACTGCAAATCATGATGGAATAGCTAGCTGCTAAACAACCGAGGTTGGTCATTCGCTCTAGGCCACTGCTGCTTCAGGACAAGAGGCTAGACCAGACCACACACTGCACAACAGTCGGCTACCAAATTAGAGGAGCTTCAAATGGAATGTCTAAGACATCCACCGTGCTCCCCGGACCTTGGTCCAGCAGATTACCATTTTTTTCCAAATTTGGATAACTTTTTGCAAGGGAAATTATTCAACTCTGATGGGGCAGTCCAAAGATTCGCCTTCAAAGATTTTATTGATTCCTGTCCGAATGGTTTTTATAATAAAGAAATCAATGAGATGGCAAAAGTGCACCTATGAAACTGCAGTTTTGTATCAAAAAATTTAAACGAATTTTTTTCATGTATTTTTTATTTGTATTAATCGAAGTTATCACCCATGCAATCAATGCATCTTTGCCAACGCAGTGGCAATTTATTAATGCCCTTCTTAAATAAATCAGCTGGACGTGAGGCAACAAATTCTTCAAAGTCATTTTGTACTGCCTCTCGGGTATTGAATTTTTTTCTCGCCAAGAAGTTATCCAAATTCTGGAAAAAGTAGTAGTCTTGGAGACCGTCTGCTGTGCAGTATGAGGTCGCGCGTTGTCGTGCAGGAGCAGCGGAGACGAGCGATTGACCAATGCTGGTTGGAGTTGTGCCAGCTTCTCCATCATTGTGTTCAATTCTTCACAGTACACATCTGCAGTAATACTCACCCCATTTGGTAAGAAGCTGTGATGAATCACACCGGCGCTAGACCACCAAACAGTGACCATCACTTTTCTATGGGTAAGTTTCCATTTAGGGCATTGTTTAGGTGCTGAACCAGGATCAAACCAACTTGCTGAGCGCTTGCGGTTATCAAACAGAATCCATTTTTCATCGCAGGTTACAATGCGGTTCAAAATTCCTTCATTTGTGTGTCTGTTGAGCAGTGAAAGGCACGTCTCGACGCGTACTTCGCGCTGGCGATCATTGAGTTCGTGGGGCACCCAGTTGTCAAGCTTTTTTACCTTTCCAAATTGACGCAAATGGACCAATATTGTTTTGACGCTAACGTCCAAAGTTGCTTCTAATTCAGCCGTAGATTGTGTATCATCAGCTTCCACAATCGCCTTTAATTCGTCATTGTCGACCAAAGTCTTCGGACGACCGCAAGGTTCATTTTTCAGGTCGAAATTTCCAGAACGGAAGCGAGCAAACCAATAACAGGTGGTGCGTTGGTTTGTAGTGTTAGCTCCGTAAACGTCGTTGATGTTGCGTGCCGCTTGTGCCGCGTTGCTGCCACGACGGTACTCATATTCCATAATTACTCGAATTTTTAACGTATCCATGACGACGAAAAAGATTGAAATGCGATGAAAATGTAATACTAATCAATAAACAAATGACTACTTTTGGAAAAAGAATTCCATGTTTTTAAATAAAATTAATTTGATTTTAGAATTCTTAGTTGAAATTGAAATGACCAGTACTGCAGAACGGCAATTTCATAGGTAAATTATATACTATTATATACCTATTATAACCTATTATATACTTTGATTAAATAAATATATTATGTTTAATAAAAACTACTTTATATTCCCCTTTACAAAACGCCAATTTCATATGTAATGACCTAATATTAATACACCTATGACCCAATGCCAAAAACACATGTAGGTATGTCGCCTTGAACTCGCCGTTATAACCTGAAACCGGTATTCTCCGCAATCGTAAACTTTGTCTCGTCATTCCTCTACTAACTACTTACGTATGTATCTATTAAAATTTTGCAATAAACGTTAATAATATTAAAAAAATATGTTTTCGTATAACAATACAAAACGCAATAAGCCTGGTTAGCAGACATCCAGAAATACCATTTAGTATAAATGTTTTCATAAACCTCGTATTAAACCGTTTCACAGATGAAACATCTGGTTTAAAAGCAGAAATAAAATAAAATTAGCCCAACGCTCCGGTATTTTAGTTTTAACGTCTAACCGGAACTAATTTAGAGGCGTTTACTGCATCTGCAGTAAATCAGATCTTACTGCACTGCGTGTGAATTAGGCTGAAAAAAATTATAAAGTTCAGCACGTGGAGAGTGGAGACGGAGCTTAAAATCGCTAGTTCAGGGTGCGCGGTGTGTGTGTGGGCTGAGTCTGTGTGCGTCCCGCTGCAGGTATCGCCGCTCAGTTCCCTTCAGGCTTTAGCGCTTGAGTTACGTGTAGAGGGTGTCACAGTCGCGCTGTTCAAAATTCGAATACGCTGCGATCTATCGAAATACACATTGAATTTTAAATTTAGAACGATTGTTAATTTAATTAAAAATGTGGAAATCAGAATCAAACGTCGAACAAGCGATCCTATTTGACGAGTTACTGATACCAATAATTGAATAAACAAAAATGTTGATGAATTTGTGCCGATTTTTGGGAAGGTGTTGATTTGAACCGAGTGTTGGAAGTGATTTGAGATTTAAGTGCGTCGTTACTGTGGTCTTAAGTGAATCGTTGAAAATACTCTGAAACATTGCATTTGGATATTTTTTGAACCTGATTTTTTTTTAACTGGTAAGTGTTTTATTATTTATTAGATATTAATTTCACAAGAAGTCAATATTTACAACTTCATCACGCACCTTAATGTTTTAAATATCTGACAATCATTATTAGGTATAATTGATTGTTTTTTAATAATTAAAAACACAAAAATAAAATATTTTATAGGGTTCTACCTCCAAAAATACAAATTGAAATTTAAATACAATATTCTCATCAAAACTATATATATTTATTAACAGTACATAATTATTTTTGTGTTAAATAATGTTTTAAATTATATGACAGTATAAATCCTCCGCATTCAGAACGTGTTTTTTAAATTTTTCGCATAATATTTTATTTCGAGGCAAACACTGTCTTTTTTATGAACGGTATCTTCTTTTTTAAATTCACATGTTATTTTTTGCGAATGATGATATTTTATCTTCTTTATCTAGTTGGCGAGAATCGTATTTCTTTTAGGTACTGTAAAGGTCTTGTAGTAGGCAAAATATTTGAAATAATTAGGTTCTGATTGTTATGTACAGGTCTGCAGGATACTCTCCTGCAGACCTGTACATAACAATCAGAACCTATTTCATTTTTACTCGGCACATACTGATTTTAAGAATCTATTTTCTGATACAAATGTCCTGAAAGCTAGCCTATATGGAAACTGGTAGCAAAACCGAAATCCGTTTAGAATCATCATTGTCAATAAATAGGTAGGTGTACTTCGGATGAAATAAACTAATTCGGATTTACTCATTCCGATATAACAGCATGTATTTAATAGGCATCTCGTTGTTATTCAATTTAAATACTTATAAGTTATTGTCTATCTTCGATATGTAAATTACTCCGTTGCCACTAATATATTCAAGACTGACATTTAATATCTGATTATATTGCTAAGTAATAATCAATAAGTTTTTTAGTTTCTTGATTGACAGATGCTGATAAAATCTTTTTTCTATAACACATCATCTCGATGTTATATCGAATAATTGTTACAGCAGGCCTTTTACCAGCAATTTTTTATGAAAAAATGTGTTACTATACAGTTCCTTGTTTACCTATATTTGTTACTTGTTTGTGACATTGCTTTGCTTATATAATATTATAATAACTAAATAATATAATGACCTACAATTTGATACCTGACTTTCCTACAAATTTCACAGAATACCTTTAATAATTTACATACTTTAAATGCTTTTAGAAATATCGTTCGAAATATACCATTTAGAAATAATAAAGTGCTTGCTCTATTTTATTTCTTAGGAAAATTTAGTCACTAAAAACGTCCATCTAATTAACTAATATCTATAATCGTATACTTTAAACGAGAAAATCTTGTGTATATATACGGTATCTCAACAACGCGACGGCTACAACTTACAAGTATCTTATATTATACTTTAAACAAGACAATCTTGTATATATATAATCGGTATCTCGATAACGGCTACAACGGATACAAAAAACCATGAAATTTAGTATGCAGGGAGTTTTAAAGAAAGAAAAATCTATCTAGCTAGGTCTATCCTTGGGAAATTTTGTCGTGCAACAATATAGCAATAATTTCGACTCTATTATGTCATTTCGATTGGCAGATAGGTATGCTTATGTATAATTTTTGCTTTGTTTAAACATTCGGAATGTTTCGAATCACGGTCAGGTAAAATAGTTTCGTGATTCTCTTTATTTTTATTAACTTATCAGATTTCCGAGCAAAGCTCGGTTACCCAGGTACTTACTACTTTAAACGAGACAATCTTGTATAGGTATATATAATCGGCATCTCGGCAATAGGCAAGTATTTACATGAAATTTATTAGCCAGGAGTTTTGGGGGAGAAAAATCGGTTTATCTAGGTTTTATTCCTGTGAAACTTCTCATTTTTAAGTTAAATATGTTTTCTCTTTTATCGTGCAACTATAATTATATCAATAATTTCGACTCTATAATGTCAGTCCGATTGGCAGTTTGGTTAATTTTTTCGTTGTTCGGAAATTCAGAATGTGGCGGGTTCGAAACCCGGGTAAATTATTTTTGTGATTCTTTTTTTTTTAATCTACTAGAGCTCCGAGCACCGCTCGGTTACCCAGGTACTTTATATTTATCAGATAATTCAATAATGAAAAATGATTTATAGTTTGAAGTAAATATCTTAATTAAAACTGATGCAACAGCGCGCGGCCGCAGCTGAGCGCTGCGAGACTTCACATCATCATATTTTTTCTTTTCTATCGTTTTCTATTAAGACCCACCACACGTCAAACTTTATATAGGCCAGATATGTTTTACAGGCTTTTATGACAAACTGTGTTATATCTATCGATGCGGAACCAAATTAAGTTACCTATGTTTTCGAAACTCTACCATCTATATATTAATACGTGAAGCGAAAATTTCAAGTACAGTTTTACGATAATTGTGCGTACGGATGAGAGTAAAATTTGGCACAATTAAAGTTTATGCTGTGGAAGGCGTGCGAAAAGCTTAAATTTCTTAAAATAATGCTTAGAAATACATTAAATTAATGCAAATATCAGCAACATACACTACCATGGATTTGGTTCACAGATACACACACTAGCTAAAGACAGTTTGGACACATTCTGTTTGAAATTGATAGTGTTGTGCCCTTAAGAAGTTTAATCGGTATTGTTGCCCATCGAGAAAGTTATTAGTTGAAACCAAATCGATTTTCGAATCGCCGTCAAACAAAAACGAGTATTTGACAATTTAAATATATATCGATTTATGGTCCATTCATTATTGTCAATCCCTATGAGTTTTGACGTTCGGTTTCATCATGAAAAACGTGAGTGAAATTTTATTTTTACCCGACTACAGCGAAGCCAAAAGGAAGGGTAATGATTTTGGCAGTCTATGTATCTATGTATGTATGTATGTATGTATGTATGTATGTATGTATGAATGTATGTATGTATGTATGTATGTATATATGTATGTTTGTTTGCATCCTCGTAGCGTCTAAACTACTGGTCCGATTTTAATAAATGAGTAAATAGATTTTTAATGATGCCTGTTATGCTATGTTGCGCGCGGTTATTTTGTAATTTGAAAATTGAACCTCAGATTCTAACGTCTATAAAATTTAAACCGAGATAATCATCACGTGTTTGGTATCAAAAGAAAGGTCTTGGCAAGTACATTACACATAGGTATTAAAATATATTATATTTTGTAATATATTGTTCTTTATATATAGATAAATAGTCTCGCTCCGCGCTGGCGAAGAAGATTTCTTAAATTCAAGTGTTTTGATTACTTATTAATATTGTTCCAAAAATATGTTCAATTGGGAAACGGAAAAATACAAAATAAAAAATAAGTTAAAAAAACTATAACCCGACTACGTAGAAAAGGGGTCTAAAAAGGCCGGAACAAGAATATAAATCATATTGAATATTGAGTACAAAAATGGTTAAGGTACAGCCGTGGTCGCACCTACTTTTTATGGTTCGGAACAGTCGATATCAAATCGCAGCCGTCTGTATCTATCTATACGCGACGCATCTTGTTGTGAACTAACGCTTAGATATGTCATTAGTGGGTGCGACCCCGTGCTCGCTAGAGCGTCTCTAGCTTGACCATTTTTGTACCTATGCATTTTTGGATTTCTATGTGAATTATTTTATTTCGGCCTTTTTAGACCCCGTTTTTACATAGTCGGGTTTAAATATAAAAAGGTTTCAATATAAAAAATAATATAGCTGTCTCTCACATGAAGCGACATCGTATCGCATAATGTGAAAACTCTCTAATATGCGAAGCAAAAATCACGTTTTCACGGTTTTGGACCTATTTTAAGGGCCATCCTCACGGTCCAGACTGCAAATCCAGCAGCCTGTCAATAAATTGTTTTATCTTTTCATCTCTTATCTGTAAATAGTAGTAAAGAAGGCTAAGTAGGCTGAAACCTAGGACGGCAAATTTCAGGGGGCGGCAAATGTGGCCTAAACATTTTTCTGGTCTTAAAACTTAGGCCTTTTCATCCGTTATTGGATGATTTATACAGTATTCTCCGATCGAGGTAACCACTCTTGAAATACTGTAGCGCCGGGGTACTGTACAGGCGGTTTTTTAAAATGTCGTATGGTTGCCTAAGCACATACGACATTCTCACAACAGTCAGCCTAGTCCAGAGGAATGACTGGTCAATACGTCTGGGGCCAACCATGTACGGGTTTCCTCACGATGTTTACCTTCACCGTTAGAGCGTCCGTATAATGTACTTGAGATCTGAAAAAGTCTCATTGGTACACGCCACAATCTGTGAATCGAACCTGCACTCTCCCGAGTGCTAATCAAACGGTCTACCCACTAGGCCACGGAGCTCTTTTGTCTCTTTTTGTCTTACAGAAATATAAAAAACATTATTATTTGCATACAAAAATTATTCTCGAATATTACAAAAAAAAAAAGAATAGTACTGTACAGTATACTTTACGTACACTCTAACGTCTGAATACAAAAAATTACTCAACGCTCTGTAAATTACACTTATGCGGTAATATACAATGCAAAATATTCTAAAAGTGTTTCAATATTATAAAATACAATTTAAATTAAATATTTTTTTAGATGAGAGCAGTGAGCGGCGGCGGATTCCTTTGGTATTTAGAAGATATGCGACTCTGCAGATTTTGACGGTTGCAGTTTTGGTCCATAGGGATTTATCCAATAGAAACCTGCAAAATTAGAGACATTTTTGCTCGAAAGAGAGGAAGTTTAGGGGGGAGGAGGGGCAAAAATAGCCTGTGGGTAAATATCATAGATAAAATGTACACATTTTTATTGCGTATCTGATAGGCAAAAGAACCTTCATAATTGAAGTAAAAATAATTGAATATGAATAGGCTATTTTCTACATTTTTTTTTCAAATATATTTTAAAATGTTCGTATCGATTCTATAGTCAACTAGTATTTTTATTTCCTGGAAAATTATTTAAATTATTATTTAAATATCTCTTTATGCAAAGAAAAAATGATTAAAATTTAAACGACAAATGTTTGCGCCATAACGACAGCCACCATTATCATGACGTCATGAGAACAGAAACAAATAAATGTCATATGTGCGTGTGTAGTGCATCAACTTAAGATTTAACTTTCGCTGTTGTTTTTTCGATTTAATTATGTTCTTATGACGTCACTTACAAGAAAAATGTGGCGGCTGATGTTTTCGATCACGTGACATACAGATAATAAAACTACAGTTTTATTTTCGAAATTATAAATAAATCGCATATTTCTATTACAAAATAGTGTTGTATTCGTATCTCTTACGATAGAAACTATATAAATAACAAATGTATATCATTTAATTTTGATAGATGAAACTTGAATTTGAAACGTCGAATTTCGACCACAGGGAAATGTTAGTTTTATATTATTATACCTAAGTCGCATAGGGAACGAAATTCGACCAATTTTTAAGTTTGAACTTTATTAGGGTTATTTTAGACACGCAATAAAAAATATGTAAATGTGGTCTCCCGTCTCTGGAATGTGAAAGAAGATTGACAATTGTGTCAATTGAAACAAATTCTCGAACCAACACGGTCTACTGTTATTATACAAACGCATGGCAGTGTAAGTGGCTAGTCTAGGTGTAACGTGGTTTTTATTATTCATTTTATTTTAAAAAGTGCTTTAAAATGTGCTTTCTGCATACTTTTAGTATAATAAATTAGTATAATATAATATATATAATATAATATATTATATTATATTTATTATAATATAGTACATACATTTACTTTAACTGTGCCAAATTTCATACACCTCCGTTTGCAATAGGTACTTTTCGTAAAAAGAGGTCAGAACTTTTCGTTATTGTTATGTTAATGTTATGTTAACATAATAATCGTTAAATAGATAATTTCTTTCCAAAGATTAATTGATGATTCTGTAACAAATTTTGAAAAAAATACGACCTAGCTATGTTTAAATTAAATTATGATATAAAATAATATACTTTATGGTTTTAAACAAAACTAAATACCTTCTAACAGAAACAATAGAACATACAAACTAAAATTGGGAAATAGTTGTGATTGATCTTTTCAACCACAGTATTAACAAAAAAGTAGAGTGTGCAGTTAAGACCGCACGCCGAAAGTGAACTTCATTGGCAATGGTAATCAATTTATGTGAATATACACGTAAATAACACCTTAGAGCGTGACGGATCAGCCTCACTCACAGCCTATTAAGATTAGTGTGTGCGGCGCTTTCTCGCTCGGGTAGGTACACCCGGCGGTCCCGAGTTCACCCGATCGAGCCTTTTAACTCAGAGCGTGACGGATCAGTCTCACTTACAGCCTACGAAAATGTGTGTGCGGCGCGCCAATAGAACTTTACACTTCAAAACTCAACCTAAGTAATTTGTTAAATTGGTGTCCAATTTAACGATATTACCTAGTAGAGAATTAGTACCTACTGTAATCCGACCAACTAATTGTTGTACATAAATATAAGATTATGACCAGAGGGTCTAAAAAGGCCACTTTAGGTGTTTCAAAATAGTTAAATTGTAAAATTTAACGATATCAGATTTCATCATATTAGAAAACATCAATGTTGACAGTTTTCAATAGAAATGCATAAAATGGCGCACATAATATCAGTTGAAAAAAATATATGAATCATATTAATATGAAACACCTAAAGTGGCCATTTTAAACCCCCTGCTCTGTTCGATAGCGATGTTATCGATTTTATTGTCATTATTTGGTGACAACCTCATTGGCGAGGAACCAAACTTATCTTTCGCACTGGGACCTAACATTTTGCGGGGATCAAAGGAAGCTGTTATATACTAGTCCTGTATATAATAGTGCCTAGAGTCAGCCTTTCCTACTGATATATAATCCCTGTAATCGGCCCTGCCAGCGAGTTCATCTCCAGTCCTCATAAAGACAATTCCTCAGTTTTGAGTATCCGCGCGCGACATTTGCCTTTTGCCAGTAAACTTTTTATTTTGTATTCAATTAACTTTTCAGTGTAATAAAATTTCTTTTTTAAAAAGTGATTTTTAAAATCCCCCATAACAAGCGTCCATTGTTATCCAAGCAGAAGTGTTGTATGCCAGATATTATTCAAATTTGGTCAGCGGTTTAAACTAACCACGGTGTCTAGGAAGGTATAAAAACACTAGATATTAGTGAAAATTATACTTAGTCTTGCTCCGTACTATTAATAGACCAATTAACTAGTCGAATGCAATTAAATATTTTACCTGCGTGGAGACCTTGCATTTGGTTTAATTTCACGATTCTAGACTATCAATAATAGATTTAAGCATTTTCACTTTTGAATCAAGCTATGAATGTACTTTACTTGTTAGTTTATGTTGCATGATTATAATAATATTATTTAGCTTCTACCATCAATTTGGTATTATAAATATTGTTCCTTTAGTTTTAGGGAATACTAGGGTCAGCTAGTTAGGAGACCGACGTTTTTCTGTCTCAACTATGAACAGAAATAAATAAATAACTACACCTACAAGCTACACCTCTACAATCTACACCTACAACCTTCACCTATAAGCAATACCCTACACTACAATTACAATCTCCACCTACTGGGGCTGGCCAAAATAACATTTGAAAATATTAATAAAAAAATTAAATTGTAATAAAATTAACTGTAAAAAAAATTAAATTAATAAAAAATATTTTGAAAATATTTCTGAAATAGTTCTGTTTTCAATTCCAACAAATTTTTTAAACACACCGATTAATGCTTGACGGTCAAGTGACTATAACCCCCCACACCGATTTCCGTGACGGTGGTGTTTCATTGAAATGAAACCGGCCACCGTCACCGAAATCGGCCAGGCCAGTTACGCAGGAGTAAGTTTTATTGTGCCTAAGTGTGTGCGCATTATACAAGAGCACTCTCTATTCCCTTACTCTCATAACCCAGTGGGATGGATAACCGACACGACTGGTGAGAGATCAGGCGCAGGTCCTGACCTGATTGTCTGACAAGAAGGCATTTCTTGTCAGACAATCAGGTGATTAGCCTGCATTGTCCTAACCAAACTTGGAAACAATATTTTTTGATGGTCCAATGCGCGAACCGTACCCACGACCTCCGAGTCGAGAGCCAAAGAGCCAGAGAGCTAACCTAACCTAACCACTAGACCACGAGAGAGATAACATGATAATATTTAACCCAGAGTTAACTTTAACCCAGATGTGTGCAAGTGGGCCTTAGTATGGTAAAATTTAACTGTGGTTTTTAATATTTTCTCGCAATTTTTCCAATATTCCTCACCTTTTCAACCTTCCCTGAAATTCCACAATTATTTCAAGATCACAATTAAACAAATCGCTTTAGCCGTTTTTGAGTTTTAGCGAGATAGGTAAATTACCTACCTAATTGTAATTCAATTTTATAAATTTCTTTTTATATTATTATAAATTATTAAATACCTACTATAGATTACCCATCATGTAATTACTGTATGAATTTACTATTTGCAAACTTTCAAAAATACTTATTCATTATTAAGTACAAAAATATTTTACTATAACTAATAATGCATTTATTTTAAATCAGCAAAATTCTTATATTTTCCGAAAAGCAACATAAACTATATGGACCGAACAATGCAAAAAGTAAAGTAATCAGTTGGTAAATTAAAAAGTTACGGGACCAAAAGGGACTAAAAAAACTAAGTTTTTATTTTATGAATGAAAAACGAAAAATTATTGTTCAAATTCTTATGTCATTTTATTTATGACATTTTTTTTAAACAATGATATACATGTGAAGCGAAAATTATAGGTACAGTTTTACGAGAATTGTACGTACGGACAAGAGTGAAATTTTGTACAGTCAAGTTTATGCTGAGGAAGGCGTGCGAAAAGCTTAATTTTTTTAAAATAATGCTTAGAAATACATAAAATTATTGAAAATATCAGCAACACACACTACCATTGATTTGGTTCACACAACACACACATAGTGTATGTATATGCTAAAGACAGTTTGGAGATATCGTGTTTGAAATTTGAAGCGTTGTACCCTTATGAATATTAATCGATGTTGTTGTCCCATCGAGAAAGTTATTAGTTGAAACCAAATCGAATTTCGAATCGCCGTCAAACAAAAATTTGTATTTTTGCACTGTCAAATCTATATCGATTTATGGTCGATTCATTGTTGTCATCATCGTGAAAAACATGAGCGAAATTTTATGTTTCGTAATTTTAATGGAAATGGACTGAAATTCTTGTAATTATTTCAATAATTATAGTTTATAATTATTATCGCTACCTCAGTTAGCCCTCACTGCCTACCGTGCGTTTGGTGTAATTTCATTACACATTGACGTTTGCCAATCTGTCACAACATTTTAATTTTTTTTCTATCTAAAAGGAAAAATAATAAACACAAATCTCCTACAATTTAAAAAAAATATATAAATATCAAATTTAATCCTGCGAAATTAAGTAATTTTTGCTCGCTTGCTTTCAAAGTACAAAACATAATATTATTATTATAATATATTTTGCGCTGTCACACTTTCAAATAGTTACTCTTGATTATTATAAGAAGAGTGATTTTTAGACGGAAGTTTGGGGGGGAGGAGCAAAAACAGAATAGCCTATGGGCAAATGTGTAAATCTGGCAATGTAAATATAATAGACAAAGTTAACTCATTTTATTGCGTATCTTCTTAGATACGCAATAAAATGACATGAATACGGTAAAAGAACCCTCAAAATTGAAACTAAAATATTTAAATAGGAATTATGGTTGAATTTCGACCACAGGGCGATCTCTAGTAAAGTATAAACGCAGTATTTAAATTAATAAAATCATTTTTGTATTTATCTTCATACATTTTCAACTGATGTAACGTCTGTCGTGATTGATTTTTTAGGGTTCCGTAGCTTACGTTTCGGAACCCTTATGGTTTCGACATGTCCGTCCGTCCGGTTACTGTCCAAACGGTTAGTGCTAGAAAGATGAAACTTTATAATGATGAAAAGATGTATTTACTACGTCGACAAAGTGCTAATGCAAATGCTAAATAAATAATCACTACAAAATATTTTTTTTTGGAGTAGGTACCTACCTTACACGTAAAGTGGGGGATGATTTTTTTTTCTCGCGTGTACCCCATAGAGTGGGGTATCATTAGATAGGTCTTTTATAAACATTGAGAGTTAGTTAAGATAACATTAAAGCGCATTTTTTTGTATAGAGCGTTTTTAATGCTCTCCAACGATGAGATCGTTGACGAAATAGTTATCTTTTGTGATAACTGTATTTCGTCAACGGTTGATCGTAGATACGCCATTGTAAAGACAATATTTCCTGGCTCATTGTGTAGGTACTTTTCGAAAAGCCAATAACAAAAACTATACATGTTCCCCATTGGATCGAATTTGCTTAATTTAACTGTCGTCCATACTGTGAAAGCCTTTTTCCAAAGCTCTGTCGTCAAAGGGCTTTTTATTAATTACTACATTAGCAATTTAAATTGAAGTTTACGGTTCTATTTTAGGCAAATTTCTTACTTTATAGACTGAACTGGCGAATTTTGTTTTGCATCCTTTCACAAGAATAGTAAGTACCTGGGTAACTGAGCTTTGCTCGGACATCTAGTAGATAAAAATAAGTAAAAAGAATCATAAAAATATTTTACCGGGGTTCGAACCCACCGTTCCGAATTTCCGAACAACACAAAAATTACGTATACGCATACTATCAAATTGCCAATCGGACCGACATAATGTAACAGTTGAATTTATTGATATATTGTTGCACGACGAAAGAAAAAACATATTAGGTCTTTACCTGTGAAATTGCCGTTCTGCAGTACTGGCCATTTCTAGTCAAAATAATTTTTGTTTGGCTATGAATTCTAATTTCAAATTAATTTTATTTTAAAAACATGGAATTCTTTTTCCAAAAGTAGTCATTTGTTTATTGATTAGTGTTTTCATTGCATTTCAATCTTTTTCGTAATCATGGATACGTTAAAAATTCGAGTAATTATGGAATATGAGTACCGTCGTGGCAGCAACGCGGCACAAGCGGCACGCAACATCAACGACGTTTACGGAGCTAACACTACAAACCAACGCACCACCTGTTATTGGTTTTCTCACTTCCGTTCTGGAAATCTCGAACTGAAAAATGAATCTCGCGGTATTACCTTATAGTATGCAGGCTAACTACAGGCGAGGCGTGCATATAAGCTGGCTTATAAATATTACTTTAAATCTATTATTTAATATTTATATTAACTTTGAAAATACGGAATTGGTTCGTCAAATAGTGTTTGCGGAATTTTTTGGGTGAATTGGTTTAGTATCGTATTTACAAAAAAGAATATATTATATAATATACATAAGGGAAGCCGGCTTATATGCACGCCTCGCCCGTGCGGCGGGCGATAGGTACAGGTAACTAGATGCAAAACTGTCATGAGTCCATTGAGAGCAATGCAAGATTAAGCCCAAAAGTCAAAACGCTAGAAATTGAAATCAGTTCTGCAACTGGAGGGCAATTGTCGTAAATATTATCGGTTAAATCCCGTTTGGATTTTCAGGCTGTCCTGGTCGCGCGCGCATATATTGACGCGTACGAGAATTAGTCAGCGCGTGTATCAAACGTTAAGAGAATTAGGTTTCTGATTCACTGCTCAGGTTGTCCATTTCACCAGTCTAATGCCCGGTTTCTAAGGCTTATAATCGCAAACGCTTTAACCAATCAAATGCTTTATTGAATAGACAAAATACCGACAAAAATATATCTCAGAAACCGGGCATAAGAGAGTGAGCGTAGTGACACCGAGTGTGTGCAATACTTGTTTGCAAACACTTAAAAAATTAAAAACGCAACAACGGAATCTGTCACCGGTATATAATTCAGTGTACAAGACTTGATATGATATGATGATACAAGATATGAAACATTTGAAAAAGTGATGGATCAAATTTTATTTAAAGTAGCTGATTCGAAAAAGACAATCATCATTTGTGGAGATTTCAACATTGATATTTTGAAGTCGGTCCCTAAATACCAGAATCGGTAACTTATTTGGTTCTTACAACTTGCTACAATTATTTTCGGAACCAACTAGAATTACTGAATCTTCAGCTAAGAGGATAGATAATATATTTGCAAACTTTCTAGAATATAGCATAATAGAGAGATAAATTATTAGTTAAATTAAATCGGATCATTTAGGACAATTTTTTAAATTAGAAACTAAAAACAGGGAAATTATTAAAAAGAAAATTAACTATGTTCATGTAACTAAATCTCAGTTAGATAAATTTAAATTAAATTGCACTCACAACTTCCTCTAAATTTCTGCAACAAAAATCACAGTGAGGCTTACTGTAAATTTTTTAATAAATTTAGTAACATATTCAACACAGTATTTACATCCAGGTTGCTTTTAGTGACAGATAATCCTAGCATTAGTGAGTAGGCAACAGTGGGTATACATAATAGCCGATAAAAACTGTATGAATTCTATAGTGAAAAACAGTACAATTTTAGTGAAGAGTTTAAGTATAGGGTAAGAAAGTACTCAAAAATCTTTAGAAAAGTCTGTCAAAAGGCAAAAGCGAATTTCATTTCTTCAAAGATAAAAAATAGTAACAACCTAATAAAACTACATAGAAAATTATTAATGACGAGACTGGTAGAGTACGTAACTCTAAAGCTGAATATAAGTTAAAAATTGATGACATCTTTTGATCAATCAATCAATTGTTTTTTTTTTTATATATGTTAATGATCTGCCTTATCATCATGTAATCATGATACTGTACTATTTGCTGACGACACTTCGCTCTTATTTAACCTTAATCGACGCAGGATAAATTATTATAAAATAAATAGTGCAATCTCAAGTGTTGTCCGTTGGTTTAACCCGAATAATCTTTTACTTAACGAGATCAAAACAAAGTGTATAAGATTTTCCCTACCAAATGTCAAAAAGTAGCTACAGATAATATAATTAAAGGAAAACATTTAGAGCTCGTTGACTCGACGGTATTTCTAAGTATCATTCTTCAATGGGACCCACATTTAAATGGCCTTTCGAAAAAGCTCAGTTCTGCGGCATTTTCTGTTAAAATAATTCGTTACCTTACGGACATAGCCACATCTAGACTGCTTTACTTTGGCTACTTCCATAGCATTATGTCGTATGGCATACTGCTGTGGGTAACCCCACAGCAGTATGCCATGTATGCCAGTATGCGTGCTGGAAACGGCCGTCTAGATTCCATATTTGTGCTGCAGAAGAGAGCGATCCGTGCTATCTATAGAATGGGTCCCAGAGAAACTTTGCGCGAAAAATTTAAAAAGATAAATATATTGACAGTGACATGTCAATATATTTATGAGACTCTTTTGTATATCCATAGGAATATAATAAAAAAAAACATGTTATTCCCGTGGTACTTCCCCTTTAATTCTGACTTTTTGTCATCACAATTTTTGCTGTCTCCCGCTTTGCTTGGGGAGGGAAACTGGAATACTTCCTACTCCTCCTACAATCTTCTGATTAATTTCGTTGCAGGTTCCAAGACAGATTTAGCATGTCCCCCGGGCAACCCTGAGATCATATCAAAGGGTTTTTGCGGTTGGTTACCACTGTCGATCCTGGCTACACAGGAGTTGCAGTGGTGGGTAAGTGTGGTGGGCCAATTGCCCGTAAAAAATCCATAGGAATATCAATTTGTTTCCTAAGCAATACTCATAACATAAATACTAGAAATAAAGATAAACTCGCTTTGCCCACTTTTAGACTCCATAAGGTCAATGTTTCTTTTAAAGGGCAATGTAATTTACAAAAAAATTACAACAAAATTCCAAAAGACTTACAAAAATTATCGGTTTATAAGTTTAAGAAGACAATCAAAAACAACTTCAACAAAAAGCATACTATAAATTATCTGAGAATTTAGAGGATAAAAATTCTTGGAATGTAAATTTGCTTTAAATAACAAATATTACTTTCAACGTAATGAATACTATTATGATATTATTGAAACATTTATATAAAAATAAGTAATTAATTTGACATGTCCAATTTTGTTATGCAAATTTTGCAAATTATGCTAATTATGGAAATAAATAATTTTGACATTGACTTTGACTTTGACTTTGACTTTGACTTTGACTTTGACTTTGACTTTGACTTTGACTTTGACTTTGACTTTGACTTGACATTGACTTTGACTTTGACGTGTTCGACTTTTGTTATTAATTTAAGATTTTTTAAATATTTCTAAGCAAGTGTTTTATATTATTTGGAGATTAACGAATTCATAATGTTGGCCAAGGTTGAAAAACAATGGCAACATTAACTGAATACCATGGCCAATTTCAGCAATTACTGTAATTTGATGTTGAACAATAGTACCTATGTACATTTAGCGGTGTATTCTGTTAATTGTTTATTCGTGCGAGTGTGGAAAAACTATTATTATAATCAAAAGATAGTTATTATATTTGGACCACAACAATTTTTCTATCTCATGCCTATTTAATTAATCTTCTGTGATACGTAAATTAATGTATAAAATAAAACTGGGTAGGATTCAAGTAGGCAAGTATAGGTAACTATGGTTTAATTGAATTAATGTTGAGTAATGAGTTGCATGAAATATTTTAATAGGAGTGTGAAAAAAATAAAAAAATAGGTTCTAGCCAAAGAGTGGTTTTTACTTGAATGTTATCGCGAAATCGTTTAAATGTAACATAATAAAAATTACAATAACAGTGAACTAATTGGCGAGATATCTGGCTTAAATCTTAAATTGTTTTGTAGTTTAATTATGTTTGATTCTTCAAGAAACATATTGTATATCCTAAATAATTGGACATTTTGACAGCACCGTAATATTATGTTAAAATTCAATTGCTAAAAATAAGAAAAGGGATATTCCCTTTTTGATACGTCATATCATACGAGTCAAACACGTACATTTTGCTTTAACTTGTTTTAAGTGATGTTTAATTTTTGATAATATATATGATACGAGTCAAACTTGTATATTTCCACGCACGCACGCATGGTCACGTAAACTATGGTAACTGACACTCTTTATCTTTACATAGTATAATATTATGGAGACGCTTCCGCTGTCTGTTCGTTTAGATCTTTTGAACTAATCAACGAATTTTAATTCAAGATAATGATTCATAATATACCTAATATAATACATTTTACCCGTACGAAGCCAAGGTTAGTCGCTAGTTATTAATGAGAAGTGTTTAAAATGTAAAGAAACCGACTTCCAAAGTAAAAGCATTAGTTTCTATATTTTTTTTAAATAGTTTTTCATTTTTTCTTTTCATTAATATTATAATATTATTAACTAGTACCTGGGAGACCGAGCTTTGTTCGGAGTTTTAGTAAGACGATAAAATATTTAAAAATATAAGAGAAAGGCAATAAAAAGAATCACAAAAATCTGACCTATTTTCGAACCCGAGACCAATTCGTAAACAACACACAAATTACCATTCTACCATCCAGCTAATGCTACTTTTTATCGCGGCGAAATGTACGGTTCCCGCAAGATGTCCTTTTGCGCGTCATGTGATTTCAATGTAGATTTTAAGCACTTATGCACAAAACACCTCCATCAAGTTAGTTGGAGCAAGAGACCCTACACTTACTATTTCTAAAACGAAAATTACTCAAAATGCCTAATGTTGAAACGGCCGGCGCCGTGTCTCAGATAAGTTCATAGTTAGTGATCATATTCTATATTTAAAAAAAATCCCCTTTTCTCTTGGTCATTCATTGCGTGAACTGCTAGACCAATTTTCATAAATATTTTTTGTGATGTTGTGTTGACAGAAAATGTTGCGGAAGAACTAAAGATGTGTAAGAAAACTTAACGATCATTAACTTTTCTAATAAGAGTTTCCTCGGTTCCTTATGGATCCCATCATCATCGTTGTTAGGGTTTACAGGCTTGGCACAACATTTAAATTTTTGGTAGCTGTGAATGTTCAAAGAAATCGATATCGGTGTAAAATACTATGAGAAATACCTATATCAACATAGTATCATGATGTATGGTGTAATTATGGTTGTGGTGATGATGATTATTATTTAATAGTTACAAATGCTTGCAGTTCTTTAAACAATGTTGAAATTTCTAAACGTGTATCTTTAAAGACTGAGGAGTTCTATTCAGTCCTTTTGGAATCAGGGTATACCTTGGCACAACATTTCACTTTTATGGTTGAGTTACTTCAAAAGAAGTCAAAATTACTATGGATGTCCCTATAAATTTTTAAGGACTTCTCTTGATTCCTCATGGATCCCATTACCAGGTCTACTATTTGGTGACAATCGGACCAATTCAGGAGTCAACTCTTAACAATAAAAAAAGAATTTTGAAAATCGGTCTACAAACGGCGGAGTAATCACGTAACATACACACCAATTGATAACCTCCCCCTGTGTTTTGGAAGTCGTTTGAAAAAGGTAGATAATATGCCAAAAATAGTGAAGTAATTTTGGCTCTGTAATGAGCTTGTTAAAGCAGTTACAGATAATGAACAACAATATTAAAACATGATGATACTAAGGAATGGGAAACTGCAATCGATCTAACCCCATTAACCTAGTATTCTGTAGTAGTTGAAATATATTTTCATAAATAACCCTATTTTTATTTCGCTTAATGTTAAAGCCGGTGATTTAAAACAGATTTTGATGAATGAACTTAGTTTATAATGAGTTCTAGGTATTATATCCAACTAGGGGTCGTGCTCATTTAATTGTATATAATTCTGTAGCTCCTAACGTAAATTGAAGTTTTTTCTCAGGTCAATAAAATTATTCTATACTATCTATTTCCCGCGGCTCCGCCTGCGTGAATATACCATCGGGTATCCCGCGGAAATACTGTAATTTTCCGGGATAAAAACTTGCCTATGTTGTAATCCAGAGCCTAATCTACCGTTGAAAACTACGACGTCTTGGTTTTTACAGGTCCTTCTTACGCTTGAGTGGTGATAATAACAATACAGCAACAATTGTTATATTCTCCTTTATTGGTACTTATGAGAGAGATGCTTAACACAGATACGTATTACATATGAGAGATGCATAACACATATACGTCTACACTATATACAGCCTTTGGCTAACTAAAATAAAACTAACTAGATAGGCTGTGCTGTGACATCTGTCAATTTGATATTGATAGTTCTACTTTATAATACGGTTATATTATGCAACACCTCCTTTTCGAGAAATGGCAAACTAATATTATAAGTACATAAATAAGAACAATATATTACTTATCTAATCAAATTTCTCATATATATACAATTTAGGACGTCTTACACTTCTACCAGACCTGGTTGCGTAACCAGTATTTTCTAGACTCTCCATAGGAACTCAGTTATCATCGTTAATACAGTTTTGAATAGGACCGTTTCAGAGTTGTGCCGAACTTATGGGATTTATAATGTCCTGTATGGGAGCCACATTGTCAGTGTTGCCACTAATATGGCCATTACAATACAAAGGAGGTGGAGGATTTGTTTATATAAATTCCTTTTTCTAGGTCTAATGTATCCCCTATTCCTCCTATACACAATACCATTTGGCACCACAATATAATAGGATCTACCACTTCTTAATTTCTCTTTAATTATTCCCGGAGTCCATATAGTAACCATTATAATATATAGTGTAGACGTATCTGTGTTAGGCATCTCTCATATGTAATACGTATCTGTGTTAAGCATCTCTCTCATAAGTACCAATAAAGAAGAATATAAGAATTGTTGCTGTTTTATTATTATCACCAATCAAGCGTAAGAAAGAAGGATATGTAAAAACCAAGACGACGTAGTTCTCAACATTTTCGTGACGTGTCAACGTTATTATCATACCAAATTTTATCAAAATCCGTTCGGCAGTTTTTGCTTGAAAGAGTAACAAACATCCATCCATCCATCCATCCTCACAAACTTTCACGTTTATAATATTAGTAGGAAGTCTATAGTGGATACTAGATCGCAAATCGTAATGGCGTCTCGATGCCGCTCTGTTACAAGATACAGTTTATTGACAGAAAATTAACTATTTACGAATAAAATAAATTAGAAAGTATGCTATGTTTTATAAGTATACATTTAGAAATCCTATTAATATTATAAATGTGAAAGTTTGTGAGGGTGGTTGGATGGATGTTTGTTACTATTTCACGCAAAAAGTAGTGAATTGATTTCTATGAAATTTGGTATGATAGTAGTTTAGGCTCTGGATTAAAACATAGGCTACATTTTATCATCATTATATATCGAAAAAGTACAGTACCTATTCCCGTGGTAATTCTTTGTTGAAACCAAGTGCCAAGTGAACAAAAAAAAACAAAAAACTTGAAGTGATTCGAGGCGAAGCATGGATTTTTCACGATAGAGGATCATAAAAATACCTAATGATTACAATAGCTCTTGCCAAGGTATATTACAGAATTGGCCAGGAATGGCTATACCGACACAATGCTGTATTATCATGTATCGCACACTCACCTCAGGTATCGAGTTTCAGAGATTATCATATCAACAGGGATATACATATATATGTATATACATTTATCTAATTACAATTCCCTTTGCTATGCTATTAGGCTAATCTGTAATTAAGCTCGGTGTACTATGTTATGTTCTAACAACTAGGTTGCCTTAAGGGTTGGAAGGGTTCGGAAATTTTAGATTAGAGCTGCGGTAGTGCATTAAACGCGAGTGCTGTACAGTTCGTAGCGAAAACTCATTTCGCTTGTAAAATAAAAACTGGTCAATATTATTTTATATGTTAGAAATTTATTAATAATTAATATGTGCAATAATGTAAGAATTTGGCGAAAAAACCAAATTTGAATTTAAATTATATTTTAGCCTAAGCAAACAGTACCTACCTACTCAAAAGTGTGATTTCTACATTCTACTAGTTTTTACTTAAAATATCTTACCATGTTCCGTTAGTAAACCTATATAATTTTGTTATCAGTAGCAACATACCGAGATTTAATTAAATATTTTTGCGTATTTTGCATATTTTTTTTTATTTACATTTTAAATTTTAAATTACATTTTCACATTTTTCAATTAGGTACATACCATACTTAATATGTAGTCTACTAACAGAATTTTCTCTCCGACAGTACCTACACATTTTAACCACAAAGTATTAAAGGCTGCTTAAGTTAGCAAAGTGCTTAGTGTAATGACTTGGGTGCTTAGTAAGACAAGATTTATGAAGCTGGGAGTAAACCTAAGTCGTGTTAAATATGAATGAATTCCTTTGCTGAAACAAATACGACCTTGTCTCGTAGCCCAAAAAGGCTTTTAAGGTCACTTAAAATAGCAAATTTAAAATTGGAAGCTTACTTTAGGTATTAACACGCTGTTCAGTAAATCATAATTAGGATTTTAATTAAGGTATTTAAGTACACTCAAGAACAGGGAGGTACTCATTTATATTAATGCAGCGCCTTTGATCAAAATTAAAATGTTGAGTAAGCAAAGAGTATTGTTTTACTCGTATATTTAGTTTATTACTTGTCATAATAATTGATTTACAAATCTAATCTAGCCAAGAGCATGTCAGGACATGTGTAAGGACTAAGGAGGGTTCTGTAAATATCAACGCGCAAAAGTTATTGTCCTGTTTCGCTCAAAATAAATTTTCCAAAGAGTTTTTAGCATGATCTATCAGCATGGAAACGTACAAGTTTCTATCTCCTATAGATTAGAAATGCCAGAGGGACAAACTTATAAACCGCTTTGGAGGCCGATTATCAAAAAATTGTTGAATTTGCAAAAAAGTCATGTATGAAACCTTGCCCTTATTTTAAAAGATCTATTCAGCGATACCCCACATGATGGGGTAGAATGAAAAAAAAATCATCCCCACTTTACATGTATAGAGCCACCCCTAAAATATAAAATTATTATTATTTTAAGATGCCAAAATCGAGAGTTTACACATTTAATTATTAATGTAAATGAATGAAATTAGGTACAGTTATAAATGTACCTAATTTCATTCATTTACATTTACATTCATTTACATTTATAACTGTACCTAATTTCATTCATTTACATTAATAATTACAGAAGCTAGAGGGTGGACATACATACAGACAGACAGACAGACAAACAGACGGGCGGACAGAGCGAAACTATAAGGGTTCCTTGAGTATAACATAACCCTAAAAAGATATAATGTGATTCGACAAATCTTATGGGAGATATATAGCATCTATAAGGGTCAATTCGTATTTAAACGAAATTGCTCCCTCTTTGAATCTCATAAAATAACGTGACGCTTGCCTCAAACATTTGTATATAAATTAAGCAGTAAATGAGGTCTCTTAAGATTTATTTTCCCCGGAAATTCGAGGTGGTAATAAAAAAGTAATTAGTGACTTCTCAGAGGTAGGTAATCTCAGTGATTATTCATTTAAATTTGTGGATAAGCTTCTATTTTGGAAGTGCTGACAAATTTTCTTATTGTTTCGTTAATTCTAAATGAATTTTTACTCAACTACTTGAGTAACCTACGTAATAATATTATAATTTATAATCGAGAACTGAAAATCGTAAATCATCGCAGCTCAAGTTAGGTACTGGTACCTAGATGACCGATCTTTGCTCGAAGCTCTAGTAGATAAAAAAATTACATTAATATTTTACCGTTCGAACCCACCACATTCCGAATTTCCGAACGCAAAAATTAACCAAACTGCCGATCGAACAGACATTATTAGAGTCGAAATTATTGACATATTGTTGAACGATGAAAAAAAAAACATTTATAACTTAAAAATGCGCAGTTTCGCAGGGATAAAACCTAGCTAGACCTATTTTTCTCGCCCAAAACTCCCTGCATACTAAATTTCATGTAAATACTTGCAGCCGTTGCCGAGAATACGATTATATATATATACAAGATTGTGTCGTTTAAAGTATACGATGTATTTTACTCCAAAAATAACTGAATATATACGAGTACGATACCGAAAGCATGCATTTAAATTATATATATATATATATATATATATATATATATATATATATATATATATATATATATATATATATATATATATATATATAATAAAGTGCACATTCTCCATTGAATGATAGGTACATTAATATTGGCATGTATAAACTTGCCTATATTAATGTACCTATCATTCAATGGACAATGTGCACTTTATTATTATGGTCAACTGACCATATTTATTAATCATTCATTATATTTTCTTTGAATTCGTTCCTGTTAGATTACGTTTGTCTTTCGTTTCACACCCAGTCCTGGAACATTTATCATTTCAAATATTTTCGAATGAAATGATTTGCCGTCAGCAAAAAATTCCACCAACTTTTTTCGCCTTGCCTTTTTAATTACTTACCTACCTATTGCTCAATTTTTTATAAGAAAGTACAAAATGTTGGATGTTCCAAATTACAGAATACATAAATAACTTTAGGTGAAGAGTTGTTTCATATTACTATGCAAACTTTATTATTGAGACTAGCATTTCGGGAAAAAATTTACTCTATTTAGTTCATTAAAAAAGGAAAGTTTTTCTGGTAAAAAACGTAAACCCACAGTAAAGCTATAATTCAATTTGAAAAATGTAAACAAATGTTGAAAGAGTTAAGGGGAAATTACATTTTATTTGTATTATGAAGCTTGACGAAATATTACTTACTCAGAAATTTATTGACATACAAAATGACAAAATTAACATTCACTGTTACCAATTCACTAGGTAGGTACCTAGGTAAGTCTACCATACGTAATTTATTAACGATTGTATTTATTCAAGTGCTCTTGTTCACTTTTCACGTAAAATCGTATGAAGTTGTAAATGCTTTTACAAACATGATTAAAATTGAAATGCAAAGTAATAGGCCGATAATAATGCAATTAATATTCATGAGTTAATTGTCATAGTGATGATTATGTTAATTTACCTCGTTGGTTGACATTATGGGCGTGCTTATAATACGATTATAAATTGAATGATTTTATTTGATAATGCATAATATTTGCTACTGATGCAGCGGCATGTACTACCAAATCACATAAACATAAATGACGCTGCAACTGAGGGTAATATCACAGAGTAAAAATATAATATACTATACTGGACAGAGGAACAGCTTTCATAGAACGAGCAAAATTTTGTCACGGTTGTCACAGAAGATTGGGGTAAATTAAACTAAGTCTAGCGTCAGCATCATACGGTTATTGAGAAAGTCTAATTGACACACACCACAACACAGCATCGAACCTGCACTATCACGAGTGTGACTCAAGAGCTTTATTCACTAGTTCATGGACGTTCTTATAATGAAGCAACACCTACTAGAAAATTAAATATTTACTTAGGTACCTATTATTTATCCTTAGGATATTGAATTTAAAACAAGAGATATTTTTTTATTTACTCTACGATTTTTACAGGCACACAGTACAATACATAACCATTTCTGTATAAAATTTTTGTGTTAAATATTCTAATGTTATAAATTTTAAACATTCATTAGACACAAATATAATTTATAAAAAAATGTTATTTATCATCATGACACGGTTGAGTGTCGGTACCCTAATCAGTAGCACACATCACAATTTTAAATCTCACATGACATAAAAACGCAAACACGAAATGTGAAAAGTTTGACGTCCCTTCGACGTCAAACTTTACCAGTTTTTTTTTCAGTTTTGCCGCGTAAAAGTTGTAATACACGTACGGATTTGGTCCGGAGCAGACCACGGATGTCGTTGCCAACTTAGGGGTTTCTCCCGAAAATTACGGTAAAAAATTCTCCAGGGTTATTACGAGTATTTAAGGTTATTTTTAAGAGGTTTGTATTTTCTTGTTTTTAATTAAATTAAGCTATTGAACTGTTTTATCAACAAGCGATTTGAAAAGTCAACCTGTAGAAAATAAACTTTTGGAAGTATATTTGAATGTATAAAGGACAGAAAAATATTACGGAACATAATTTTTTTATTGTTTGTTTATCAGTTTATTTAAGTTTGGGAAGAGATATTTTGGAGAGTTGGAACACTGCTCAAAAATCAGAATGCACTGTAAATAGAACTCTGTGCTAATACAATAGACCTGAAAATCAAACGCACGAGTGTCGCGCTGTCATAATGGCGTGCTTTAGTCTGGAGTGTGTAAACATTTTAACAGTTCTACGCGATAAGAGATTTTTGCACACACATACATTCGCCGTACTATGTTTGTAGTAGTGCAATCAAATAGAAAGCTTACTATGTAGCTGTTTATCTGTTTCTCTTGAATCTGTGGTAATATCAAACGCCGCCGACAATTACCTACTATTTCTAGTAAAACATACCAAGGACTTCCATAGAACACTTAAGCTATCGTAATTCATCTTAATTATCCGATGCATACAATCCTAGGTCTTGCGCTTAGTAATTATAAAGTCAATTACGGCTTGGCTGTATCTATTTATTGCGCTTCCTCAGCGAGCCAATCGCATACTCATTAGAGTATTTAATTGTGATCTACAGCTTGCACTATTATTACTTTATTGATCGATGCAATTTTATTACGATATTCAGACACTAATAAACTGAGCATACCTAGTGAAAAGCAGTAGTTTATATTTATTGATAGGCCAATTATAAGCTACTTAGTGGGAGCAAGGAATATCAAAGTTTATAGCGAGTATTTCATAGAATGCCTAAGTGCCCTCTCGAAGTAAGTAACATAGATAATAATATCATAGATAACATAGATAATGTACCTAGTAGGTACATACAGCGTCTTAATGTTTGCATGTAAGAGAGAACATATATAACGAGGTAGGTTTAGTAAATTATAACTTGTCACACATAATATAAAATATAGTACCTATACCAGTGAAAGGTAAATAAATAAAAAAAGTTCACCAATTAACTGATGGTTATAAAACCTGTTTAAAATTAGCCTCGACCAACCTCAACGGCATATTGTATCATCGCAACTTTTTATTGGATTTTAATATTAACATACTTGTTTTATTGAGATAAAATTCTTAGATAAAGCCTGACAAAATATGTTTATTATAAATAATGGATCATCCAGAGACATAGCTATACTAACGATCGATACGCAGGGCGCCCACCAGCCAATTATTCGAAGAGATTAAAGATTGTAGTAAAAAATGCATTTGCTACCAATTTACAGCGCCCTGATAATCTTCATGGTATTTTAGGTCAGTCACAATAAGTAGGTACATTTTATCATAGTGTTAGAACCCTCTATAGGTACTAGAAAATACTTTAATCTAATTATTTTTCTTTAAGTTTTGTGAAAGAATAAAATTTTATTAACATTCTTGATGTACGGAATTGTCAAAAAAAATTTTTTGTCAACGTTGACAATTTAATAAAATATTTTTTATTAAAATGGATTGACTAAATGACAAATGAATAGAGTTATGGTATAAAAGAGGGAATTTAATATGAATTATACGCCGACTTTCGATGAATATTCATACAAACCCATCGACAAGAAAAGGAAAGATAATTAAACTGAATAAAGTAATATTATACAGGTCCAAAAAGTTTCACGAAAAGAAAAACACACAATAATCGGAGTCCTCACATTTTCGTTCCGACGTTGATTTGAAAATACAAAGCAAACAGCCGAAATTATTTTCCAAGTAAATATTGACGGATGACCCAAGTTCGCAATCTAACCCTGGCTTAATCTTTTTTTTGTGTACTTTAACATCCCAAGTCAAAGACATAATTTTAGCGTAGAAGAGTGTAATTTTGTCAAAGATCCTTTGATAAAATGAAAGGTAAATCCTTGTCTATAATAACTTTTAAGTATTATCCTATAACAATCATAGTATGAATAGAAAATAGATTTGGATATTTAGCAAAATAAAGTCACATCATACCAGTAGACACATACCTTATACCTTATTACATCTTACATCTTTATACCTTATTTTATAGTGTATAATTATATAAAAAGCTCATGTGTTACACTTTATTTCGAACTATATGTTACCCGCGACTTCGGACGCGCTAAAATAAATCACGCGGGAACCGTACATTGTGCTGCGATTAATTGTATACTATGTGTTAATCCAAAGTTAAATTACTACTATACCAAATTAAAAAAAAAACGTTCGGTAAATATTGCGTAAAAGAGTAACAATATACATAAATACATATTAGTAAGGATGACTCAATTAAAATTTTACTATTCTGAGCTACCTACCCATGTACAACCTCTACATAACATTTATAATAAAAACTATGTTAACAATAGAGCTGCTATTTTTGCCAGATGAAAAGATTTTGCGAACTCAACAAATACATTAAGATAAGTTGTGTGAGGATAAGCTGCGTTTCCACGGCTTATGTAAATTTTGGGACCGGATATTTCAAGATCATTTAAAATAATTTGCTCTAAGCCCTAGCAAATTTTGCTATAAGTAAACACCTTTAAAATAAATTTTATTTCTTGTTTTATATTATGTCTTGTTCAACATTTTATTCAATATTAGGTAGGTACAAGAAAACCGAGAAGGTGTCCAATTGCAGCACTTGGGTTGCCTTTGACACTTATCACTAACTGAAATCGTTTGGTTTATTTCCATAACACCGAAATTGTAGACGACAAAGCCGCGAAAACGGCGTAGTAAGAATGATTAGGCATGCGAAGTTCTAAAGACAGATATTTTGTAATGGAATTGACATTAATAGCTTTGTACACATACCTTTTACGGTTCATGAGTTACAGCCTGGTGACAGATAGACGGACTGACTCAAGTAATAGCGTCCTATTTTTACCATTTGGGTACGGAACTAAAAAAAGAAATTTGTGGCAGAGTGGACCGGGTTCAAATTATTATTACCTAGGACGAAGCCAGTAGCCACAGGTTAAAGTTAGTAACAGGTATAAATAATATATACATTAGATTTGGATTAAATTAGATTATACAGGCGGCAAACGTTTAATTAACAGATAGTCAAGTAGCTGTTAAGGAATTAGCGCGAGCCGAACGCAATGAAGACCTATAATTATCTATTGGCAAACTCATTACAGGAACAAAGGATTTAATTAAAAACCGATAAAAACTTGAGTGTTTGCGCCCAGGTTTAATTAAATTCATTCCTGTATTGATATTCGCGTCGCGTTTGGGGAATGTTACACGAATATTATTTTGGACGAAGGATTATTTATTGAACAGCGTTCATTTTTGTATTTTGGACATATTTGATGGTGATATTAATTTTATTGTCAAATTTTATTCCAAATCATTGCATCCTGTTACGTATTTAATAGATATGATATGTAACAATGTATTTATTTGGCTAGGTTTAGCGGACAAGCGAGATTTTTTTTTATCAGAGTAAGAAATAAGGCATAATTTAAATAGATAATGTTATCTGAACGTTATACAAAGAAAAAAAATATAGTTTAAAAAAACTAAAAAAACACGCTTTCATAGAAAATCTAACTAAGAAATAAAAAATAAAATTTAATAAATTTGGATTAAGAATAGTGTAAATGAAAAATATTAAATGTTTATTATTGTAAAAAAGCGTGGGGTGCAGTGTCTTCACCTGTACGTTTGTTTGTATGTAACCGACTCCAGTGGATTTGATTTTGATCCACTTCAAACGGTCAGATTTCGTTTAAAGTGATTTTTAAGATATTATCAAAGTGAAGATCCTTCTCATATCTGCCAATAAAATGATTATAACTATTGACACTATGCACCCCACGCTTTTTTACAATAATAAACATTTATTTTTCATTTACACTATTCTTAATCCAAATTTATTAAATTTTATTTTTTATTTCTAATTTAGACTTTTTATAAAAGCGTGTTTTTTTAGTTTTTTAAACTATAATTTATTTTTTGCTTTTTAGTACGATTTGCCAAAGAGTAAGCCTGGAACTGCACGCATGCGTAGTTCGCGCACTAGTTCTATCTCTCTTACTCTCATACAAAGGATGCGGAAAGAAATTGATGAATCCTGGCGAATTTAATCAGGATTGTCGGATATTTTAATCGAATTATTGCATTGTCATCGGTCTTTGACAGGTGTGCAAAGTTTGAATTAAATCTGATCGTTCAAAGTGGACAAAATCGAGCCCAAAGGAGTCCGTTACAAACAAGCAAGCAAACAAACAAACATACAGGTGAAACTAATAAAAGCGTTATAAAAAAGATTACAATTACCACGAGAAGAACCGGCGCGGCTCAAAAAACTCACGGACGTAAGAAACTCGCAATCCAGGTGTAGAGGTGTAGAGTTTGCGAATTTACGTCTTGTAGAGTTAAAACGTGTAGAGTTTAAAGGGCCTTCATTATATCTGATAACTTTTTGACAGCGCGCTTTGCGAGACATCTGCTCTTGCTTTAGTACAACATATTACATGAAAATGTTTTTGTTGGAATACGTAATCAAATAAAGAGCTAGAAAAATATTTAACCCATAAAAGTACCTACATTCCAAATGTTGCTTAAAGTTGAGAGATATTTATTTACGACGATAATTTTCAAATAACATGCATACGGACCAATTTCATATTATAGATATGAGAAATGTTAGTATGCAGTACAGTCCCTTTAATAAAATTGAAATTAACTTAAGAATTAGTTAACTACTTAGGTCTACACAGCACGAGGCCGGCACCCAGACCGCAGTTTACTAGTACTGAAACTATTTAAAGAAGTAAGTCAAATATTGTAAAGTAAGTCAATAATGGTGCTTTGAAAATGCTATCTTTATTATAGTCTTAAGCTAGTTTAAGCACCATGTAAATCCTCTACGTCACCTAAAGTACTTCCAACTTTTATCTGATAAAGGGAACTCCAGAGCAATTTAAATAAAGAAAGCCTTCCGTTGAGACAAAGAAAGTTTCATCTTCTTCTTTGTTAAAGTAGAAACTATGTGAGTTTCTGAAGAAAGTGTATTCGTTTAAAATAATCCAATATTGAAAATAGATTTAGAAGAATCTTCTCATGTTGCGTGTGTGTTACAGAATATATATATATATATATATATATATATATATTTATAAATCGTGTTGGAAAATTTATTTACATGCAAACAATATATTAGTTTTACTTCTGAAGTATGAATGAATTATTTACAAATAAAAAAATGTCTTTAAATAATCTATAAATGCGCGAAAATGTGTTTACTGAAAAAAAAAAATACATTTAGACAAATCAAATCAAAATTAATCAGAAAACCTACCTATCGCCAAAAACACAATCAGCTAACTTATCGATGGTAGGAATGCTTTATTCGTTTAGGTCCTCAAGTCATATTATATTATGGCCGAAATATTTTTCAGCTTACGTCTTCGGAGACAGTGGCATAAAATGTGCGCGTAATATTCAACTTTATTACTGCTGAAGTGGCGTTTCAATATGTAAATGCACCCGGTGACCTACTACGTAGTTTACAAGTGGAGCTAGTGTGAAAATCGCATTTCAAAGCACCCTGTCGCTTACGTACGTCGAACATTTTTACTTGTACGAGTAAATTGAACTTTAAAAGTTACATTCTAAATGTTGTTTATAATAAATATTGTACACCTGGGTAACAAGGAAAATACAAGATTGTCTCGTTTAAAGTGTAATTTTTCCAAAACCACATTATATATATTCAAACAACGCAAAAAATTAACCAAACTGCCAATCGGACTGGCATTATTAGAGTTGAAATTATTGATTTATTCTTGCACGACGAAAGAAAAATATATATAACTTAAAAATGCGCAGTTTTCCAGGGATATAACCTAGTTAGATCGATTTTTCTCCTCCAAAACTCCCTGCATACTAAATTTCATGTAAATACTTCCAGCCGTTTCCGAGATTACGATTATATAAATACAAAAATGTCTCGTTTAAAGTATAAGATTATTTTAGTGTCTTCCTTTTAGTTAGAATAGGTACCTACATAATATTTTAATTTAAGTTTGTAAACGAATTCCTAACGCAAGTAGGCTGCCATAATTTGTTAGTGCTTTAATAAACACAAAAACAAAACAATACCTATTAGACCGCTAATATGTTAGTAAAACTAAATGATGAGTTTTGCCAATTAAAATCCATTCTGCCCGCTCATTTAGAACAAAAAGTAAAGTCATTTTCAACGCCATAGACACAGAAGGGTATTAACCAATGAAATGGAATGCTCTAATTGAAGTCGACGCGGAAAAAGCATTGCCTTCCAGGAATGATTTACGAAGGGTCTAAATGTCTGAATAAACCGGACTTACAGGAGAATCTTGCCCAAGAATCTTATTATTTCTTTCATTGTAATCGTTATTATACTCTAAGTAAAAAAGTAATATTATAATAATAAATTATTATCAATAACTAAATGCACCCATGTAAACCTAATATACAGCAGGTATATCTATCATTTAAGTACCTAGCTACTGCAAAAAAGTTCTTTGCTTAACTAGACATGTTAAAGTCTAAGCTCAGCAAAATAACCCGCTTAGTCACCGAAACCTTGTTATATACTGTTAATTTCGTCTTGTAATAATACGAGAGTAACTACCAAAATTAGAGCAGGTATTTGAGGCAACTTGTTAAAATATACCTTTCTTTTTTTTGACGAGGTTCTACGCACACGGCATCCAGCTCCATGGCAGGGCGGATGGTTCCGCCCTTGCGCCTTTGGCCTTGGGCTTTTCCCGGGCCGTTGATGCCGGTGCCTTTCTCTGCTTTTTTATGTTGGGGGATGGCTTCGCTGTTATACAGCCGTTGCTCCCCAACACTTGGTCTCGCCTCTCCATATTCAGCGCCTCACACACGGGGCAATTGGGTGCCGCCTTGCAGTCGGGCGCCTTGTGGCCCGACTTCCCACAGCGGAAACAGCTCCCACTGTGGTCCACCGGGAACCAACACTTAACTGCCAAATGGCCGGAGTCCAGACAACGGTAGCACCGCCTTGGCCTCGCGGCCAGCAGCACTACCCCTTCCAGGACCCAGCCAACCTGCAGCCGCCCAAAAGCTAGTGAGCTTCTTGACGGACGCGGTTGGAACGCCAAGTCAGAGCCTTCCTCGCCTTCCAAGCCACTGCGGCGACTTCCTCCTCGGCTTGGAGCCGAAGCGCCTCCGCCTTTTCTCTATTTAAGTCGGCCTTGGTCGACATACTGGCTGGTCGTCGGCGGCCGGCCACGTCCTCTTTTTGTTTTGGCGCCAACCCCTGACTGATGAGCGGCGCCATATGCTCATCCGTATTACGCCTCTTACGTACAGAGTCCTGTCTGGGTTTGCGGGCAGACCCTCGGAGTCCAGCGACATGTTAGTCACGCTGCTGGTGTCGGATGAACAGTCCGCGCTATCTTAATCGGTGGAAGGCGGTTTAGGGCAGGGGCCCGACACGCGGTCCAGGTACATGCGCGGCACACCCCACGTACCCTTTGTAGCCTTTCCGGTGGTAGGGCCGACTCCGTTGCGGTAAGGTGCACCGGTTTTGCTGGGACCCACACGGGGAGAATTTTTCAAATTACGTTTCTTTCCTTGCTCATTACTCCGACACCCCGGGTCGCGGCCTATTTTCAGGTGTGAGGTCACCTATCGGGAGTTAACTTAAAAGGAAAATATAGTAGGAGAAGTAAGAAAAGATAGTGAAATATAGATAAAACAAAATAAAAGTAATGTAAAACAAGAAATTTAACTAAAAAGGTGGTGAAAGATAGAGAAGAAAGAGATAGCGCCAGCCTTTAGCCGCGTGAGTACCTCACCCCGCAAAAGACGGGGTGGCGCACCCAAGCGTTGCCCAGGGGCACAAACGACGAACTGGCCGACTCCCGTCATAATATACCTTTCCTATTATACCCCAACACGGAACCGCAGACCTGGCTGGTCAGAAGCGTGGCTAAGTCAATGCTTATATTTTTTAAAGTTACAATTTTTGATTTAGATATCTGTTTGCGATATATTTAACACTAAAGCGCATTTTTTTTTTAAATTGGGCGTATACCTATAGCTCTTGAAACAACTTATGGGACTTTTTTTGGAACCTAAGGATAGAATGAAGTCTTTTCAACATGTTTATTTACTTTTAAGTTTTATAAGTCTTTTACGTCACTACGATGAGCGATGAGGGCAGAACTCTACGTCACGTTTCTATTAATATTTTTGTATCACGTCACAAAAACTTTTATTACACATTATCTGTACCTACTTAGCTTCTGTAGCTTCGAATAAATTATTCACGATGTCAAATATTGTTATTACCTACAGGTCGAATGTCACGATCGAAAGTTTTGAACCTCTTCCGCTTCATTCATTCGATCGATTAACGATCTTTAAGTTGTCAGAAAAGTGAAATTTAGGCACTAAACTTGTAAACATAATCATTCACGTATACTTTTGATTTATCACGATGGCATTGCTAAAAATGTTTCAACAGTTAAACATATTTGGATGGGTTTTGAATATTTTACTATCATTTATCATCGGGCTCTCCGCCTACGTTCGACGATTAATGGGTAAATTTTTTGGTGAAAATGTGGCCATAAATGTCGCATTCTGTAAAAAAGAACAATGATGCTACTGCATAAAATATTTATGCAGTAGCATAAAAATATATTTAGTTTTTGTTTGAGTCTCCATACACGGCAGCATCTCAGCATCTCCAATTATTGCCAAGATCTGTCAGACAGATCTTCTTCTCTTGATGGTCCATCTCGCCGCCTAGCTGCAGCTCTCGACTTGGCTTTGTGTTTTATATCAGCCCAATACTGGATTTAAAGGAAAAAAATTGTAAGAAACAGGGTGAAAACACAGTATGCTTTGCTCTTTTATATAGGCTCTATATTATAGGTGTATATTATCACAACTTTTTATCAAAGAGATAATATTAAGATGGGTATTCATTAGTAAATGATGTGTTGCATAATATATTGATATAATATTAGTATGATATGCGCTTAACCGAGGTGAACACACTTGCAAGTAATTTTTAGTAAGTAAAAACAAAGTTGTTTTGTAAAGAACACTTACTCGTTTCCACTGTTGACCACTTTTATCAGCTCCCGACCCATGAGCGTTTAATTTTTGGGCAAGATCGTTCCACTCTCTGTCAATGGTCTCTTTCGACCTTGGCCCGAGACCAACACCTTTGGTGTTTTACATTTACAATTTTATATTCCGATTTCATGTATTTTTTACTTGTTGTTTTTGCATTATATAGTAATTTAGTATTCTGTTTGTGTAAACTAAGATATCAAACAAAATATTTTATGAACTTAAAGAGTTTTTTCAAAGTTATAAGTTTTTGTACAAAATGTTATGATAATATTATGTTGTTCTTTATTAATATCTGAACTTTTGTACAGTTTTATGCAATAAACACTTTGTCTGGCCCTTGTAAACATCTATTTTAAATAAAAAAGTTTATAATGAATGTCTTTATTGGTAACACGTCTTATAATGAAGCAGGATCACCAGCAGCACAATGATTGTTAATTTTAATAAATGAATTAGTTTAAATGTAGAATGTGCTATGATGCATTCTGAACTCATGACCAAGTTGATAGAAACTGAAAAAAGTGGAATGAGACACTATTTTATAGTTTCTACTCATTTTTAACTGTTTGAAGCTCAATTAGCATAGGACTTTTGTACTTGTAATTATTACAAGGACAAAAGTCTTATATACTAATAAGAAACTATAAACTAGTGTCACATTTCACTTTTTTATAGTTTCTATCAACTTGCCCATGAGTTCATAATGCATCTTAGCACATTCTGCATTTAAGCGAGCAGTCTCTGCATTTGTTCGGGAGGCCTCCGCTATTATCATTGCAGCATTGGTCAATTTTTCCTCTGCTGCAACACGCCTAGACTCTAGTTCCACGACCCAAGCAGGTTCCACATTTGTCCGATCTGTAACATGACAATTATTAATTTATGTTAAATATTACAACTATTGCATAGATATATCGATAAAATAGGATAACATAGTGAATTTCAAGTATGAATTAATCTAATAGTATTTACAGAACATAACTTCAATTTAAAATTTGGTTAAGTCACTTTCCATTAATACTGAAAAAAGTTCTTACATATACTTGACTTATTGGAGTTAATCTTTAATTAATCTTTGGGTCCTGGAACAGAGAACGCTTCAGAGGCCTGGAGGTAGTGGGACTTGCTGTTCCTAAAATTAATAACATTTTTAAGTTATAATTACAATTAAAGTACATATTATTACTAACAATAGTAATTAGTAGCATGTAGTAGTAACCTTACCAGTTATCACTTCACACACATCAGATTTTTTGTCCCCTGGTGGTGTATGCGTTGTGTCTGTACAAATTACAATGTTAATTGTATAAAAAGCATTTGGGAATAGTGTTTTCAATAAGGTGCAAAGTTTTTGTTACTTACGTATTGTGCTTGTATGTCCAGTCTTTGAAGGTGACATCACTGTTGCAAAAGCAGTTTTTGAAAACAAATATATAATTTTGTTTACAAAGCAGAGAATATTTGTATTTATTATATTATTATTAATGTGTTCAGTATGTTATACATACCTGACATACCTCTATCACTGTCTGCTGAGGTTCATTTTGGGTTTCCTGAAAACAACGCAATATGATAATAAAGGATGTCCCAATAAGAGTGACCGATTTAATTTTAAGAAAAAATACATATTTTTTTGAGCGAGAGGTGATATTTTTATTGCGTTATAAAGTACACATGTTCCGTTAAGTATGGAATAGAATATCCTGCATATGGCCCCCATGGCTCTGGCAGCAGACCCTTGCTCTCTTCATGAAATTTTCGATGACTTTTTCACAGAGTGGCGGTTCTATCTGACCGATGACGCGTTGGATCTCGGCCTTTAGCTCGGGAATTGTTCGTGGTTTATTCGCATAGACCTGAGATTTAACAAACCACAAAGGAAAAAGTCGCAAGGCATTAAATCGCAAGATCTCGGTGGCCAGTTGACATCGGAAATTCGGGAGATTATTCGGTCCGGGAATTTTTCCTCCAATAAATGAATTGTTTCATGGGCGGTGTAGCAGATCACGCCATCCTGTTGGAACCACATATCGTCCAGGTCCAGTCCTTCCAATTGGGGCCACAAGAACTCTGTTGTCATGGTGCGGTAACGCAAACCGTTGACAGTTTCGGTTTTCGGCGACACTTTCGTTTACAGCAGCGATGTTTTCGAGAGACCGACACCGCCCATGCACAGAAGACTTGCCTTCCATAATCGACCCAGTTTCCTCAAATTTATTGATCACTCTTCGAATTGTTGACACATTTGGTGCACTCTCACGACCGAAAATTACGCGAAGTTTGTGAGCGGTTTCAGCGTAGCTTTCCCCATTTTTGTAATGGGTTTTCACAATGATAACTTGTTGTTCTTTTGTGTAACGCTCCATATTTAATAATCGGAATAATCATAGATGACAGCTGTCAAGTTTCAGAGCTGCTACTTGCTCAGAAAAAATGACAGACTACTATTTTTCCAGAATTTGGATAACTTCTTGGCGGGAAAAAAATTCAATACCCGAGAGGCAGTACAAAATGCTTTTGAAGAATTTTTTGCCTCCCGTCCAGCTGATTTCTTCAAGAAGGGCATCAATAAACTTACACTACGTTGGGAAAGATGTATTGATTGCATGGGTGATTACTTCGATTAATACAAATAAAAAATACATGAAAAAAATTTGTTTAAATTTTTTCATACAAAATGGCAATTTCATAGGTGAAGACCTAATATAATGTTTATACAAACTACTTGAACATGTTATACGACAAAACTTATTATTGTAATACCTATTTAGCAAACTATACATCTGGAAAGGACATTGTGAATTTTACTATTAAACAAAAGTCATGGGGACCAAAGATAAAATTTGGTTAAAGGATCTGGACTACAATATCATTGGTTGCATATCTGCAGGTGGGGTAAACACTGAGTTATTTTAACTTATTTCAATGAATATTTATAGTAAATATGACTACACTTCTCTATGGATCAACATTAAAATAATTTGCGGAAATTAAGTGTGAATGAAAATTGTACAATCTAATAGTATTTTGGTTTGTGGTCACGACTTTTTAAACAGAAGGTAAAAAACGCCCAACGTCTTTTAAAATGAAAATTTATGACAAATTTAAAGCAAAAAACAAAAAATGAATTTTGTTTGGTATACAATAATACATACCAAGAAACCAAATGCTTTCACCATTTTGATACAGCCGCTGCAAATAGTTGTTTGTGTATTTCTGAATTTCTCCAGATATATGCATCATGGGTAGCACCACCGAAAGTTGCATCAATATTTAATATGTTCAGATCACTACTATCACTATTTTTAGTGATAGTGATCTGAACACATGATAAAACTTGAAATAATTTAAAGTACTAATACTTTAAATTATTTCAAGTACTAATAAAAGTACTAATACTTACGATTTGAACATTCCTGGAATGGTAGTGCTTCCTATTAAAAAATCTCTCCTCATGTTCAGTTGGCCTGACCAAGACAATATGTGTGCCGTCAATACACCCCAAAACGCCAGGAAAGCAAAATTTGTTTGAGAACCTGCCAAAAAATAAAATCTAAGCTTTATGTAATTCTCTTAAAATACACAACAATATATGAATATAATTATATTTAATAGCACTGACCCATTTACTATTGTTTGCCTTTCTTGTCTGGTTTGAGGAAAATGGATGTACTTTCTCAATATAGAGTGGTGATTTAAGGCCATGGTCACTTCTGCAATTGCCTTAGACACGCTGCTCTGACTAAGTCCATGCAAATAGCTCATACCTACAGGTTTTTGATATGAGCCACTTGCATTGAGAGTGCTGTTGACACCTGAAAGAGCAGTGTATATGTAGGATTATGCACACTTTGCAATTACTACTAAGCAATACGATAATTGGGTAAGTACTTACTTTACATTCTACAGTGACTTTTGTTTTCCTACGAGTTCGAGGCAAAAGTGGTTCGAGTTCAGTACGCAATTCAGCGAACAACTCTTTTGTTATCCTATAATGTGCACTAAAGCTAGGATCATCCATAGGCCTTGCCTCATTCCTCAATCTTCGTCGTAAACGTCCCACGCGCATGTTTTCATCTAATCTATTTTGTGCTTCTAATGCCTCCTGAATGAGAAAAGCACGAGACATATCGAAAGCGTCTGTAAAACTCCAATGTCGAGACAGTAAATAACCTAAAAAAACCGAAACGAATAACGAAAGATATTTATGTCAAATAAAGCAATGTGAGCAATACTTATAGAAAGTAATATTACACTTCTACACTTTAATTTCACCTTTTGTGAAAGATTTAATGCTGAATAAATATCAACAATACATTAGCAACAACCTAAATGGGTTGTCGCTCTTTGACAATTCAAATTGTTTGCTAGCTGCTGGGGATCTGCTGTCGCGTTGCGATCTCACTCATACGTAATACCGAATTTTGTTCAATATAACGAGCTTTGATGCACTTTTAGTTCCCCAATTGTTCGCTAGAGCGCGATCCCATCGATTGTTCACTTGTCGCGTCGCTATTGCTAATAAGTAATACAAAAATTATGTTTGACAGCGATATTGTACAATTTACGCCTGTCGCATTGCTGTTGCAAGATACATAATCAGCCTGCGGTATACATTAGCCTTTGATCATATCCCCCGGTGATTACATATAAAATATTGCGGTAAATGATGAATGTAACCTTTGAAAGGCGTATTTTGATGGTCCCCTGTATTGTATCTTGTTTCAAAGTGGGCTTATCCGCTCTTCATATACGAATATTGTATCAGCTTTGCGGACAACGGGCAGAGGAATTTATAACATTATCCTTTATATTCACTTTATACTTGCTTTGTTTGGCAGAGTTATGATGGACTTCGGGTCCTCGGGTTGAAAAGATTGCCCGGATACAATATCCTAATAATACCCTCTTAAGCTTGCATTATAGTTTATGTTTAACAAGATATTTGACTCCAAAAAAACGGGCGTGATTCCTCGTTAGAACTTTATTTCAAATTGTTAAATGTTTGGCTATCTGGCGTGACGGTTTTTTAAATTCTAATATTATAGTGGATAAACTATAATATTAGAATTTCAAAAGCCTTTAGTTAGTTGAGCCTAAAAAGTTATACTAGAACCAAGCAGTGATATTAAGGATCCAGATCAAATCTTCAGGAATTGACTAATTCTTATCATTTCATTGGTATTAAAGAAAGGACTAGACGTCGTGACGTCTCGATAGAAGTAACGTTCGTTGAAACGTAGAAACAAAATAGCCTTCTGAAATTATCGATTTTGGAAAACTTTACAAAGTTTATTTAAGTTATTAACTTTACAAATTTATAAAAAAAAAGAAGTAATATATTATAAAGTAAAGTCTATTATAATTTTGTAGCTTTTGCCCGTGGCTCCGATCGCGTAACTAAAGTAATCCCATCCCACAGGTGTACTTTTTCGGGAAAAAAATTGTTCATATACTTAGTCTATATATCCAAAGTCTAAACACTATCAAATTTCATCACAAGATAAACCATATCTAGTTTCGTCAAATTCACAATCTGTTCAGTAGTTTTTTTGAGAAAGAGTAACAAACATCTATTCATCCGTCTATCCATACATCCATCAATCCATCCATCCATAGTATGTATGGATGGATGGATTGATGGGTGTATATACATACATACATCCATCCTCACAAACTTTCACATTTATAACATGTAGTAGTAGGATATTATGCGATCTCTTTTTGTGTCAATAGCTAAGCCAATGTTTATTAACAACTAGGTCCAATATCATTTGATGGATATTATTTGCCTAAGGGTTTTGTGCAATCCATAAACTTTGTTGTTATTAGTAATCGAACGCTTTTAAAACTTTACACAGAGCATTAAATCATAAGTTAGCAACGATGATAATATAATATTACTTATGACATTAATTATTATATGTGGTAGGTTTCATTATGATAAACTATTTAACTACTTATTAAATAGTTTATCTTAATTACTATATCTACTTACTATCAGTTTTCATTCACTTTAGTTGGCCGTACTATGTCTTTAACTCCTTATATTATATGAGATAACTAGAAAAATTACACGTAATCCTTATAACCCAGATAGGTCATAAATTATAGCGTTCGTGCAACAAACATCATTATTTATTTTGCTATATAATCAGATTAATAATACATTTTGTACAAAATTGTGCTACCGAAAATGTTATGGGTGGCAGAAGAAAAACCTTTTTTTTTTTCCATTAGATAATATAGAAATTTTATTCTCAATTAATTAATTATGACATCAAACACATCGCTCTAACAAAAATGAAGTCGTAAATGTTTAGAAAATACGCCTCACATTAATTTTAAAGGTATGTACGAAGAATTTGTATAAAAACTAAAAAACTAATTAGAAGAAGGTTTGAAATGAAGCTAATGTTAATTCAATTTTCAAGGAGGCTTTTGGATTGCTTACAATAACTATTCTCCGACCAAATTGCTTCAATTGAAATCAAGATTTGTATTCTCAAATCTAATTGCCGTATTTGATTCGATTGTACCTGCCGCGATCATTTATGCCGCCACTGACTACCTTTTGATATCTAACAATAATATTTTGTCCTTGAAAACAATTAATAAATATTATGATATTGAAATAAGTACTGTGCTAGAATAATAATAATTAGTAGTATTAATTTTCTAAGAAAAAAAAATCGAGCACTGAAAATTTAATGTATCTGATAAATTATTTTCAGATAAATTATTGTAATTTAATTATCGAAGCAGAAGCCAACGTGACTGAGTCTTAAGCGGTAATAATCCTAAATAATTAAACACACAACAGGTTGACTTCTTATAACGTTATTCAGACGTAGCCCTTTGGACTTAATTAAGGGATGTGGCGGCCTTCAACTTTATGTCACATTAAAAATCAATGAAGCATAACGCGAAACACACTGCTCCGGGGTTTTCACACAACAAGAAACTCTATCTTGTTTGACATAGAATATACTCTTGTGTAGTTTTTTATTATTTGTGACGAGTGGTATTATATACAGTCTGGGTATAAAATTGAGCCACGTCCTTATTCGTAGCTATAAAGGATCTGATGCCCTTACCTTTTGTATTATTAACTGGCATATTTTACTGTTAATTATTATGTAGGGACTGAAAGTTTTCACCAAAATTGAACGAAGGTAAAATCTAGACAAGTATTTTATTATAGTAATATCTATGGACGCTTTCACACCACCTCAATCTCGACCCGTGGTAAGTTCTCGAAGAACTTGTGTTACGGGTACCAGACAACGGAAATATATATTGAATACTTTTTATACTGTACTTGTATTTAAGATTTATACTATAAAATACAAATTTATTATTTAATAAGTCACATCCATGACCCACCCAGGAACACAGAAAAGCTTTTCGTTCCTTCGGCGGGATTCGAACCCGCGACCCCCGGCTTGAGCACCAACGCGCTCAACTACTGAGCCACAGAGGTCGTGAAAATATTATAATAGGTAGGTACGGTATTAGGTATAAAGGTGTATATTATTTAAAGTTTTGCAAAGGCAACTACACTAAATAATCAAACGTTAAAAACTATAACCCGACTACGCAAATTACACCTCATTCATTCAAATCGGATCGGAACAAACATACATACATACATACGTAGACTACCAAAATCTAATATAATCTATATCCTTTTTTTAGATAGGTAGTAGTAGAAGGGATAGGTTAGTAAGAAGGGATGAAACTATGACGTGTAAGCCCAATTTTTGGGAAGGCAGGCAAATTACTTTTAACCTGAATATTAAATTAACCTATCAATATCGATCGTAAGAAGCCTTTTATTAAAGTATCGTGTTACCAAATATTTCATACAAAAAAGTATCAACATCACAATTTACATAATGTGCTTCGCTTTCAGTGGCTTCAAACTCAATGGCAGGCCTAGGGGACCGGACTAATGCCTTCTACATTCACACAGAGACTATATTTTAGAGATAAAGCCAGTTTACTATATAAAATAGTGGGAATTCATATAAATAACAGAGATTATAGTATACTTTTGCTGTCGGATTTAGAAACACTCTAAGAGATTTCTGGTTGGGAACTTCGTTTGGACGTAAGTGAGCATAAAGTAGGATCATTGGAGACTCGAAGCTAAAAAAATATTAGTGTGCTCGTAGACGAAGTATCAATAGAACTTTCGTATACTTTATTACGGCAATTTTGGGTAAAGCTAATATTAGTTGGACATTCAGGAAATTCCTTTTAAAATTTTCCTTCATAGTTATGCAAAAGTACACAAAGTATAAAATTATATGCGCGTTATAACATCCGCTATAATTCATTGATGTGTTTTTTGAAGCCAACTTCGTGCAATAAAATCAATACTTATTTATAAGAAGTTTAATTATTAATTATGATTTAAAAATATATACATATAATATATTTTTATGCACAACACAAAGAAACCTCTTTTTTTTATTTAATAATCATAAATATGAACAAAGGAGAAAGGCACAGTTAAAGTTTATTTATAGGAGAAGCGATCTGCACTAATATTTGTTTTAAAAAGTACATTAAATTAATAAGAATAACGTTACACACACTACTTTCAATTATTAACTCACACTACCATGCGTTTGTATAATAACAGTAGGTTTTGTTTTGACACAATTTTGTCACACGTTCGTCAATCTTTCACATTCTTTCACATTACAAAGACAACGTTAACATTTTTATTGCGTATCTAAAGGGTAAAAGCCTTTGACAAAAGAACCTAATGAAGTTTAAAATAAAAAAGAAAACTACGGTTGAATTTCGACCACTAGACGACCACTAGTCATAATTAAATTATCCACAATTCTGAATTCAATTTGTACTTAAAATTCAATAAACATCATTGACCCTTCAATGAAACAAAATAGAAAGACGCGTTACGACAAGCGGTTATAAGTTATACACTCGTAAATTGAGACAAACAAAAATAACCCTTAAGTCTTAGAAGATAAGAGCGTATGAATATGGACATGTTTATTGCATGATTTGGATAAACAACCAGTGATGAGCAAAGAATTGATTGAACATGACGTCTTGTAGGTTTACACAATTAGACATGGTGTCGGCTCTGTCGCGGTAGGTCCTTGTTGGGTGGCGAGCGTTGTTAACTTTGATTAATATTGGCGTAAATGGATATATCATCAGCATTCTATTGTTTATTGTTCTTGAGTAATTTGTAATGTGTGGGCTTAAATGACCCGATATAGCCCATTACAACAACATTAGAAACCTCTTAATATTAAAACGATTAATCAGAATTGAATGATTGAAAAGGAAATTACTGCATTTGGCGTGTCAGCGTGTTATGAAAAGAAAAAAAAAACTGTGGGTCTAAACAATAATAATTATTTTATTACTGAATCGTGCCAACGGATGATATTTAGCACACTTGAAGTTTATGTGAAGAAAGATGTGCGGAAATCTAATATTATGTTTTAAATAATGCTTAGAAATTCATACATAAATAAAAATAACAACAACACAACTCAGATTATAAACACCGCACGTTAATACAATTTTGTTGCACGTTGACGTTTGTCGGTCTAAGAAGAGGATCTTATATAAGAGGCGAAATAACCCTTTTATAGTTCAAACTTAAAAAATAAAAATTATGAAATATCAAGGGCGAATTTCTACCACAGCGAGACCATTGTAAATGTTATGAAACATACCTACTGTAACTTACTTTGTTTACTTATTACTGTGGATATATTGTTCTCGGAAAATTTGAGACTGAGGAATAGGATGGGGAAATAGCTGATACAGATAAGAGTACATACTACCTACTGCCCCTAGTGTACTTAAATTATGTAATATGCGCTTCATGTGTATAGATTGGTTGGTGCATATTATATCAAAATATGGCCACATAACGTACAATGAACATTGTATAGGTCATGAAGTATATATAGAGATTTGCTCCATAGTATAGGTATAACAGTAAGCTGGGATTATATCGATTTACATTGGCATGAAATTCGTCAGAAACATAACAGGTATATTATGTGTAGTTTTAATATTATTGTGCAGCGTCAGGTTATGTTCAAATTTATACTTATGACTTCTAAAATAAGGGATAAATTGAGTCATGTCGTGATGATAAATAACAAAATTATAACAACGTTTTCAAGAAAACCAACGGGATACATGTACCTATTGTTTAAATAATTGGCTTTTTGAAAAGTACAAAAGAAGCCAGGATGGCATATCTATCACATCACAAAAGTAATATCGTTGGAGAGCATTTAAAACGATCTATAAAAAAAAAAACTGTAACTTTCTAATTTAGCAACTGACAACTGTAATTAAAAAAAAAAATGGAAGAAAGTATTTGCATTTTTCGGTCCATATTTATGATGCCTTTCGGCAATATACAAGAATTTTGCTGAATTAAAACAAATGCATATTCCCTATTGAGTTTACGCTTAAAACGTTACTTGTTACCCCTTGAATTTTATACGCGGGATTCAAAAGTTTAGATCTCCTGTTTGTATTTCTGATCAAATTGGCAAGACTGATATTTAACTTACCTCAAGTGAAGGTTTTCTTACATTTAGAACGATAAATTTAATGATAATATTTGTTGACTTATATGAATATCAAGAACTCTCTAAAATTCCACGTTTGCAAAAAAATTACCTTACAAAGAGCATGGAAATGTCTAAGGAGGGTTCCGTAACCATCAACGCACAATAGGTTTTCTTTGCATCACTTCAACAGCTTTGGTCCGATTTCGCTAATATAATTTTCCTTAAGACTTCTTAGCATCATCTATGAGCATGGAAACTTACAAGTTTAGAAATGCTAAGATGGTTGACTTTATAAAAAAGTCATGTATCAAACCTTGCCTTTATTTAAAAATACCTATTCGATGATACCCCACGCGATGGGATAAAATGAAAAAATATTTGTCATCCCCACTTTGATTGTAAAGAGGGCTACCCCTAAAATATAAAATTATTATTATTTTATGATACCAAAACCGAGATCTATACACATACTCTTACTATACATACTCAGTTATAGGCTATCCCTCTTACTAATAAAACTATTTACACAACGGATAACCTAAACAACGTTGCTGTCTTTCTCTGATACGTTGGAAATGTCATATGATAGAAAAATATACCAACGTTGTTTAAGTTTTCCGTTGTGTAAATATTTTTATTAGTAAGAGAGATAGTCTTTAACTATACAACTTTTTGTTCGTAGTTACAGAAGCTAGAAGGCCGGACGGACAGACAGAGGGACGGACGGACAGAGCGAAACTATAACTATATTCCTTAAGTATTTACGGTACCCTAAAAATTAAACGATGTTCTAAAATTAAAAAAATCAATATCACAAACCTCAACTAAGCTATGAAAATTCCATTCTAAACTTACAGATTCGCAATAGCATTTGTCTTGCAAATACAGGCTGTAGCCATACTGTATAGACCGCATGAAACAGAAGCAATTCACAACACCTTGGTTGTAATAACTTTGTTTCAACCGCATACGGATTACGGAAGGCTCTAGAATAATTTATTATGGCCGGTGTTATGACTGCTGAACTAAATTCAGGTCTAAAGAAAATAGTTTGAGGTTTACTCAAAGGTAGAAATGCTATCATTGTGCGTATCGTGTCTATATCGTCCAAAGTTATTTAAACTTATACCACAGCTGCTACACTACTAACTTTGCTTTTAATATTGCAAATAATTTATTCTTATTTTTACCTTGGTCTTCTTATTTTTACTTTAACCGACTTCTAAAAAAGAAGATTGAACAAATAAGGTTACGAAATATTTACCTAATATTATTGGGTAAAGCTTGGGAATTGGGATAGCTAGGATTAAGAGTAAAGAGGGAGAGATACAGTGATAAAATATCTATATTAGCGTTCTTATACTATATATCCGATATGCCGTTGTACAATAACTGAATTTGGTTTGACAGGCATATATTTCTGCTGTCACACCTCCAACAGTCTAACAAAATTATAATATTTTATAAAAGCATTTTTTGCTTTTATAAAATATTATAATTGCACATAGAAAACAACGTAAATGTCTAATTTCCGGCCCAATCAGTGTAACCGCATTCGAATCAAACGTGCTCAAATTTTAATCAACTGCGGCGCGGCGCATAGTCGGCGTACGCTCTTTTCGCCGCAAGTTTGTACGTAACTTCTGCCACAGGCTCGCTAACCTTTGTTCCGCGTCTGATTGCTTTGTTCCCGACGGGTCGAGATTTGAATTTATCATTAGAACTTCTTACGTTTGCATTTACACTGAAATATTCAAAGCTTCGAACATGTTTTTGAATATCGCACTTGAGAGTTGAGCATTTTCAATAATTAAATTGTATGCTTTTACAGTAAGTACAGTTCTATGCTTTTTAGGTTCTCTGCACGTATCAGAATTTAAAAATATTATCAAAATACGACAAGTTACTCAACTATGTATGCTTCACTATTAACAACGCATTAGAAATTTTAATAAAACATTGAAGACAAGCAAACTAGATTAAAAAGATAAAAAATGGAGGATGAATTTTCAACACGATGTAAAGAACAGCCGATCCAATCTCGGACAGCTTAAAGATTCACCGCGTGGGGATTACGACTGTACGGAGCTATAGCGGGAGTTATGGGACCAAATTCACGGGTACAAATTATTTTGGAGCCATAAAATCCCGAAGGTCTAATATGAAAAATCCTGACACATAACCAAATAATTGTAAGAAGCAGCTGCGGGATTTTCGACGTTTCTTATATAATGATGTTCTTATATAATTCTAAAGTCTTCTTATAGTTAGTTCTTAGTATGACATCAGGGACGCATAGTGTAGGTACCTACCTGTATCCTTTACTCAAAAATTAATTGGTAACTCGTTTTGTTACATTTTTATGACGTAATATAATATTATTATATACTACCTTTACCCGCCCGCGTACTTACTGCTACTTTATCGGGATAAAAAGTAGCCTATGTATATAATATATGTCTGGATAGTGGATATAATTATCCAGAGCTTAAACTACTACCATACAAAATTTCATTAAAATCCATTCAGTAGTTTTTGCGTGAAAAAGTAACAAACATCCTTTTCATCTTTTTCATTCATTTTCATTATCTTTTATAATAGGAGTAGGACTTTTTGAGCATCATTCTAGAATCATAGGTTTCAGTACTTATTCGCTATTTTCATGGCCTGGTCGACTGGGAAGTACCTAAACGGTTCGTTTAACCTTCGATCTCTGAATGGCGGAGGCATAGCCGCGGGACTCTCTCCACCTGCGATTCCATTATTATGCTCGAGCTAGATATTGATGTTTTATATTCAAACTGTAGAAGAAAATATATTCATTTGAAATTGGCTTTTAGCTGTCTATTAAAATGAGTGCTGAACATTATATTTGTTTGTAATATTTATTTTATCTTACTATAAGCTATAACTATTATTAGGTATCTATTATCACCGATTAAAGAAAGACGAATAGAAGAACAACAACATTTGCAGTAACATTCGATGTGAATGCACTGCTACATGCATACGGTGTGTCCACTATTGTATAGAGAAATTGTGTGTCTTTGAAGGGGACGTTAATATTTTCAAATGTGGATCGATTTGGATCCTTATATTAAAGCTGTTTCAAAAATATAATATACCTACGTCCGGACGTAAGTATATATTATATTTTTTACTCTGTGCTATTATCATGTCATACCTACGTATGTTGTAGACAGACCATAATGAAATAATAGATAACTTACGATCTTAGTTTTAGTTCCTACCTATATAAAAAACAAGTGCCTCCTACAACTAAGAAAAAATATATTAACAACATATTACGAAACCAACAAAAAGTGTCAACAAATTCTTATCCGCTTCGTATCAGTGTTTATCTAAAGATGCAGGTGATGCAAATGTGATAACTGATTAGTAATCAAGATAGTCATCAGAGATATCGATAAGACAACATGTTTTCTCCATGGTTTGATCACTTCTGTCGATAGAGGTGGAGTGACATGGTTTTTGGTACAATAAATGCCTTGGAATGTTTTTAAATATTTACTCTGTGCAGAGTAATAAAATAATAATAAAAATCTGATTTTCATTTTACTAAGACGCATTGACTCTACGATCAATAGTCACAAGTAATAACTCACAGTAAAGCTGAATCAATTATAATTCGATTTTTTTATTCTTTTAATCCTGGAAGAATGTTTTATTTACTATAAAAGTAAATATTAATCACACGTGTTTGCTAACTGTTTGTAACACTGCTTTTAGTACGCTTGACAGACACACGTAACACAGACAGTGTTACGGAATCTCTTTAAGTCGTTTTTATTTTAATTTCAAACACAATGTTTTTAAATTGATCTATACATATAATAAAATCGTAACTGGTCGCTGTCTGTACATGTAAGATATAATATAAGAAAAACTATTACAGGGGCTTAATGAACGATATAGAACCCAAAACAATGATTTTTAGAATTTTTGTCTGTCTGTGTCTGTTTGTCTGTTTATCTGTTTTGTCTGTACGTTTGTATGCGCTAATCTCAGAATCCACTGAACGCATTTTGATGAAATGTGGTATGGTAGTAGTTTAGACTCTGGATTAACACATAGGCTAGGTATATATTTTATTGCGGAAAAATGTACGGTTCTCGGGATATTTGTTTTTGCGCGTAAGAAGTCAACGGCTTAACCGATTTGAATGCGGTTTTCACTAATGCGTTTTGGTGTACTTCCAAAAAAGGAGCCGGTTATATATTCGGCTGTTTATATATATATTTTTTTTGTATGTTCAACGATTACTCCGCCGCCTGTGGACCTATTTTCAAAATTATTATTTTTTTGCTGTGAAGGGTATAATCCCCAATTGGTATTTTTGATAACTAAGTGATGACCTGATGATGGGATCCATGAGGAATCGAAGGATGTTATTGAAATTTATATGGATAAGTGTAGTGATTTTGACGTTTTCTGAAGTAGTCCAAGCATATGCTACCAAAAATAAAGATTTTGCACCAAGGTATACCCTGGATCCAAAAGTACTGAACATAACTCCCGAGTCGTTATAGATATGATGAATGGGGATTTCGGCGTTGTTTAAAGAACTGAAAGCATATGCCACTATGTCAATTGAAGTAATCATCATCATCACACTATACACGATCACATTATGATGATAAATAGATACTTCTCGTAGTATTTTACACCGACACGGATATCTTTGAACATTACTCTGCCGTTTGTAGAAGCATTTTCAAAATTCTTTTGTTGTTGTAAAGAATATAATTCGAAATTGGTCCATTGGTCACCAAGGTGGAGACCTGATGATATCATCCATGAGTATAAGAGTAAGAAAATTAGTATGGGTATAACACTATACCCATTTTCTATTTTAAAAAATGATCAAAAATAATGTGGTATTTTCAGAAGCTATTCAGACGGATACAATATTACCTAATCCTTATCTAGGATATATATTTCAATTAGTATGTACGTGTGATAATTTATTATAAGTATATATTTTTACTCTGTGCTATTACTATATTGCAGTAGGTATATTTGCTAAAGATATTTTTTGCCCCGAACACTGTTCCACGCGGGCGAAGCTGCGGGCAAAAGCTAGTTTTGAATATATTCAATTACAAAAAATATATATAAAATTTAAGAAAACGGATAAAACATTGTTAGTGATACGATAGTGTTTGAAAAACAATTTAAAATTTAATTTATCAACATTTCGGAGCTGACAAAAACATTGTTAGTTAAAATGCTTTTAAAACTGTCACGATATGAAGCGCGCCAGCGTAATCAGAGCAGTAAAATTCTATAAAATGTACACTTCAATAAATATTTTAGTTTTTTTTATCTCATCATATTGACTATGATAGTTTATTTATTACTATTATATTGAAAATGTTCACATATGTTACGCCTTTTATGTTAAGTAGGTGTGCACGTAAAGTTGAGATTCCATTTTATTACTATCAAAAGGTATTATTTTAGATATTTTATGTGCCATGTTCTCAGTTGCCTTCCTTATAAATAAAGTTGAATTTGAATTTTGAGCCTCCATAACCGCTAAATTTTTTATCTATCTTTACATCACTACTAACTTAACTCTAAAAAAAATTTAAGCAAGCTGTTTTTGTGGAAACATATTAATGTTTCCTCAAAAACAGCGTGCTTAAATTTTTTTAACGCAACCCGGTAAACGCTTGTAAAGATAAAAGTCAACTTTTGGAATCGATCAAAGTTACACTCATTCTATCGAAGGCGCAAAATCTTATAAACTAGTGCTTTGTGCAAGGTTTTTATTTCTATTTTTTGCTCGTAAACGTGGGCTGCCGTACCTACCGCATCGTTAAGACGTCCGAAGAGACGTATTGTTTGTTTTCGTTTCGGTAAACACTTTAAATTTTTTATGAGTCGGTAGCCTTTATTATTTCGATAAAGTTTCTCGTATATTTGAACCTTAGACGATCGGCCAGCGTAGTTTTACACTGCGTTTTTATTAACAGTTAGGACTGGCGGTCGCGGGTTTGGTGCACCATGGTCAAGGTCATTAATTAATACTTATAGTGCTATTTAGCACTTACTTATTATAGTAACGAGCGACAAATTAGTCGTATATTTGAAAATTCAACACCCGTTTAGCTAAAGATTGTGTGAAGAAATTCTCATGATTCTACCTATCAATACATCCAGTATCAGCTGTTGACCTTAAGTGAAAATCAATATTTGTTTCGTGCTTCTTATGATTGTGAAAAAATTTCAACCTTAGGTAGGTTGACACTAATAAACTCGTACTATTTTGAAATCATGAAGTTCAAAAGTGTAGGTATTAAAATGAATCTGTGGTTACAACACCAAGTAGCTATTAGGGTAAGGGTAATTAAGAAGTGGTAATTATTTTGAAATTTATAGTTATAGTGTTTAATAGTCATTCAAATAGCTTATAGTTACATAATTAATTATGTATTATAATGTTGCAACTCGCAACGCGTGTGTCCTTCGCGTCCTAAATGTTGGTTTAATACCTTTATTAATACACCTGTCAGAACTTTCATTATCAACTTCATTATTTACTATAGTAGACCCGTATCGACTTCGTTGGGCGTTAAACATTTTTACTTGTGATATTGATGATTGTTAAGGACAGCGGCCTCGTAACGTAAAACATGAGTGAATTTAAATGTGAACGATAAACGTGTAATTAAAAACAGTACATAAAACTATAATAGTGAATACTCAGTGACTATATGTATAGATTTATATGGCACCAGTGTGTAAAAATCGTGTTATATGGTGTTTTATCAAGTGCAGGTTATTTTGCTTATATATTTTTAAGTAAAGCTAATTTTAACGTAGCTTCTTTTGATTTATGTGAATAAACATAATACCTAACGTGTAGCGTAACGATTAAGAATATATAATAAAGGGTTAAATAGTTATTAAGAAAATAATGGTAAAAATGTAGAACATTTCTTATATGGTAAGCTTTAAGTTGTAAATATCTTTTTTATAGAATAAGATCTCTAGTATATAAGGGTTTATGTATATGGTCTTTACAATAAAGAATTTCACACAACGCGTTTTGCTTCACCTGGCTCATGAAAAATAGGGAAAATTATGGAAAATAGCCGTATAGAGAGGTAAAAGTGAGATGGCAAATCGGCCCGAAAGAGGCGTACGGGCGGGGCTCTCTATACGGCATTGCCATGAGCCAGGTAAGCAAAGCGAAAAAAGTGAAAATCGTTCTCTTCAAATAAGCGTTTTATTATCGCCCCGGCTATGCCCAAATCGGTGTAACCTTGCTATCTTCGAGTCTAATCTGAGCCGGCGGTTGAAACCCTGTGAAATTATACAGTCCTGTACAATGATGTTAAAAAGTACATAAGTTACTCCTTATAACATCAGCTGCTGCTATCTGCCAGTAAAAGTCCCGTCAAAATCTGTCCAGCCTTTTAGAGATTAGCCGGAACAAACGAACATACTGACAGGCTGATAGAAAGATAAAAAAAAGAATATCCCATATATGTATGAAGTCGGTATAAACTTTCATGTGCATTTAGTGAAAAGCCTGGGAAAAAAAAGTGAAGTTACAAACAGACACTTCAATTTTACTTGTATATACAAATTTAAATCTGGCTAAGCAATCGCCTTGACTGATAAGTATTTTGCCACTTCATATATTTTATGTATATACAAGATCGTCTCGTTTAAAGTAACCAACCAATAAGATTGTTCTAACATACTTATGGCCATTCCAGACTTTTTCGTATAGAAAAGTCTACCTGTTTTTTTATTGTATAAATGAATATTAAATAGTACTCTACAATATTATGAGTAAAACGATTTGTTAACAGAATTTCGAAAGGCTCGTGAAAATGCTCCATGCAAAAGTTGCCGAACCTATGACGTCACGTGTTCTTAAAGTTGTATGAAATATAAGGGCCTTTAGTCAAGATGCATTCGATAATTTCAACGGCGAAGTTCGAAAACAAAATGTTTGGTATTTGACATAAGTCATTGCAAGCAACATGTCATTTAGCGATGGCTTATGTCAAATCCGATACATTTTGTTGTCGAACTTCGCCGTCAAAATTGTCGAATGCATCTTAACTAAAGGCCATGGGTCGCAGTATATTGCTCATATATCCGAAATTTGTGCGTTTAAGTTCATACATACAATAATGAATATTTTTATGTAAGCAAATTAATAATATAGGTTTTTATTATTAACTAGCATTAATTGCCCGCGGCTTCACTCGCGTAAAATTTTAAACTTTCATTCCCTATTTTACCCACCTAGGGGTTGAATTTTAGAAAACGCTGAAATACGTAACTCATTATTTTTTCCGAAGGTACTCAATTTATACGAAACATCATGCAAATATTAAGTCTTTACATATGAAATTGCCGTTTTGTATGAAAAAATCTAAACGAATTTTTTTCATGTATTTTTTATTTGTATTAATCGAAGTAATCACACATGCAATCAATGCATCTTTGCCAACGCAGTGGCAGTTTATTGATGCCCTTCTTAAAGAAAGCAGCTGGACGGGAGGCAACAAATTCTTCAAAGGCATTTTGTACTGCCTCTCCTCGGGTATTGAATTTTTTCCCCGCCAAGAAGTTATCCAAATTCTGGAAAAAGTAGTAGTATGTAGACGCAAGGTCTGGTGAGTAGGGCGGATGACGGACAGCTTCCAACCCCAGTTCTTGCAACTTGGAGACCGTCTGCTGTGCAGTATGAGGTCGCGCGTTGTCGTGCAGGAGCAGCGGAGATGAGCGATTGACCAAAGCTGGTTGGAGATGTGCCAGCTTCTCCATCATTGTGTTCAGTTCTTCACAGTACACATCTGCAGTAATGCTCACCACGTTTGGTGTGATGCTGCTGTGATGAATCACATCGGCGCTAGACCACCAAACAGTGACCATCAATTTTCCAGGGGTAAGTTTTCGTTTAGGGCATTGTTTAGGTACTGAACCAGGATCCAACCAACTTGATGAGCGCTTGTGGTTATCAAACAGAATCCATTTTTCATCGCAGGTAACAATGCGGTTCAAAATTCCTTCATTTGTGTGTCTGTTGAGCAATGCAAGGCACGTCTCGACGCGTACTTCGCGCTGGCGATCATTGAGTTCGTGGGGCACCAATATGTCAAGCTTTTTTACCTTGCCAATTTGACGCAAATGGACCAATATTGTTTTGACGCTAACGTCGAAAGCTGCTGCTAATTCAGCCGTAGATTGTGTATTCTTCCTTCTTCCAGAATTGCCTTTAATTCGTCATTGTTGACCAAAGTCTTCGGACGACCGCGAGGTTCAGTTTTCAGGTCGAAATTTCCAGAACGGAAGCGAGCAAACCAATAACAGGTGGTGCGTTGGTTTGTAATGTTAGCTCCGTAAACGTCGTTGATGTTGCGTGCCGCTTGTGCCGCGTTGCTGCCACGACGGTACTCATATTCCACAGTTACTCGAATTTTCAACGTATCCATGATGAGGAAAAAGATTGAAATGCGATGAAAATGTTACACTAATCAATAAACAAATTACTACTTTTGGAAAAAGAATTCCATGTTTTTAAAATAAAATTAATTTGAAATTAGAATTCTTAGCCAAACAAAAATTATTTTGATTTGAAATGGCCAGTACTGCAGAACGGCAATTTCATAGGTAAAGAAAGACCTATAATGTCCAAGGAATTAAAAGTTTCATTCAAACTTTTATCACCTATTTTAGCCCCTTGGCGGTTGAATTTTGGTAAATTCTTCCTTAGTGGATGCCTACGTCATATGAGAAACACGTGCAAATAATTTCAAAAATAATTTCCAATTTCTAGCCTTAAGGGTCAATCAGCTTTCCTTTTATATATATATAGCAAAAAACGTTTTTGTAAATACATGTATGCCATTAAAAAACTACACATAAAATTTAATATTTACATTTAGAGGTTTTATTATTTTTCAAGTAATAATACCTCAATATTTCTGAATATGTTCTTAAACCAAATATTTTACATGTACTCAACACCCCTATTACCGAGCACTTAAAGTTTAAAAGGTTTTTAACAAATGGTTATTTTAAATTTTCTATTATTATTATTATGACCGATAAATGTCAGCTGAAACGTTATTAAAAGCTGCGTCCCACGCGCATTATCTTATGATATTACAGTCGTTTTATAAATGAATAAAGTTATTCAAGTTATTAATAGCTATCTCAAAATTATGTTCCCTTATCAATACTTGTCAGTATCGATTATGCTAATTTAAATTCAAATTCAATTACATAGCTTCGTAATAAAGATAAAGTGATAAAATGTACTGTGAAATAACCGTTTAATAGAATGGTTACACCGGTCCTTTTTATCGTCACCTAATCTATTTTTTATTTCCAAGCTAACGATGAGCTTGATAAAAACGTAGACTTGCTTGTTACTGTGGCAATGTTGAGATGTTTGAAGATTTTATTTTTATAATTTTATTATATTAAATAGTGAGTACCTGTTGACCGAGCTTTGCTCGTTGTTTTAGTAGAACGATAAAATAATTTATTATATACAAAAATAAAAAATATAAAAGAAAAATAAACAATAAGAATCACAAAAATATTTATCTTGCTGGATATATTTCGAACCCAACACATTCCGAATTTCCAAATAATGCAACATTTATACGTAGGTAACTAGGTAATCATACCAAGCTGCCAATCAGACTGACGTAAGTGAGTCGAAATTATTATTGATATAATATTGTTTCACGACGAAATAAAAAATGTATATATTGCTTAAAAATGCGCAGTTTCTAAGGGATAAGACCTAGCTAGATCGATTTTTCTCTTCGAAAACTCACTGCATACTAAATTTGATAGTAATATTTATATATACAATATATACACGTACGATACATGACTCGTTTAAAGTATAAGATTTGGCAATAAGCACTTTAATAAATCAATATATAAATATTATGGTTACTAGTGGCTTAAAGCTAGTGCAAACATCTTATTACCTGCATTATAGTAAGAAATCCAGATCTATTCTACAATAAAAACGATTTACGCCACTCATGGATACCCGCATGACCAGAAGAGTTACAAGTGCGTTTCCGATCTTTAAAACCCACTTTGGGCCGCTAGTACCGTCCTCACGCAGTAAAGCAGAACCCAAGTGCTATTTCTCATCAGTTTTCTGTGAGGCCGACTTATTTATCCGGTCGAGTCTGCCCATTCGTCTCAAAGCATCTACTCGAACCTGAAATAACCTACCACTTCTCAATTTATAAGGTTTGTTATATTTAGAAATAAGGATTACAACTTTTGAAGTGATAACTTCTTATGGGCAAACCGCGCCTTACGGCTCCAAATAAGATACGAGTAACTTTGAATACTTATGTCAGATACGCGTAACGCAGTTACGTAGGCACTTCGATTTTCTTCGCACTACTAAAACTCTGTAATGGTTGGTCTCCCAGGTATTATAGTATAATATTGTTGAAAGCCTGAATACTGTTTTCAATTCTATCGGGAAGTTCTATATTCTATCACATTCAAGAATTGTTACTTAAAATATATTAGGTATTTACCTATGAAATTGCCGTTTTGTATGAAAAAATTTAAACGAATTTTTTTCATGTATTTTTTATTTGTATTAATCGAAGTAATCACCCATGCAATCAATGCATCTTTGCCAACGCAGTGGCAGTTTATTGATGCCCTTCTTAAAGAAAGCAGCTGGACGGGAGGCAACAAATTCTTCAAAGGCATTTTGTACTACCTCTCGGGTATTGAATTTTTTTCCCGCGAAGAAGTTATCCAAATTCTGGAAAAAGTAATAGTCTGTAGGCGCAAGGTCTGGTGAGTAGGGCGGATGACGGAGAGCTTCCAACCCCAGTTCTTGCAACTTGGAGACCGTCTGCTGTGCTGTGTGAGGTCGCGCGTTGTCGTGCAGGAGCAGCGGAGACGAGCGATTGACTAATGCTGGTTGGAGATGTGCCAGCTTTTCCATCATTGTGTGTTTTTAACAGTACACATCTGCAGTAATGCTGACCCCGTTTGGTAAGAAGCTGTGATGAATCACACCGGCGCTAGACCACCAAACAGTGACCATCACATTTCTAAGGGTAAGTTTTCGTTTAGGGCATTGTTTAGGTGCTGAACCAGGATCCGACCAACTTGATGAGCGCTTTCGGTTATTAAACAGAATCCATTTTTCATCGCAGATAACAATGCGGTTCAAAATTCCTTCATTTGTGTATCTGTTGAGCAGTGCAAGGCACGTCTCGACGCGTACTTCGCGCTGGCGATCATTGAGTTCGTGGGGCACCCAGTTGTCAAGCTTTTTTACCTTTCCAATTTGACGCAAATGGACCAATATTGTTTTGACGCTAACGTCGAAAGCTGCTGCTAATTCAGCCGTAGATTGTGTATCATCAGTTTCCACAATCGCCTTTAATTCGTCATTGTCGACCAAAGTTTTCGGACGACCGCGAGGTTCATTTTTCAGGTCGAAATTTCCAGAATGAAAGCAAGCAAACCAATAACAGGTGGTGCGTTGGTTTGTAGTGTTAGCTCCGTAAACGTCGTTGATGTTGCGTGCCGCTTGTGCCGCGTTGCTGCCACGACGGTACTCGTATTCCATAATTACTCGAATTTTTAACGTATCCATGATGACGAAAAAGATTGAAATGCGATGAAAATGTAGCACTAATCAATAAACAAATGACTACTATTGGAAAAGAAATCCATGTTTTAGAATAAAATTAATTTGAAATTAGAATTATTAGCCAAACAATAATTATTTTGATTTGGAATGGCCAGTACTGCAGAACATCAATTTCATAGGTAAAGACCTATTATTTTATAATAATCAATGAAAGATTTTATTAATTAATAACCCATTATAATATACATAATATACATAAAAATTTTGTAGTAACCTAAGCTTTTCTCAAGTTAAACAAGTTCAATATTAAATAGTTCAACTTAGATTAGTTAACACTTCTGTCGGGCGCTCCGAGCCGCACACGTTTTTTTTTCTATATTTCCCTTTATGTGTAGCTAATAACCATAGACTAATGATTGGTCTCGCTGGGCGAGCGAGCGAGACCAATCAAATATATTTGCTAATAACCTCTAGCCGCACAACAAATTTGAAAATTTTAAGTCTGCTAGAAGTTTGCTTTGAATTATGCTGACGATGGCTCCATACCTCCGTACCTTCATACCTCCATCAATATCTTTTAAAATCGCGGTTTTTGCCGCTTAATATCTCCTAAGCTATTCTCCGCAAAAACAATTCTGATCGCTAGCTTTATTATAAACCAAAATACGGGGGCACGAAAAATCCGCGAAATGCTTCGAGAAAAGATAGTAACGGCCGCTAAATACTTGGCGATAACGTTATCAGATCAGAACACGCCGTAGCAGAGATAGGGAATAAGGGATAGATGTTATGTTACATCTACCAACGTGTTATATATACCGAAATTACTTAATAAATAAAATAAAAAAAACGTCCAAGTGCGAGTCGGACTCGCATACGAATGGTTCCGTACAAAAAGGCAAATACACGTTTGTCGTGTCACGCCCCACTGTAATATTTATTTTATTCTGTTTTAGTAAGTACCTGTTTATTGTTTTAGCGGCAACAGACTAACATTATCTGTGAAAATATCAACATTGTTGCTATCATGGTTCATGACACACAGACACATAGACAGACGGACGGACAGCGGAGTCTTAGCAATAGAGTCTCGTTCCCCGTCTGGTATGGAAACCTAATAAAAAGGACATATTATAAATGGAACATTTTATGCAAATACTTTAAAAACAGAATACAAATTAACTGCGTAAAATCCGTTCGAGCGTATTCGTATAATATTCAACTAAACTTATTCAAGATTTATTAAGCCACGTTGATGAATAAAATAATAAAATTGTGGGTATTCAAATATTATGTGTGCATATTCAAGTATATTGTAGAACGGAGGCGTCATATTTCCCATCAAAACAAAAACTTTATTCACCAAACTATTTTATTAAAATTCTGTTTTACGTTTATTTTTATGTTTCCATGTTAAATGGTGAAACAGGTTAATGCGTAGAGTGTAGACCGTTATTTAAATGAGAATGAGAACCGGAATATTTTTGCCAACTTTGAAAAATTACCTACCAACGACTGTTAGTAGTTAATTTTTAATTTAATTAGAACTTACGATCTTAAAGTGTATCTAACTATATTATAAATTGCAAAGAATGTACTAGAAGTTAATGCGTGAATAGACAAACCCAGAAGACTGTTCAATATTCTTATGGTAAAAAATGCATACAGTCTTTATTAAAATATTATATCAACACTGACACCCTTACTCAACTTATTAATAATTTCAGTTCGACTAGAGAGTCGATACGGAAAAAGAGAGATATTACAATGTATAACTAGGAAATTTATATTTACCTATTAATTATATTGGTCAACGCTACAATTATATCATAACATTGCAGTAATAGCTATATGGTACGTAGACACTCAGCGACAATGCAAAGTGTGTCTGATGTAACATGTCTCATACAATTACATTTAAATATTTTTGATGTGTAACATCTTTCCTCTCGCTTTCTTGCAATTTGTGGGAGTGATTTCGTGAAATAGGACGGAAGTGTGTAACAGGAAGTCGCGGAAGCGCACGCTATTTGAATTGACGAATGAGCCAGAGGTGGTAGAGTTGGCCGTCAGATTCGAATAAAATTCGATAAAAAGAATCTAGCTTTTTTAAATTTTGAGGTTGATTTTGTCACTGCTTAATAAAAAAATCGGTTGTCTGTAACTTTCTGTTTACTGACGATACAACGGTTGAACGTGACAACATCGTTTATAGTGCGCGCGGAACTAATTGGCCGCGCCTTAGGTAGGCGTGTTGCCGCCGCGAAGTCCGGCGCCGAACTGAGTAATAAAATCAAGCACCCCCGCGTCTCCGTCCCACCGCTCACATACCTAAGACGCGGCCAGCTTAGGTAACAGAAAATGCGTCATATTACGGTGGTAACGGTATGAGTCATGTTTTTTCGTGCGTGCAGCTGGCTCCATCAAATTATATGACGTTATCACGTCAAAATACGGAAAAGTTTCCGTATAGTTTTATCATATTAGAAAATCGTACTTACTAAGCATTGTGTTTTTTTGAAATATTTTCGTAAGTAACTTTATCATATAATTTATAATTTTAAAATTGCTTATTAATAAGGTGAGATGTCAAATGTTACACATCATATACGACTACTGTAAGGCTCGCTAGTTTTTTTTTTCTGGTTACTTGCACGAAAACGAAGATAGAAAGGGGTGTAAATGTAGACATGATAACGATTACGATAATTTTATTTTCTGTAAAGGAATGTGAGAATAGATTAATGAACGTCTTACTTATATTATAAATGTGAAAGTTAGTGACAATGGATGGATGGATATATGAATGGATGGATGTTAGTTACTCTTTCATGCAAAAACTACTAAACTGATTTCGATGAAATTTGGTATTTGGTAGTAGCTTAAGCTCTGGATTAAAACTTAGGATACTTTGAATCCCGAAAAAGTACAGTGTTCCTGTGGGATACTGTATTTTCGCGGGCGTAACTATTAATGCATATTCACTTTCTTTAGAAACTTATTATGTCTGCTTTGGCACGTCTCTATGTAAGTGATACACGACGTACTTCGGATCGAGCCATTCCTTACCTTTTTAGGGTTCCGTAGTTCACTTTTGACGACCTCTGTGGCTCAGTAGTTCAGCACGTTGGTGCTCAAGCCAGGGGTCGCGGGTTCGAATCCCACCGAAGGAACAAAAAGTTTTTCTGTGTTCCTGGGTTATGGATGTGTATTAAATATGTCTATAATATAATAAAAATCTTAAATATATGTAAAAAAATTAAAAATATTATAAAAGTATTAAATATTTTTATTTAATACTTTATATTTAATTATATTACTTATATTTAATTAACTTATAAAAGTATTAAATATACTTCGAGTTTTCTGGTACCTGTAACACAAGTTCTTCGGATACTTAGCACGGGGCCAGATTGACGTGTTGTGAAGCGAAATACCAAAAACTAGTCCTATCTAATGATACCCCACACTATAGGGTATACCCCATAGTGTGGGGTATCATTAGATAGGACTTTTAAAAACATTTACGAAGAAGAAGAAGAAGAAGAAAACAACACGAGTTTGCTCAGACAATTTTTTTTTTTATATTGATTTAGGTATCCGTTTACGAGATATTCTAACTCCTCCCTCTAAAAGCTAAAAAAGGCTGGCTCAAAAAAATGTGGAAATGGACTTCGTACAAAAATAACTAAATAATAATTTAACATAACAAATATTTGAATAATGGTACAGAACCCATCGTGCGCGAGTCCAACTCCCACAAAAAAAAAGTTTTTTTGGAAGGACTATAGAACCCTGGCTTTAACAATGCTTAACGCGGACTGGTTAGTTATTCTGCCGTGTCGCCCAGTGTGCACGCACCTAACGACTGGCGAGTGGCGACCGACCGGCCCGCTATAAGGCTAAGAACTCACAGAGCGATTTTCAGTCGCAACCGTATATATATGTAAGAAAATTAAAGCACAACTCACAACGCAATTTACACCCGCGGCGTGCGCGATTGGTTGCGGTTGTCGCTGCACCAGAATACACCACTGTAGAATTGCGCGGGCCGCGATCACCCGCGGCCTAGGCGATTTGCGCCCGCGCGCTCTGCGATCGGTTGCCGGGCGAAATTATTATGTTTAGATTTGGCCGTTTTGCAGTCGCCCGTCTTGCGATTTTCACCCGCCACGTTTGCGGGTGATGATCGCAACCACGTCGACTGTGTAATCGCGCAAATAACCGGTCTCGTGAGTTTCGAAATAAAATCGCAGTTCCACGATCGCAGCGGGCGCGACTAAAAATCGTGAGTTCTTAGCCTAACTGTCAACATTTTAACACTGCATCCGTACTCGCATCCGTGAGAAGCGAGCGACCGTACTAAAAACCGGTCCGGACGCTACAAATACAAATTGCCACTCTGAACTAATAGTTTAATTCGATTCGATAGATGTTTTTACACATACAATTACTTTTAATATTATACGTGTACTCGAATAAATGGATTTTATTTGCATAGCATTATAATATTATTATTACTATGTATTATTATGTATTAAAAAATTGCAAACCTCTACATATTATTCACTAATAGAATTTTTGTATCGTTCCCTGCCCATTTTTGATATGGCCCATTTGTTTGTTTGATGTATGTAACCACGCGGTGACTGTCAACTGTCAAGTAACAAATTGAACACAGTGTAAGTATAGGAAAATTCAATAGTTGTTTATAGTATTTTCTCTATATTTGTTCCAATATTTGTCACCGTTCAAACTATCCCTGAACTACCACAAACAATTCAAGACCAAAATTAGCCAAATCGGTCCAGCCGTTCTCAAGTTTTAGCGAGACATTGGAATAGTAATCCATTTTTATATATAAGAAGAAGAACATCACTGTTTTCCTTTTTGTAGACGTGCCAGCTCTAGCGCTCCGATCAGCCATACTCAGTTGTAGGTTTACATTTCAAGGACATGGCTGTGTTACATTACTGTATTATACTCGTATTATGTTTACTGTGCCATGCGGTCGGCAGCGCTGCGACCGCGCGGCTGGGTTGGGTGATTGTTATTAGTTTGTACGTTGTGGCCTAGTCGATAAATCTCATTTTTTTATGAATAAAAACAGGTGCTTGGCTTTCATGCAGTAACCGCGCGGTTTATTAATAGCGGAGAACTTCTTTCGGATAACTCTACCTACTGCAATATACTTCTGTAAGCTACATAAAATGTTTTTTCGTGCAGCTGTACTTTTTTGGGATAAAACAATGTGTTGTGCCTATGTGTTTATCGAAAGCATAAACCACTACCATACCAATTTTCATTTAAATCAATTCAGCCCTTTGGGCGTCAAAGATAGTCAAAAATACACACATTAATACAAAAAAAATTACATACATTATAACACTGTATTTTTCCGGAATAAAAAGTAGCCTATGTGCTAACCCAAATACTACTGCCATACCAAAATTTATCAAAATCCGTTCATTTGTTTTTGCGTGAGAAAGTAATAGACATCCTCACAAACATTTACATTTATAGTAGTGGTAGGATATCACCCCAACCTTCCCTATGTTATCTAAATGCGACATTCTACTTTTATTTAGCTTTTAATCAAGTAATAGAAAAGATAATTCCAACACAGCATGTTTTCTGTCATATCTAAATGAAATTGAACGTTTTTCAACTGTTACTTATCTTAGTTACATTTTCTGGGATAGTTTTGATTAATCGTAATCAAATTCAACATTCACTAAATTCACTTGTAAATGATTGTAGTAGGTACATGTAGATATTAGTTAATTACTTTTCTAGATCATAGTAGATAGCGGATATTATGGTATATATTGTAACATTAATTTACATGTAATGTAAATATTAAAAACACCAATCAATGAAAATTGCGGCACTTAGGTACTAATTGTTTTATTTTGTGATAAATGTTGTCATCATAATTTATAACCTTATCTAATTATTGAAGTATTCGTAATTATTAAATACGTCATGTTTATAGTTATTTTAATATTGAACGTTGATGTAATATATTATAACGTACCTAATTCAAAATCCAACAATATAACAGTATTAGGAAAATTTGCGATGTATCTTGAAAATAGTTTAGCTTATAAGCACATTTTATGTGATTTCGAAGTAAGTACGTTTTAGGGTGAGACCTGGGTCTACCCAAATATTAAAAACGGGATCCTATTACTGAGACTCCACTGTCTGTCAGTCTGTCTGTCTGTCCATCCGTCTGTCTGTCACCAGGCTGTATTTCCTTAGCCATGATAGCTAGACAATTGAGATCTTCACAGATGATGTTGCCGCTAAATACTACACACAATACTACTACTAGAAGGTTTTTTCCGTTTTGTACGGAACCCTGCGTGCGCTAGTCCGACACGCACATGGCCGGTTTTTTTGTTTTCTACTCATATACTTATTAAGAAATTAACTAAAATGCAAATAATGGCAATTTATACATTTGTTTGTTACTTTATTTTTAATAGACTAATACAATAAACCTCTTAAAAAAATTAAAATCATAAATTTATTTGTTTCAGGTACGTTCATCATACTTAACAAGTTTTATCATTATAGGTATTGCAACTTGCAAGGTGAAGTATAAATTTCAATACATAATTATTATATTATGTTTGTAATAGTATGTAATATTTTTTCTAAAATATATTTTAGATATTATTATGAAGTGTACCTACGTAAGTCTAGGTCAGGTATCGGAAATTCTATACTTTTTACTTACGCCTAAAAGTGTTAGCAAATACTCCTTTTCTTTGGGCTGCTAATCTACTTTTAGTTTAAACACTTTTTTCATTTGCTTTCTAGGTTATATAAATAGCGCCTAGTGCCTACGTCTCAAAGAAAGTTCTACAAGTCTTTAGCAGCGAACTCAGCATTATCTACGAGCTTATAATATTATATCGGTCATGGTCCAGATAAAAGTAAAGGTTGCGTGGAGTTGACAGAACGACCCTTGTTAAAACGAGCCGTACGATTTGCTTGTGACAGAATATAAAATTTATATTCGTGAATGTATAATGTTATGCAATATTATAATATCAATTTTAGGATTGATGTTTACGTAAATCCCCCTTTTATTCATACAGAAAAATGCTCAAAAGCAAACGGAAAAACATAAAATCAATGACAAGTAGGATTTTTGTATATTCTGAAATGTCATAAAATGCAAAAATCCTACTTTTATATGGCATAAAATTAAAAGAATCTATTAGAGCAAGTCAATTAAAAACCTATTTTTACCCGCCTGCAGCGAAGCCAAAAGAAAGGGCAATGATTTTGGCAGTATGTATGTATGTTTGTTCCACCGTCGCGCCTAAACTACTGATCCGATTTTAATAAATGAGGTGTCAATAGATTCGTAATAAAAGCCTGTGTGACATTAGCTATATATAACATAAGCTTAGGTAGTCGGGCTATGGTTTTTAATAGAAAATCTAGTTATACTAAAAATAACATGTCTATAAAACGCATGTTAACGCATACTTAACATTATTGAGCAATTTCACAAGTAATTAAAGCATGGTAACTTAAAAAATAGAGGACATGTGAACAAACAAACCTTTGTGATGGCTGCTGGACACTGACAGTCTCCATGACCCAGATGAGAGTGGACGAGGACAAATGGACAGTCTTTTCTACAAGAGTATTATTTTTTGTTGAAATTTATTTTAATTGAATATATATTAGGTCCTTATACAGGGTGTCCCAAAACTCAACGATAATCTGGGACCGGATGAATGGCCAAGTTACACCAGTTCCGGGAAAAAAAATAAAAATTCCATATCACTCAGTTCAGCGATAATAGACAATTTTGTAAAAACGTCGAAATTCGACACCCTTGGTCGCATTTTCAAGTCCTGTGATCACCAATGTCACAATTTCGCTGTGATTTTTTTAATGTAGAGATCTTCATTAACGATGCTATTAATCGCAACTACGAATTAATGCATAAATCATTGTTAATTTAATAAAATAAGTTAAGTTTTAGTGAGTCATGGTTCACAAAAATATTGTTAGTTAACTTTGACACTTCATTTTGAAAAAAAAAATGTACTACACTACCTTTGGCAAGTTATTTCAAAAGATGGCGCATTTAATCAAGATTTAAAAATGGTGCAACACTAGCCACTTTTCTTGCCATTAAAATTTTTATTTCTCATTTTTTTTCAAATTGAGCTCAATTTGAACAACTCAACATTAGGAATTTTTGTACTAAAATTTGTTATTTTTTGTTTCTGGTCTGAAATAAAATTATTATTTTTAGTAAAGAGGTAATTGAGTCAGTTAATAACCAATCTTAATGTAAAAAAACATAATAATAATTAATAAAACAATGAACGAACCGTCGTAAAACTTTTTATTTAATTATTCTCCGTAAACTACAGTAAATGTTCGAATTGTTTGCCTCCGGCACGAATACAGGCTCTGCAACGCCTTACAAAAGACCTTTGCACCAGTCGTGCCAAATTCCTTGAATTTATTTCTTCTGACGCTGCATCAATTTTTTGGCGAAGTTCTGATAGATTTTGTATTGGTTTCGAATAGACTTTTTCTTTTATGCATCCCCAGTAAAAAAAATCAACTGGATTTAGATCGGGGGAACGAGGAGGCCATAAAATTGAGCCACCGCGTCCGATCCATCTGTCAGGATAATCAGCGTTCAGCCGGACAACCATCTTGCTGAAACCACATTTCTCTGTGAATACTGAGCGGTGCGTCTTCTAACAAATTTGGCAAATCGTTTTGAAGAAAATGCAAATAGGTGGCGCCATCTAAATTTTGAGTTAGCTCAAATGGTCCAATTACTCGTCCGTTTAAAATTCCATTCCACATGTTTACTTTGAATTGGTATTGGGATCGGTCTCCACGCATTAAATGCGGATTTTCGACGTGCCATTCATGAAGGTTGTGTAAGTTTAAATAACCGTCTCTTTTAAATGTAGATTCGTCGGTCCATAAAATTTTGTTTAGGAATTCAGGATCTTCACGAATTTTCGCTAACATTGTCCTGCAGAAATCAATTCTAGGTGGGTAATCTCGTGGTAACAAACTCTGGACGCGTTACACATGATACGGATGAAATTCGTATCGTTTTAAAATTCAATGAGCGTTACTTTTCGGTACTCCCGTTGCTAGTTCTATCGCACGTACTGAAGTGCTGAGGTCATTTTGAATTTCATTCAAAACTACGTCGTCATAGTCTCTTTGCGGTCTTCCACCGGACGTACGAACACTGGGCAATCGTCCTTCCGAGTATGACGCGTGCACATTTTGGAATACGCAATAATCTGGGTGACGCTGCACATTGGAGTATCTCTCGCGATACAATCTGGCTGCGGCAGATGCATTACAACGGCATTCACCGTAGATAAGATGCATATTTGCATATTATTTACTGTGTACAGATCCGGCATATTGTTCACACACTATTTTCACAGCACAAAGTCCAGAAAAGCAAATCCAATGTCGTCAGTACGAATGCAGTATTAAGTCCAAAGTAACACAAGCCAAAGTCGTCAGTACGGATGCAGTATCAAGTCCAAAATAACACAAGCCAAAGTCGTCAGTATGGATACAGTATCAAGTCCAAAGTAACGCAAGCCAAAGTCGTAAGTACGATGGTTACACGAATACGAGAGATGCGTAGTAGACGAAGAAACCATGCGTACTAAATGTTGTGAACGGACGACCGCTCAAGCGTCACTATCCGTCTCGCACATTCTAAAAGTCGAATATCAATCTGTCTCGCTCTAGAGTGAGACAGACTATCAGCGTCACTATCTTTCCCATTCTATCACTTTTGTTCATTACACACACTCGAGACCCCGATCTGTTAATACAAAAAAGTATCAATTATTTTTTTGAAATGAGCTCAATTTGAAAAAAAATTTTTAATGGTAGGAAAAGTGGCTAGTGTTGCACCATTTTAAAATCTTGATTAAATGCGCCATCTTTTGAAATAACTTGCCAAGGGTAGTGTAGTACAATTTTTTTTCAAAATGAAGTGTCAAAGTTATCTAACATAATTTTTGTGAACTATTACTCAGTAAAACTTAACTTATTTTATTAAATTAACAATTTTTTTGCATTAATTCGTAGTTGCGATTAAAATCATCGTTAATGAAGATCTCGAAATTAAAAAAATTACAGCGAAATTGTGACATTGGTGATCACAGGACTTGAAAATGCGACCAAGGGTGTCGAATTTCGACTTTTTTACTAAATTGTCTATTATCGCTGAACTGAGTGATATGGAATTTTTATTTTATTTTCCCGGAACTGGTGTAACTTGGCCATTCATCCGGTCCCAGATTATCGTTGAGTTTTGGGACACCTGTATATGAAATTGGCCTTTTTATCGTACTGGCCACTTTGATCTCAAATATATCTTCTTTGGTTAGGAATTCCAATTTCAAATTTATACCGCTATTTACTCATGCATTTGTTTTTTCCGCTTTTGGTTTTTTCTTTGCGTCACTCTGTTTACAAAATGGAAAACTTGAAATATCGTATTATTTTCGAGTACGCAAAAGAAAACACAGTGCGGTTTTGGTTCCAACGTTTTCGTTCTGGAAATTTCGACCTGCGGAACAAGCCCCGTGGACGGCCGGAGACCAAAGTTGATAATGAAAAATTGAAGGCTATTGTGGAAGCGGATCCATCGCAAACCACATCCGAGTTAGCTGCAGGCTGCGGTGTTAGTGATAAAACTGTTTTAATCCACTTGAAGCAAATTGGGAAAGCGAATAAGCTTCAAAGGTGGGTACCTCATGAATTAAGTACAGCAAACCGACAAACGCGCGTCGACTGCTGCGTTACTTTACTCAACCGGCACAATAATGAAGGGATTTCAAATCAAATCATTACCTGTAATGAAAAGTGGATCCTGTACGATAATCGGAAACGCTCATCGCAATGGCTGAAGCCTGGCGAACCAGCCAAAGCCTGTCCCAAGCGAAAATTGACTCAAAAAAAGTTACTTGTGAGCGTTTGGTGGACTAGTGCCGGTGTCGTTCACTACAGCTTTCTTAAATCTGGCCAGACGATTATGGCAGATGTCTATTGGCAGCAACTGCAAATCATGATGAAAAAGCTAGCTGCTAAACATGCGAGGTTGGTCATACGCTCCAGGCCACTGCTGCTTCAGGACAACGCTAGACTACACACTGCACAACAGACGGCTACCAAATTAGGAGCTTCAATTGGAATGTCTAAGACATCCACCGTAGGTACTCCCCGGACCTTGCTCCAACAGATTACCATTTTTTTCAAAATTTGGAACTTCGGAATTTGAACTTCTTGCAACGGAAAAAATTCAACTCCTATCGGGCAGTTCAAAGGGCCTTCAAAGATTTTATTGATTCCTGTCCGAATGGTTTTTTTAGTAAAGGAATTAATGAACTACCTATGAGATGGCAAAAGTACATAGATATCAATGGATAAAAAATAAATTACTTTGATTAAATAAATATATTGTTTAAAAAAAATCGACTTTATGTTCCTCCGTTACAAAACGCCAATTTCATATGTAATTACCTAATATTTGATAAAATATATCATAATTATTAACCTTAGAACTCTATTTGAGATTCTCAAACACCCCTCAAGGTTTATTTTTTAAACTATCTATTCGATAGCCAATCCCACGTATTTTGCTTGAAGTCACTCTCTACGGACCATTATTTTGGGAGTTCCTTGTCACCCCAGTGTAGGAACACTGAATACGCCAGGTAGAGTAGTGTCCTAGGGTTAATAAGGTTTTGACTAAGAAAGGTATAAATTGCAAACATTGTTTACGTATATAAGTCCCAACAACGCTATTCAAAACTGTATCGGCGGCAAATTAATTTAGTTGGTGCAGTTCATTCCGAATTAAATCGAACAGTTCCGATAAAAGGCTTCAAAAATATTTCGCTTCCTCATTGAAGTCGAATACAAAATAAATAGCAACATGTCAGTTGATAGTCCTTTCAAATGGCGTGCGGGCAGGCTGTCTCATCCCGCGGGTTATATTTGTATTTTTTATTTGTATGCTTTTAATTTCAAAAAGATGAGTTATTATATCACAGTTAATACTTTTGCTATCATATGTTATCTTTAAGTTAACCCGCAAATATATAGTATGTGTATAATAACATGCTACATATTGAACTAACAATAGGGAATATGTATAGTTTTTATTGGCTTTTCGAAAAGTACAGAATAAGCTAAGAAACATTGTCCTTGCAATTGCAAACTATCTACGATCAATCATTGACGAAATACAGTCATCGCAAAAATAAGAACATTAAAAACTTTATAATAATACATTTATTTGTTATAAAGTGTGTCTCTTAAAAACGTAAAGGCTAACAATGTGCAAATAAAAGTATCATTTTAGTAGGGGTATATAAAGGTGATTGGTATAAAGACCTGTAATTTTTCCAACAAAACGCCCGATCACTGCCAAATAACATGCAATAAAATGTTCCATGTTATTCGAGGGTCTGGCGATGCATATTGTGTAGCCTTTTTTATCATTTTCCGTTTTTATTGAACCGTTTTGGTTATTTTAACACTAGTTTTACAGCGTGAATATGTGATTTTTTACGTTATTTCATATTATACTTTTATTAATAGATTCCTCACTTTGTAAGAAAAAAAATCTATTTAATGATGACGTAATCGCAATCGGGTACATTCGTATACAAGTTTATCGTGTATACAAGTAAGTACCTGTTACTTTATCTAATAAATTAATAATTGTTGTCACTGAAATAGGTAGGCGTTGACATTTAAGGTAAATGTTGTTACTTCACACTCTGGTATTAAAAACATTACATATTGTGTGCACCCATTATTCTGTCAGAGCCAGTCAGAGGTACAAGCTGTTTCAAAACAATATCTGCCATTCAACATAGAATTCGCGTGGTCACATCCACATCCCATTTGTAAGGGTCAAATGGGCGTAAATTAATTTCCATTAATATTTCCATTTATAAAAAAATAACATTTTTTTATAATTAAAATAAATATAAAAGTAAAAAAATATATTGATATTTTTATAAAAACAGGTAATATGAGGTTAGAGGTCAGGTACCTATACTTACGCAAAATAAGACTGCAACCAAATATTCTCGAAAGATAGAAAGATTTTATGACGTCACATTTTAAAAAAATTCTATCTCGTCTAGATTTTGTGATATATGCATGTGTTGATTTTTATTTCCAAATATATCATTAATTGAGGATTTTTTTTAATTCGTTTTACTTATTAACATCAAAATTAGTGTATATATACTTACGTAAAAAAAAATCCGAGTCGTAAGAGAAAGAAGGAAAGAGGCAAAAGTGATTTTTTGTAGTACTTAAATGCGCCTGCGCAGTACGTCTATTAGCTTTAACTTTACAACATTAAATTGAAAACTTGTCTTTTAATAATAATTGTTTATATTAAATTCCATTGTTTTTCATTCCAGACCGCACGATAGAAGTGAAAACTTCATTGGCAATCGTAATCAATTTACGTGTATATATACCTTATACCTTTACCTTAGATCGTGACGGATCAGCCTCACTCACAGCCTAAGAAGAAATGTGTGTGCGGTGCTTTCTTGCTCGGATACACTCGGCTTCACCTCAGAGCGTGACGGATCAGTCTCACTTACAGCCTACGAAAATGTGTGTGCAGCGCTAATAGAAGATTACTTAAAAAAAATCGGACCAGTGTAATCTCTCCTATTATTAATTTCCTGTAAGTATATTATATTCACATAATATTTACACATAGAAAAATACCGAAAAAAATAAAACAAAAGAAGCCATGTTTCTTCGTGCCTCCCTTCATTCCTCATTAGGTACTAGGTAGGTACTCGGAAATATTTAAACCCTATTTACTTTTCATAGTAGCTCGTAGTTTCTGTGTGTTTTGATGAATTCCTTATTCATTCGATATTATCACTAGGAATATTAAAACTCGTTAATTAATTTTATATTAAAACAGAAACGTATGTTTTTATCCTGTAAATAATTTTTTACTGAGTGCACTAGAAAATAAATAAGCTTTAAAAATATTATAGCATGATGTGCCGTTCCTGAAAAGTTGTTTCATTTATGATGCTTATTTTCACAGGAACGTAAAACCCTTAAAATCACCGCCAAGCACGATAAAATAACACTAAATATACTACTGATACTGATTCAACATAAAATATACTACTAAAATAATATTTAATTACATTTTTAGGGTTCCGTAGTAACTACAAGGAACTAATAGATTCGCTCTATCCGTCTGTCCGTCAGTCCTCCCTTGATACCTTCGTTAATTTTGAATAATTTAAATAGACAAAGTTTATGTATAGTATATATTGTATATAGTATAGTATATAAATAAATAGTAAATAATAGTATGATTAATGATATTATAGATTGCATAATATAATATTATGTACTTTACTTTATCTTATAATATTTATAATGTTGTATGTTAGGAGTAGGTATATAAAGTGGGGAAGATTTTTTTTTCATTCTATCCGTCATTTGGGGTACCTATCGTCGAATAGGTATTTTAACCTGACTTCGTACGTTTGTTCCACCGTAGCGCCTAAACTAGTGGGTCCGATTTTAATAAATGAGGTGTCAATATATTAGTAATAATGGCCCGAGTAAAATAAGCTATTAAATTTACGTAGTCCGGTTTAGTTTTAAAAAAAAAAATCAGTTTATGTAAAATGTATGTTTTTGATAATGTAAACCATTTTCGAGTAATCGACCTCAAAAGTCGTCAAGTTGGTCTCACCCCCCGGCATTTCTAAACTACGAGACTTGGAAACTAGCAATTTTTCATGCTGTGATAGGTCATGCTAAATACTCTTAGGAAAATTATTTTGAATGAAATCGGATAGTAGGTAACATTTGAAGTACCTACTTTGAAAAAAAAACCTGTTGCGCGTTGTCCTCCTAAGACATGTCCTGACATTCTCTTGGTTAGGTTAGGTTATTATTATACATATTGCTATTCCCAAAATTATATTCATGATCATCATCATTTTAAATAATATTTTGTGCCTACTGGAACATTTCTCAAACGACAACTACAAGAATAAATGCTTTAGTTTCTTTTGCCGATGAAGTGGAAATACTTGAAGCCTAAAGGGAAGGAGTACTCGTATATAAAAGGCATGTATGTGCATCAATGCACTTGGTTAGAATATTTAAATGCTAGTGGTCACCCAGTATTCAAAATGAGTCATGACGAAATACGTAATTTTTAAGTTTAGTTTCATCTTTATTATATCACCTAGCTGTCCCGACACACGTTGTTCTATCGCACCTATAAATATAGTGTTAATATTTTCCCCGCCATTTGACAATATTTATTACCGTTTCAAGTAAATTTAAATTAAATTTAAAAATAAATTAAATTTCAAGACCAAAATTAGCCAAATCGGTCCAGCCGGTCTCAAGTTTTAGCGAGACATTGGAATTGCAATCCATTTTTTATCAATCATTATAAACTTCATGTCACGTCCCACGGCAACGGGATGAAAAGTATCCTATGTCCGTCTCCTGGTTCTAAGGTAGGTACCCCCCCATCAATTTTCAGACTAACAAACTAACACGACTTTCTTTTATTTATATATTTATATATTTATATTTATTTATATATTTTTCTTTTTTGCTGTTCCAATGCGGGAATCGAACCCACGACCTCCGAATCGAGAGCCAAGCTCTAAACCACTAGACCACGGAGGCTGTTTATTATATAGTAGAGTATATTATATGGTAGAGTTATTAATGTGAGGTAATATATATTTTTAAGCATTATTATATGAAAAATAAAGACAAAGAGAAATTTCACACTTGTCTGTTCATTAAGATAGCACTAAAAATGTCATTCAACATCTACATGACGCGTTTACAAAGACATCAAGTCGGATTCAATGACGCGTATCTAAAGGGTGTTTCAAAATGTCCCAGGCCCGGTTAAGCTGCGTTTAAGTAAATCTCACAGTTACCATGTGATAGATCCATCACAAAGCCACGCCTCGTGTTTGGATCTATCTAAGTATCGCTAAGAGATATCCATCACAAAGCTAATCGTTTCGCCCCCGGCCTTTGCTAAATTCTGCTTGTTTGAAATGCGAAGCTAATGCATGTTCGGCGATTCTTAAGTATCCTGTAGATATTTTGGACGGGTGAAAATTGCTTGAAATTTTCTACGTTGCTAATGTAAACTTTTAACAAGCTTTTAAGTTGACCCGTTGCGAAATAATTAACCGTGTTTTTGAACTTTTAAACCCAATTGGGTTTTTGATTTTTTTTTGTGATAGATGGAAAGATCATATATAAGTTTTATAACAAAACTATTTTTTTTTCGCAATAATTCAAAAGTTATTTGAAAATAAAAAAATTATTTTTGAATCCAGTACGACAGTAAGACACGCCGACAACTCCCGAGCGCGTGTGACGTCATAATGTTAGTTTTCACTCATTGCAGTAGTTAGAAAAAGAATAAATACAGTGTTTTGATCTATTTAATTTTGTTGTCATTGTTAAATATTTAAATTTATATATGCTCCCCAAGATGACAAACGTCGAAATAAATGGTTTCAAGCAGTGCACCGTAATAATCCCAAAACAAAATCGTTTTTTTTTGTTGTGAAGATCATTTCGATGTAAGTATTTCTTAATACCATTGTTATTAATTATTATTTATGCTGCTCCTGAAGCTGCACAGTCATGGCATTGAACATCCTGAATTTTTCTTGACTTTTCATTAATAGTTAAAGTAACTGAATAAGCTTTACTCCGAACTCGGTGTTCTGGACATACCCGTCCTTTTACAATACAAATATTATTTTTACGACTTAGTTGAACATAACCTATAGCTTTGTCGCCGTAACTCTCACGCAATGCTCTACACTTTATGAAAAAAATAATTATATTTAATGTAATGGAGTAAAAATAATTATATTTAATATTTAAGTATTTATTACTTAAATATTTTCATTTATTATATTATTTTTTAACAGAATTACCTTGATGCCTTGGCACCTCGAACTTCAGCAGAATTAAACCGAACGTCATTTTTAAAAAAATCGGTTATCATAAATATATCAACATCAGGAATATTATCAGATTTAAAATCCATCAATTTTAATTGTTTATAATTAATTGAAAAAAAAAATTTAATAGTTTTTTGCATTGAATATCAATATTATTAATAATAAAGTTTTAAAATACATAAAAAAATCATTTTTTTTTCAAAAACCTAATTCTAACTACTCCCTTATATTTTGTTGTTTGTATTTTTTTATTTGTTGTGTCTTGCAATTATGGTACCATATACATTTTATATGTTTATCTGCTCTATAGGTTCTATATAAAAAATAAGATAAGCTAAATCACTTGCAACTTCTTTCATCAACTCACTATTAATTTACTCATCTGCTTATATAATATTATTATTATCATTCATTACATAATATTATCATAAATTTTTTAAGTGTAATTTATTTAGAACTTTGAAATACTTTCTCTTAGCATGGAAATAATAATATCGTCACATGCGATCATAAATGAACCCTAGAATAAAAAGTGAGGCTCGTCGGGCCAGTCTTAATTTCAAGAAATATGCAATCGGCACGCGAACAAAACTGCTCACGTCCAAAAGCTCCGGTAATAGTTGTATTGTTTCTCATGAACGTAACGTCAGTAAATAAAGAACACAACTCGTAATGAAGCTGCGTCAATCAGTCCGTTTGTCCGTCCGTCACTCAGCCGACACAAATTAGTGACAACGCTGGCGATGCCCGAATCCCTGTTAATGATCTTGTCTATAACGATCTGTTATCACCCATTCCGTTCACGCTAATCTCGACCGTAACACCATAGGCTCACGTTTTGCATATTCTGCCACAAAATTTTAATACATGATTGATACTGATTTGAAGACATTTCGTCGCACGTAGCACATAATTGATGATGTGTCATATATTGCTTTATAATTTTCATGGCAAAAAACTAGGCGTAGGCGCACATTGCCCGTAGTGAGGCACTACGGGCAATGTGATTAACGGGTAAAATGACGAGGATGTTAGCCTGTTTTTGTTAATATTGATTATGATGTCAAGCGACATTAATTTTTGACAACGCAATAAAAAAAATGTAGCCTTTTTTATCAAAAAATTAATATAATATTTACCTTTAAGTATAGCTTTGGGTTTTGATTAAACTCTAGAATTAAGATATTGAGATAAACCTGTTCTTTAACTGTAAATAAAAACTAAACTAAATAATACACTTTTTAATTTGAAAAGCCTACCTACCTGAGTAGAGTATATTGCTTTATTTATGTACGATAATATAATTTGGTTGCCTTCAATTTTAATGAATTTATTAATAGCAAAACTTCCGAACTTTACTTTACTAAAGATATATGTCAGGATTGCTCAGTGATATTAACATTACAAAGTAATTTTTGAGAAATCTGAACCCCAATTAACTTAGACTTGCAATTTATACTTACAATAAATTATAAATGAAACGTTTTGATATCATAAACGGATTTTTGGTGTTTGGACCAATCGAAACGCGTTAAACGTTAGTTTGACATTTATAATAATAGCATTTTGCTGTTTTAACATATCGAGACTGCATCGACACTGCATTATTGTATGATTAAATTAGCAGAATCCTTCTGTGTTTAAACTTTGCATGCTATTTATATATAGCTGAAAGTGCCAGAGCCTATAAACTTTGTTACCAACTATTGTTATCACTTTTAGAGAAAATAAACGAATTGAAATTGAAAAATGACATTCTCTCAAATTTAATTATTGATTTATTTTAATTCTTAATTTATTATCACGCAAGAATTCATTTATTAAATTGTTTCTGAATATGTAATGTGATGTGATATGATGTGATGTGATTGTAAGTGAAATTTTATGGGTCTAAGATACCTGCAATAAATACATTTTCTTTTATTATTTTATTTTTTTAAACTACACATATCTAGTAGAAAAAAAATTGTTGTTTTTTATACTTACACGTATTTTGAGTACCTGGGTAAGTAACTTAAAAAATCCCAACAAAATTTTTGTTGTAATATTCATACAGAACTTTGTTACTTTGCTAAAATGATTTTTCTGATTTTATAGTACGGCCTGTAGTAAGTTCCGCCGTATTGAAAAGCTTACACGGGGCCCAACCCCGCTTTTGCATGATAACATCGAAGATCCACATAATCTTTTTACCTTTTGAATATCCTAACAATGGTACACATATTGAGATAAAGCATTACTTTATACATACTGTATTTTCTGTATGTCCTAATTAGCCATTATTTATCGTAAAAAGAATGTTAGTTATTTTAATGTTACATATTTTCAACCGACTTCCAAAACACAGGAGGAGGTAAACTGAGAGTAGGATATGTTACGCGATTACTCCGCCGTTTGAGGACCAATTTTTAAAATTCTTTTTTTATTGTAAAGAGTTGACTTCTGAATTGGTCCCATTGTCACCAAATAGTAGACCTGGTGATTAACAACTATTAAAAATTAACAACCTTCTCTCGATCCATGAGGCATCGAGAGAAGTCCTCAAAATTTTTAGGGACACCGATAGTGATTTTGACTTCTTTTGAAGTAACTCTAGCACATGCTACCAAAAAGTGAAATGTGCTTAGGGTATACCTGGATCCAAAAGCACTGAACGGCATTTCTCAGTATTTGAAGATACACGTTTGGAAATTTCAGCATTGCTTATAAAACTGCAAGCAAATGTCACTATTAAATAATCATCATCACCGCCACCATCATCACACCATACATCATGATACTATGTTGATATAGATATTTCTCATAGTATTTTACACCAATATCGATTTCTTTGAACATCACAGCTACCAAAAAGTGAAATGTTGTACCAAGCCTGTAAACCCTAACAACGGTGATGACGGGATTACTTGCTGCAACTAACTTCATGGAGGTGTTTTGTGCATTAGTGCTTAAAATCGACATTGAAAACACTATAGATTTGTTTATACTATAGAACACGTTGCTCGCGACTTCGTGCGCGCAGAAGGAAATCTCGCGGGAACCGTACTTTTCACCGCGACAAAATGTAGCTTCAGCTGGACGGTAGAATAGTAATTTGTATGTTGTTTACGAATTGGTCTCGGGTTCGAAAACCAGTCAGATAAAAAATTTTGTCATACTTTTATTGCATTTCTCTTATATTTTTAAATATTTTATCGTCCTAATAAAAAAACTCCGAACAAAGCTCGGTCTCCCAGGTACCAACTAGTTAATAATATTTTAATATCTTAAAAATATATAAAAAGTAAAAGCAATAACATTCTTAAAATCACTAAAAAGTATGAATTAATTCTTATTATCGAAATAGTTCACCTTTTAATTTCTGACAAAAAGTTACTATTTTTCTACTCAATCATCTTATTTTTAAGCCGGTACCAGCCCAAACAATTGTATAAATCCGTTGATAAAAAATCATTAATTTTAACACAACTACGTCCTTATACATACAAATAATATTTGAAAGAACTCACGTTCAGATTGGCTGGTACCGTTTTCAAAAATAAGAGGATTGAGTAGAAAAATCTGCTTTTAATTTGGAAGTCGGTTTCTATATTTTTTTTTATATTTTTTATCACTTTTTGTCGTAACACTCTAGCCCTGTAAAGCCCTTCATCAAAGCCTGAACCAACATTTCGTGTTAGGCAAATAATTGCACAGGTCTAATATTACATAGAAACTTTGTACTGGTCACTCTATCAATAATTGCCTTTAATCATTAGCTACGGACTGTGTTTGAACATGTCGCACTCTCTAATTGGCTTTCGGCACACACAGTGCCCATAAAGTAATTACTATTCGATAACTTGGGCTTAGACGTCCGTATGATCTACTAAATACGTATGCATTTGCTGAGCGCTTTTCACACTGTGTGGAGCTAGATATTGCATTACACAGAGCTTTGTAAAATTTTCTAGAGGTATCTTCAGATTCATTGATGCATATTCGGATGTTATTGGGAACATTTTGTTAAATGATGGCAACATATTTTATTTATAAGGGAATGTATTGCATCCGTACTATATCTTAAAATAAGACCAATCTTGTCTCTCTTACTACTTCACTGAAAGTACAGCTTGTACTTACTTCCTGCGTTTATTTATAGCAGTCACGAGCAAAGAAAAGCAACATAATAAGTTCGGGTTTCGCTCTATTAAGGCAAATTTTTCCTAAAACGATTCGAGGCCAAAACAAGGAATTTTATCGTACAAACCAAGAACTATACTAAGAAACGATTCGTCATCTATCGCCCCATTCTGATTTGAAAACTGATATAGCGAAAACGCCGAAATAAAAGCCTGAAAGCAACTTTAACGGAAGCTTTTTTTTCGTCGATACGCGTAAATCGTGCAGGAGTCACGAGAGGTTCTCATTTGTGAGTGTTCCTGCGATATGCGGTCGACCACACCCCAATGGAGAGCCTCATTTATTTTATGAAAACATGATCAAACGGACCAAAATAGTTCTTTCATATCTCTGAATTTCTATTTAAATGGAAATAAACTACGTAAGACAGGAAACAAAAAGATCCAGAAGGACTTGAAAGCGAAAACCGATGCATAAAATTATTCACATCATGATCATTTCAATCACGTCTCTAGTAAGGCAGATGTTTCCCCTTAATAAAAGAAAGAGTATTCCGTTCCTTTAATAGTAAACATTAAAATAGACCTACAAATATAATTTTCAAAAGGCTTATTAATCAAAATCGGATTAATGCTGAGTAATGCTGGAAGTTGTCAATCAAATTGTACTGTAACTAGTTCTAACATCTATAGACAATTACGTCTCTCAAATCAAGGATCCAGGATGTGGTATTCGATCATATATTAATATCCGTTGATGAGTAATTTTCGTCGGAATTGCAATCCGTCTGCGGGCATGAGTCAGGTCTATTATATGTAGTTTGTCACGTCACTATCGGAAGCTATTTCGCCAAGTTCGCGTGTCTTATCTACCATTATTATCGTTGTATGATTATTGCTGTTCAATGTAAGCACTATCGTCGCATGGCTATCCGTAAATGGTCATGATAATTGGAGCCGGTCTAACAAAGATTAATATTTGTATTGATGTTAAATCGATTGCAATCATTCGAATTCTTATAATGTATTGTTTTTAGTTTCGTACCCAAAGAGTAACAACGGGACACTTACTAAGACTTCACTCTCCGTCCTGTATGTCTGCCTGTCTGTCTGTATATCTGTCTCCAGGCTGTATCTCATGATCCGTTATAACTAGACAGCTGAAAATTTCACAGATGATACAGTATTTGTGATGCCGCTATAACAACAGATACTTACATACCTACTAAAAACAGAAGCCCAATTCTCGTGAACTATTTGTTATCATAATCTTGTTTCGGTCCGCGCGCTGTCTCACTCGCTTCCGCGTCAATGCGACATCACGCGGACCGAAACAGGATTATGATCAAAATATAGGTAGGACATTGGGGCTTTAGAATAAAAAAAATATTTAAGTGGGACCCCCATACAACAAACGTGTTTTTTGTTGTTTGTACGGAACACTTCGTGTGCAAGTCCGACTCGCACTTGGCTGGTTTTTAATAAATCTGAATCAGAAAATGTACGAAAGGCTTTTGCAAAATAAATATCTGGAATATTATACCGTAGAATTATATTTTGTTTTATAATATCATAAAATCTAGGACGCGTTTAAATTCTCATTATTAAAGCTCTTTTAATAAAACTAGGGCACTATTTAACACAATTCCTATCTAAGAGAATAAATATTGATGGAGGGCGATGTTGGAATGTCCAAAAAAGTGAAATAAATTAACCCATTTTACAATTCCCATTTCGGAAGCTTTGCATATCTCGCCCTGTAATTTCCTCTCGGGATGGGCCTATAAGAGTAAACAATAAATATTCATAACTACTATTCCGGTCGGCAAAGAGGAGTGTTCCGTGTACTTGTTGAGACAAAACTGCTAATGATGACTTACAAAAGATTTAGCTCTGCTGATCTGCTTAAGTCAATTTTTATAAAAGCAAAAATAATAAATTGATGTTGTTCCAGGATATGTATTTAAAATCTTTTAGGGGTGATTCTGCGATATGAGGCAAGTTGTGCGGTTTTCAATGTATTTTTTTTTTTCATTTCATATGTTTTTTTATAATCAATTACAATATCTAAATGCCATTTATAAGTCCAATAACGGTTTAATGTCTAATTCTAATTCAATTTTCTAAAATTTGTAGGCCTAAACATTCACTCTACTGGCCTGTCCCTTTGTCGTTTCTATTATTATTTTTAATATTTAGTATTTTTATTTTAACTTTGATAATTCATACAAAAAAGGTATTAATTTCCTATTAATATATTTTTGTATGAATAATAAAATTAAAGTATGTTTAACACAAACTAAAATAAATATACTTTGGTATTATTAAGAAAAAATACAAGTCAAAGACATATTTTGTAATACTAAATGTTAGTAATACTAAGGATTAGTATGCTGTTATTTGTCAGATATTGCAACGCAGCAGTGCCATGTAGTGGTTTCATACAGTTATAGTTATTTTTTCTCTCCCCTGGTGCAATTTGAAAGTTATAATATTCATTTAATATATTATTTTGTGTTTACAGCTATATTTTCTTAATACTAAAACTGTATAAGTATGATACATAATTAACCTTAAAATTTCTTATATCAATTAAAATAATTGAAATTATAATACAATCTGATGATGATATTATAACTAACCTAACTATCACTCACCTTAATTTATTTCCTCTGGCCGATTTGTTTACGCTGGCCATATAAAAAATAAGAAAATATACATAAAATTACTTGCCCTTCTGTAAAATTAAATTAAAATAGGACAATATATCAATAACAAGTAATATATGTGTCGAATGAAAAAACAAACGTTTTGCCTTCGCCGAGTGTTCTGAGAACCTCTTATCGTAGAATCACTCATAGTATATTTGGTAAAGTAGAGGATGACGATAGGAGGGCTTTTTAATATTGTTTTTATAAACAAAATATTTTACTAAAGTACCTATTTACCTACCTACTAAGTATTTGTGACCTATGATTGTGGAAAGCAATGTTTAATTTATAAAAAATTATTGCTAAATCTACTAGGTTTGGCTAAAATTCGCCGACATTCTCCCCGGCATAGCCATTCTTAATAATAATAAATGAACTATAATACCGTTTTTGTCTGCAGGGCAATCGCGCTAAGTTTTTTCAGTTGAACCGCAAACGAAACATGAACGTTACTCAACTTTTTGGAAAATCGCGCTAACGTTTACAGATAGTTGGAACGCAGCCGCACAGTTGCCTGAGCGCAAACGCTGTCAAAACAAAAAGTTGATACAATGCTACTTTTTCTCGCACGTTTCTGAAACGTTTCTTGTTTTGGTGTGTTAAATTGTTGAGAATATAAATTAAAAATGAATTCATAGCTAGCATTCTTAGATATTTCTTACGAATTTGATACGGCAGTGGGAAAAGTTGTGTCCAGACGTGAAAATTTAATCGATCGCATAATAAAAAGAAATGCCTTTACGTTATCCAATCGCATGTTCATTAAAAGGTACAGTCATTCAAAGGCATTAACAAGAGCCTTAATTCAAGAAGTGAGATACCCTCTCATTTAAAAACTATAACAAACTACGAAGTAAACTAACCTATTCTTCTTCTTTTGATAATGGTGGCCTCGGTGATCAAAAACACACACCTATATACCACAAATGTTAAAGCAACTAGTGCGAGCGCGCAAGCAAAGTCGATGATCGATTATGCTAAAATCACAGATTCTTACACAAATACTAGGTTTGCACCCCTAAATGTCTATCGAAAGTTTCGTTCGAGTTTCGTCTGAGGTTGAGTTACGTTTGGAAGGACAGTGCGATACTGAAATATGTTCAGACGCATCGGAATCGAACCGAAACTGAATCACAACCAAAGCTGAGTTGAACCTGAATTCTAACGATAAACAATAGCGCGATTGCCCTGCAGGGATGATATGGACATGAAATTTCGGATCTGGATGCGATTACGAATATAGCAATAATTACAGTCTATGCCAGTTACGGATGATATGTAATAAGTTCGAATTATTCGCAATTTTAGGATAATAATATTCGATTTTTAAAGCATTTCAAAACTAAAATACAATATTTCATATTTATACTCGACTTTATCCGGAATTTATGTCAAACTTTTATATCGGATTCGGTTAGGGTTAGATTCTTATTTCATTTATCCGTTAGTAGATGGTTAAGGAGCTCCATATCATCCCTGGTTATTATTATTAAATAAATTCTAAACACAAATTGATTTATTTTCGTATAAAAAGGGTAAGCAATATGTTAGTGTCGACAAATTATTGGAAAATATTTACCAAACTACAATACAGGGTGTAGCACAAAATCCGAATAACGCAATAAATAATACTCATGTAACAGCTCCCCTCTAAGTCCCCGATTGACCTAACCGCAACCTCCTGACCGGACCGCGGCGCACCGCATTGTGTATTCGACGCCTAATTTATGGCCATGATAATATTATAGACTATTTACCGTTTTCCTCTCGGCTAATACACATTTAGATTGAATGATTACGAATATCGCAATTATCTAAGGTAACAATAACGTCCATTTCTGAATGTTTAACTTCTTACACTTACACGAATTACTCATTTCAAATGTTCTTGCCCTAAGAATTTTAGCACAGTTTGTGATCTTTTTTTAACGTTTCAGAAATTTTATTTTATAAAAAATCTCCGCCTCTTCGTGTATTTCTATAGCGAAATAATCTAAAAAAAAATGTTCGATTCGATAATAGAGCAGTTCTTTAGATGGTATCAAAAAGTTCGATAATTACAGTGTGACGGAAAGCGTGGGTGACTGGGCTCTTGCCCTGAGGCTAACGTTACAGGCCTAACACCTCCAAAGTGAAAGACAGTTTGATATAAGTACACGATTTCCGAACCGCAAACGAAACATGAACGTTACTCAACTTTTTGGAAAATCGCGCTAACGTTTTGACAGATAGTTGGAACGCAGCCGCACAGTTGCCTGAGCGCAAACGCTGTCAAAACAAAAAGTTGATACAATGCTACTTTTTCTCGCACGTTTCTGAAACGTTTCTTGTTTTGGTGTGTTAAATTGTTGAGAATATAAATTAAAAATGAATTCATAGCTAGCATTCTTAGATATTTCTTACGAATTTGATACGGCAGTGGGAAAAGTTGTGTCCAGACGTGAAAATTTAATCGATCGCATAATAAAAAGAAATGCCTTTACGTTATCCAATCGCATGTTCATTAAAAGGTACAGTCATTCAAAGGCATTAACAAGAGCCTTAATTCAAGAAGTGAGATACCCTCTCATTTAAAAACTATAACAAACTACGAAGTAAACTAACCTATTCTTCTTCTTTTGATAATGGTGGCCTCGGTGATCAAAAACACACACCTATATACCACAAATGTTAAAGCAACTAGTGCGAGCGCGCAAGCAAAGTCGATGATCGATTATGCTAAAATCACAGATTCTTACACAAATACTAGGTTTGCACCCCTAAATGTCTATCGAAAGTTTCGTTCGAGTTTCGTCTGAGGTTGAGTTACGTTTGGAAGGACAGTGCGATACTGAAATATGTTCAGACGCATCGGAATCGAACCGAAACTGAATCACAACCAAAGCTGAGTTGAACCTGAATTCTAACGATAAACAATAGCGCGATTGCCCTGCAGGGATGATATGGACATGAAATTTCGGATCTGGATGCGATTACGAATATAGCAATAATTACAGTCTATGCCAGTTACGGATGATATGTAATAAGTTCGAATTATTCGCAATTTTAGGATAATAATATTCGATTTTTAAAGCATTTCAAAACTAAAATACAATATTTCATATTTATACTCGACTTTATCCGGAATTTATGTCAAACTTTTATATCGGATTCGGTTAGGGTTAGATTCTTATTTCATTTATCCGTTAGTAGATGGTTAAGGAGCTCCATATCATCCCTGGTTATTATTATTAAATAAATTCTAAACACAAATTGATTTATTTTCGTATAAAAAGGGTAAGCAATATGTTAGTGTCGACAAATTATTGGAAAATATTTACCAAACTACAATACAGGGTGTAGCACAAAATCCGAATAACGCAATAAATAATACTCATGTAACAGCTCCCCTCTAAGTCCCCGATTGACCTAACCGCAACCTCCTGACCGGACCGCGGCGCACCGCATTGTGTATTCGACGCCTAATTTATGGCCATGATAATATTATAGACTATTTACCGTTTTCCTCTCGGCTAATACACATTTAGATTGAATGATTACGAATATCGCAATTATCTAAGGTAACAATAACGTCCATTTCTGAATGTTTAACTTCTTACACTTACACGAATTACTCATTTCAAATGTTCTTGCCCTAAGAATTTTAGCACAGTTTGTGATCTTTTTTTAACGTTTCAGAAATTTTATTTTATAAAAAATCTCCGCCTCTTCGTGTATTTCTATAGCGAAATAATCTAAAAAAAAATGTTCGATTCGATAATAGAGCAGTTCTTTAGATGGTATCAAAAAGTTCGATAATTACAGTGTGACGGAAAGCGTGGGTGACTGGGCTCTTGCCCTGAGGCTAACGTTACAGGCCTAACACCTCCAAAGTGAAAGACAGTTTGATATAAGTACACGATTTCAATTTAAATAACAAGAATTTCAAAACACAAAATGTTATCTTATACTCCGTAGTCTCCGTAGAGTTTAACTTTAACCACTATCATCTAGTCATCTTTATAATATTATTTATATTAAATAAATATTTTTTTTTCTTTGTAATTGAACTCCTTCTAAACGGCTGGGCCGATTTTTAATGAAAATTTTTGTGTGTGTTCAAGTGGATTATAGAATGGTTTAGATTTACAAATTGGTCCACTGGATAAGGTTTAAATTTTTTTAATAGCCTCCGTGTTGCAGTGGTGGAGAGCCAAGCTCTAAAGGCTCTCGACTCGGTCGTGGGTTCGATACCCGCGTTGAAACAACAGAAAATGTTGTTTCTAATTTTGGTTAGGACAATGCTGGCTGATTACCCGATTATCTGACAATCCATGCGTCCGTTGGGCATGTAAAAAGTCGGTCCTGCGCCTGATGTCTCACAAGTCGTGTCGGTTATCCGTCTCACTAGGTTTTGAGAAGTAAAGTAAAGTAAGAGTAAAGGAAGATTGATGATGCTCTTGAGGAATGCGCACACACATGGGTACTATAAAATAACTCCTGCGTAGCTGGCTTGAAGTTGTTGGCTGGCTTGGCTTCAGTGAAACCAGCTACCGCCACTGACATCGGTGTGGGGAGCTATTATATTATTAATAGATTTTGTAAAATAAAAATTTACAACTAAAAATGTTTTACAGCCAAAGAAGTGGGCACGGGACATATCTCTAATACATCTTCGTATTTGCTACTTCTTCTTAGTTTAGACTCACAAGTCCCAATAATAATCCAAATTGAAACTGCGCAGTACTAATGCTGTGCGATTGCAATTCATACAGACCAATATCAATCGTACATATCTAATTGATTTATATCAACAAAGCTTTGTTTGATCGCTGAGTCCTTCGTTATAAATCCAATAGCATTTTTCATCGCTAGCAATTTGTTCCCCACAAAGTCTACAGTTCAGATTTCTCTTTACACTGGTGGTAATTTTTGGACCATGTATCGTCAATAAAGACAATCGAAGTGGCGCGAAAATTTCAAAACACGTTCATTCTAAAAATTCACTCCAAGTTTTAACCTAACGAGTGGCGAACGTGTACGAGAAGCATTTGCTCCAATTGAATTTCATTTTACGTTTCGGGGGAGGTTATAAAGAATATAACAGAAATGGAAAATTTAATTTTCATCTTACAAAATTAGAGTAAATATTTCATGATTACCGTAAAATAGTATCCTCTAGCTATCCTGAACAAAATGTTGTTTCCAAGTTTGGTTAGGACAATGTAGCCTGATCACTTGATTGTCTGACAAGAAAGATGATCCACGCGTCGGATGGGTATGTAAAAAGTAGGTCCTGCGCCTGATTTCTCGCCGGTCGTGTCGGCTATACGTCCATCCCGCTAGGTTTCGACGGTAAAGGAAGAGGGAGTTCTCGTGTGTACTGCGCACACACTCGGGCACTATAAAAATAACTCCGTAGCTGGCCTAGTTTCAATGAAACCGGCCACCATCACCGACATCGGTGTGGCCAAGAAGCTAATATTATAATATAATACATTATACCTGTAAACAAGGAAATGTAAAGTAGATAGAGCTGGAGCCTGGATGCAATATGTTCCGGTTACATTCTAGTTTCTCCGAAATAACAATAGTTTCAGCTAAAGGAATACCGCAAATCAATGGTTTTCCTTGTGACTTGTTAAGGTGATACAATGGTGATTATAGACAGACAATATGGAGTTCCTATAATATCCCAGGACTGCCTTTGGAAGCATTGAATAGGAAAATCATATCTGTTTTGGCTAGAGACGCTCAGTTCGGTGGATTACTCCGCACATTGTTTATTACGGACAAAGCAGACAATAGACTGCATTATAGAATATCTTCGTTTCTAATGTTTGGATACAGAATTGGTTATGATTTATATTACATAGAAATATAACAGTATGTTTTAAGTTGGCACTATACTATTTATTGCGTAGGTAATAAATATCAAAATGATTTAGCCTCAATGGCCGCTTTTTAGCGACTTACAAAAAGGAGGCAGTTACTTACTCGAAATTTTTTTTTTATGTTCCACTATCACAGTAAAAATATAAAATAAATGCATGGATTCCCAGACCTACTTAGATCGATTCAAGACAGGACAAGACCTACCTAGATCGATTTAAAACCCCCTGCTTATATTCCATTTCATTACACAATAAGATACACTTTTCTTGTAAGAGCTCGAATGTCAAGTTCCACCGCGCTGCACAGCGCACGTGCAGTACGTTTCATAATATGACATCAGTGATGATGTCATATTATGAAACGTATATCTCTTTGTGTAGTAAGTAAATAAAGTTCAATTTTGAATAGCTATCTTAAAAATGCAGCGCCGCGTCCGTTACCGTTTTGTTTCGGTGTTTATTGACCCTTAACCTTAATATTTCTTACTTCCAATGAATCGTTTATCCTACAATGAAATATCTACAAAATATGTTGTGATTGGAAACAAACATACGGCATGTGTTTATAAAAGTCGATTGCTTTTTGAGTGGGCTTTAATTCGTCCTAAACAAACCAATAAAAAAACAAACAGCACGCTTGTTTATAGAGGATATTGGGTAGCGGGAATATTGTTCTTTAAAAAAAGACAACACAAGAAATCATTATTATTGTTTCCTTATTTCAAATTATTATTGACCGTACGATAAATTGTTATCACCAGATTGGTTTTTCCTAGAGTTAGTAGCTTTGCTCGGAGTTCTGAGAAATTTAAATAAATAAAAAGAATCACAAAAATATTTATCCGACCGCGATTGGAACCCACCACATTCCAAATTTTTGAACAAAGCAAAAATTATACATAAGTAAGTATACCGATCTGCCAATTGGTCTGACATAATAAAAATGAAATTATTGATTATAACGAAATTATTGTTGCACGACGAAAGATAAACATGTGTAGCTTAAAAATGCGTAGTTTCCCAGGGATAAGACCTAGCTAGATAAATTTTTCTCCCCCAAAACTCCCTGCATACTATTTCATGGTAATACTTGCAGCCGTTTTCGAGATTACGACTATAGTATATACTAATAATATATATATTAGTATAGGATATTAAATTAATTATTTGACCACAATCTTAACTGATATAAGATAAATATTAAATGTTTATGCAAATCATTTTTTTTAATATTTTCTTTATTAAATTGTACGCATTGAAATGGAATAATTTTTATTTGCAGACTTCATTGACATTATGAAGCTTACACTAAATAAAATCAATTTAAAACACGTTGAATGTATACCTTGCTCGTAGAAATACATTTTTAAGATGTAGAACGGTCCAAGGACTAATCAAGATGGTAGTCGTAACTTTTTTATGTAACCTCCTTACGTGAGCTTTCCTTCTTCATACGTTTTATTATCGAAATATATATAAATCCGTAGTTGTGTGCATCCGGTTTTGGTAGTAAAATATCGTATGGACTTTGTTTTGAATAAATCATAATTCGACAAAGAACATTAAAGGAAAAAAGCCAAGTCTTTCAAACACAAATTTTTTTTATATATCGTAGAAACCAAGTCCAATTCAAGATAGTCCTTAAAATTTTGTGACTGTATGTCCTGTGTTTGTTTGTGTTTTGTGATTTCCTGACCCAAGGAGGGTTTGGGGTTTTAAAGAACGTGAAAGCACTTGTAACTCCTTCTCGTGTCGAGGATATCTAAGTGTGGGAGTTATTTCTTTAAAATCACCAACCCCACCTGGGCCTCCGGTCCAACCTCACGCGGCGGAACAAAGTTACACAAGCTTTATGCACACCGGTTTTCTGAGAGGCCATGTTATTTATTCGGTCGAGACGGCCCGTTATTGCCGACTCAAACCCAAAATAAGGTTTTTTTTTTTTTAACTTTTAAATTTCTGTCATTTTTATATAAATAAGGATTAAAAATTTAACAGTGGACTCAAACTCATACATTTTATTCATGTGGATTCAAAGTTTTATAAACATTTTAAAATAATCTTTTTTTTGATTTTTATAATTTTTCATATTTTCTCTTTACATGTAGCCCATCTCGTAAACTATACACGATTATTATGAAATTTAAAATATTAGCTCATGTTGCTATGACTGGTCCACGTCCATATGGGACCACGATAAAGCCGCGAACTGCTTCGAGTAAAACTGGTACGACTAGATAGTACCGCTTAAAGCCTTGGCAAGAGTGCTGCCGAGCCCTCAGATACTTATATTTTATACAGCTCGATGAATTATCTATATCGGTTTGTGGTGTTTTTGAAAAGTTTAAAATAAAATGTATGTTAAATATTTTCCCATTTACTTCATACTGAGTGAATCGTCACGTCATCATAAAGTTGAGCGTCATCTATCGACAAGAGTCTGATGACGCTCAATACTTATTATGATTTCATTTTTTCATATCATCTACTTTATCTAAAAAAGGAAGTAAATAAGTCCTTCAATTACATAATAGAAGGCAATAAAAGGTTGTCTAGTCAAACGATTAATTTATTCGAAGCAAATGCAAAGTCTCCGTAACAGCAGTAATTAATTCTTGCATTTTGACCAACTTTAAATGAAATTCGCAAGTCTTAAGACATTGCATTACACTTCAACAAGTCAGAAATTGTAACCAATAAAGAGCAATGCGCCAATAAATAGGGATTTACCGCTTTCAGAAAACGTATAAATCGGATAAAGATATTTGAAATCGGTCTAGGAGAAATGCGATGGTAGGAAATTTACTTCTACGCTTCAGTGGAGTTAAAACGCTGAAATGTTCCGCGGTGTAAGGTATTATGAGTTTTCTTTGATGCCTAATAAAATGCTCAAGTTTAAGGATTGTTTCTTTAGTTTGATAGCTACCCTAACACCCGATATTATAAAAACATCGATAAATGTTGGTGACTGTAAAAATATACGTTAGACATATTTTTGTATATTATTGGATTAGATACCGTCATGTACCTACACAATATATACATTGTAGAATAATTATGCATTGTAGGTATGTTTTAATATAAAGTTTAAAATTATAAGTGTTTAGATGAAACTTAGGATGCAGGGAGTTTTAGGGGAGAAAAATCGATCTAGCTATAGGTCTTATCCTGTCTGACTGTTTTTTCTTTCGTCGTCAATAATTCTGACTCTATTAATTTTTTTATTTATTTTATTATAATTAAATTATTATATTTTTATTTAAATTTATACATATTTAAATTAAAAAATTATTATTAAATGTAAGTCCCACTGGCAATTTTGTATGCGTGTGTTTAATTTTTGGGTTGATGGCAAATAGGTGTCTCGGGTTCGAAACCCGGATTGACAATTTTTTTTTTTTAATGTACTTACAGAACTCCGAGCAAAGCTCGGTTATCCAGGTACTATAGATTTAAATACAAACAGTCAACAATGGAAAGGTCACCGTAATCCAAAAGCAATAAACTTTTCCAAACTTTAAATTATATATTTTTTAGTTTTGTTAAAGATAAGTACCTGGGAGACCGAGATTTGCTCGGTGTTTAGTAGAACGATAAAATAATAATTAAAAATAAATAAAAAAGAAATAATAAGAATCACAAAAATATTTTTCTGACCGGGATTCGAACCCACCACATTCCGATTTTCAAACAATGCAAAAATTATACGTAGGTAACTAGGTACGCATGCCAAGCTGCCAATCAGACTGACGTAAAAGAGTCGATATTATTGATATAGTTGCACGACGAAATAAAAAAGAGCATATATGGCTTAAAAATGTGCAGTTTCTAGGGATAAGACCTAGGCTAGAACGATTTATCTCCACCAAAACTCCCTGCATACTCAGGGGCCCCATATACGGTCTGGTTTTCCTTCAGTTCGGCCTGAACGGTCGAAAATCGTATCGTCTGTGTGCAGTTTCGAGATCGCATGAGTCGGCCGGATGGACTGAAGCGATTCGTTCCAGTGTTGCCAGCTCTGTTTTTTTCGAAACTACTAAACTCGCGTCCATTTCTGCTTAAAAACTACTAAAATAATACTGAAAACTATAAAAAAGCTACTAAACTTAGGAATCCGTAAAGTCCCCAAAAACTACGGCATTTTAGGATTTTTATATTAAAAAAATCTTATATTCAATTTTATTATAAGTTTTACCAAAATTAAAATATACTAGGGAATATTACGTATATTGTAATTAAACGGTTAGTTTTAAGCAAATTACGGACGAATGTATTATTGTTGCTGCTATTACGCATTGCTGATTGCACGTATATCCTACAAACCATAAATAACGAAATTGACTGTCCTAATCTTCTCTATAAGTTAAATTTTAATATTCCTTCCAGATCCCGTATATATAACCCTACACTGTTAGTCCCAGTTTACAACACTAACTATAGAAGAAATTCCTTTTTGGTGCGAGCAAGTATTACCTTTAATGCACTATGTAAAGAACTAGACTTGGATCCCTTTGTTACTAAAGTTGCTAAAGCAAGATCGGAATGTAATAAAAAAATTTTTTTGATATTGATGTATGATGTTAGTATGGTATTTGTATTATTTTTAAGTATATTGTCAAAATTTCTAAGCTCAAATTTCCATGTACTTAGATCTAGGTTCATATCTTATTATTATTGGTAGCTTGTGATTGCTGTTAAGTTTGTATAATTTTATCTTTTATAGCTGTTAGTGGAAACCTATTATTGGCTTATCTCTCAACTGTCTGCTTTCTACTTTTTATTTATAAGCTGTTGGTTCCCCGAATAAATAAATAAATTATGATAAGGTGTTTATTTTGTGCCTAACCTAGACCATTTTGCATATGATTACTGTCTGGCCTTCCTACTAAGGAAGGAATAAAATACTTAATTTAGTAGTAAAACTTTGTAAAATAACTAAGTTGGCAACATTAATTATGGACTGTACGGATGTCACGGTGTTTAATAATTATTAAACACGTCCGTAGCTCGCGGCAAACCAGAACGAACTGATGCGATTTTTCCGCGTTTGTGCTCGAATCCATTCAGGCCGAACTGACGTCAGTAGGGTCTAATGCGACTTTTCCGTGTTTATAAGCTTATATAAAATGAGCACACGAGCACATGCTCGAATCCGTTCAGGCCGAACTGACGTCAGTTCTAACTGAAACGATCGGCCTCTCGTCTGTGGAGGCCTTAAATTTCATGGTAATACTTGTAGCCGTTGTCGAGATACCGATTATATATATATAATATACAAGATCGTCTCGTTTAAAGTATAAGAGTACCTGGGAGACCGATCTTTGCTCGGTTTTTTAGTAGAACGATAAAATAATTTAAAAAAAAGAAAAAAAAAAAGAAAAGAAAAAAAAAATAAGAATCACTAAAATATTTATCTTACCGGGCTTCGAACCCACCACATTCTGAATTTCCAAACAATGCAAAAATTATACCTAGGTACGCATACCAAGCTGCCAATCAGACTGACGTAAGAGAGTCGAAATTATTGATATATTGTTGTAAGACGAAAAAAATAATATACATATATTGCTTTACAATACGCAGTTTCTAAGGGATAAGACCGAGCTAGTTCGGTTTTTCTCCCCCATAACTCGCTGCATACTAAATTTCATGGTAATACTTGTAGCCTTTGTCGAGATACCGATTATATATAAACAGGATCGTCTCGTTTAATGTATAAGATATCCTAAGTACCTACAAAATTTATTTAAAGTAGGTATAGAAAATATTGCGGTATACCTACATATGCTTTTATATAAATAATTATATACATTATACAACAAAGAACATCACAGCATAGCGTGGAAAGTATGCGTAAATTAAGGAAATGAGTTATACAAATTGCACATACATTTCGACGAGGGACCACCCTATTTCCTTACTAATTGCCTCCTTACAAAATATCATATTTATAAATGCGGTAGGGCCAATACTTGTATCAAAAATGTGATTTCATTTAATAGTTCGCCGATCTAAATACGGAATAATTTTTTAAACATTTTCAAATAAAAAAGAATATTATTGCCAAGTTGTCTTATATATATACTATTGTTTTTAAAAAGAATTGACCTATAAAAATACTCCTTTTGTTTGAACTTTGAAGACTAATATTTTATTGTAGAATAATATTGCGGTACTTAGTTTAAACTTCCGAATGATAAAGTTTTACTAATGGCCCGTTTTAATAACCTATCTACCAATAACTGTTTGTTAGAAACGTCAAACTTGTATCGCAAAAAACCGTCAAATGATTGAATGACGACTACGTTATTGAAACGGGCCGTAAGGCTACGTTCTACCAAGCGAGCGTTATCTTTACTTTAAAATTAATTTCGTCATAATATTCTACTGTAGTAGTGTTTTTGTTGCGGCGTCTCAGAGCGTCTTAGTAGACCCATACACGGTCCGGTTTTCCTTCAGTTCGGCCTGAACGGATGCAAAATCGTATCGTCTGTCTGCAATTTCGAGATCGCATCAGTCCGTATGGACTGAAGCGATTCGTTCCAGTGTTGCCAACTCTGTTTTTGCGAAACTACTAAACTCGCGTCGTTTTCTACTAAAAACTACTAAAAGAGTACCGGTAACTATACAAAACGGTACTAAACTTAGGAATCCCTAAAAGTTTTTTTAGGGATTTTGTGTTTACAAACATACATTTAGTTTCAGTTTTAATATTTAATCGTTAAATTAAAAAAATATAGTAGGAAATATTATGTCAATAGAAATTAAATCGGTAGTTTTTTGCGACTTACGGACGCGTGCTACTATGTGCTATTATGATAAGGTGTCATAATAGCACATAGAAGCAGGCCACTTTGCATATTATGATTACTGTCTAGCTATTTTATACAAAACCGCTACTAACAATTAAATTCCTTCTAAGGAGGGAATAAAATACATAATTTAGTAGTAAAACTTTGTAAAACAACTAAGTTGGCAACATTAAATCTGATCTGTACGGATGGACTGAACGGCAATAAAATTGGACTGAACGGTAATAAAATTCAAGTGTAAAATAAAACCGGTCAAGTGCGAGTCGGCAAGATGAGTTCCATACAAAATGGAAAAATTACGTTTGTTGTAATGTGAGCCTCAAATTTTTATTTTGTTTTGTTTTTAGTATTTGTTGATAAAACGGCAATAGAAATACCTACATCATACATTTGTGAAAATTTAAACTGTCGAGCTATCATGGTATAAGAAGGTTAAGATACAGCCTGGCGACAGACGGACGAACAGCAAAGTCTCAGTAACCCTAAAAATGGCACGTGTTCTAAAGAAATTTATTAAAGTTCATTGAAGTATTTAAAACTTTAAAGCCACTATGGTTGATAAAATCTAAAGACTATTACTATAAAACAAACAGAAATGATTTCTTTATCATATTACTGGAAAAATGTATGACACAATAATTAGGTTTCGTCGATAGCGTGATTACAGTTGCAGCAAAATACAATTAATAAATAAAATAATAGCCTAAACTGACCAAGAGCATGTCACGACATGTCAAAGGAGGGTACCGTAACTATCAACACACAATAGGTTTTCTTTGAATTACTACAAAAGTTATTGTCATAAAGTTATTACAGAAGCTAGGAGAGCGGCGGACAGATAGACGGACGGGCAGAGTGAAATTATAAGGGTTCCTTAAGCATTACGGAACCCTAAAAATACGACCGAAGCTTGCGGCAATTTTCCGTGTATGTGATCGAATCCGTTCAGGCCGAACCTTAGATGAAAACGCCTAGAAACCGGCTACGCGCGTGAAGTAAATCATTTTGAGCCATATCGGCTCAGTTTGTTCGAACAACCCGTCAGTTGTCAAGGTCAAGCGCTAGAGCATACATCTCCGACTATTATTTTTTATTATTAAAAACATTATGACGGTTTGTGTCGTTATTAGGTGTCACAATGAATCGGAAAAGAATTAAAAAAGCTTCGGACATAACATTTCATATGTAAGTATGAAATGTTATGTCCGAACAATTTGACTTGTATTAAGTGAAATATTTAAAACATTTTAAAATAAAATCATATTATGTCGCTATCTTGCTTGCTATTGTGAATTATGAAAGTGTTACTAGTAAAAATAAATTTATTTCAAAATTTTCATGGCTAACTAATAGTTGCAACTAAGACAAAGTTTTATAATATTTTCTGTTTTTTTAACTATCAATTTAAACTTTAAAGTATTGTCCGTAATAATATAATCCTTAATATATTTCTTAATATCAGTTTAATATAAATAAAGTTCACAAATTGTATTTAGATGGTTTAAAATGAAATATAAGTTATTAAGTTATTATATATTAAGAAAAACAAATACAATAATTCCAATTTTAAGAGCACAGACTCCACAACTTTAAAGTTTTGTTTGTGTGCGTGTCGGTATGTAATGCTTACGCCTACATCTATCTGTTGCTTGCTTCACTTTGTACGATGCGTTTGTTTGAAGACTATCTAGGCGTTACTAATCTAAAGGCTGTACTGACGTCAGTTCGGTCGGATTTTCTCCGTGTATGTTCGAATCTATGTTCGAATGCTCGAATCCTTTCAGGCCGAACTGATGTCAGTTCTAACTGAAACGATCGGCCTCTTGTCTGTGGAGGCCTTTATGGTGTACTTTTGTGAGCAAATAAACCGAACTATATAAGTTTATTGTTAGTGAAATCCTAAGTAAATCTTGATATTATTGAGCGTAGTCGTAATAAACAATAAGATCGGGCTGAAACGTGGCATACATAATTGGCTCATAAAATTTATCTGATCGGACTACTGTTTAATTCATGTAATCGATTATCGCTCGGGGCTCGATTCTAATCGGGCGGGAAGAACCTTTATCTGCGACGTGACCACACGCAGATTGAAACAAACAAGGTGCCTAATGGAATTCGGCACTGGAATTGTTTTAGCATATGGTCAAAGGGGGGGTAAGAAGAACATTTTATGTTTGTAACCCGACCCGACAAGAAAGTAATTCAGAAAGAAATCCAGAAATGCACAGGTACAAAAATGGTCAAAATAAAGCCGTGGTCGCACCTACTTTATACGGTTCGGTGATCCGAACCGTATAAAGTAGGTGCGTCGATGTCAAATTGCATCCGTCTGTATCTATCTTGGGGTATACATGTGTATCACGAATATACGCATTTTCTAGAAACTTCTCAAGGCCTAAGTGTCAGTTCACTCCTAGACACGACGCATCTCGGTGTGAACTGACGCTTAGATGCCATTAGTAGGTGCGACCACGGCTCTTGCTTGACCAGTTTTATACCTATGCATATCTGGATTTCTATGTGAATTATTTTCTTGTTTCGGCCTTTTTAGACTCTTATTTTTTTGTGTTTCGTATTTTTTCGTTTACCCAAACGAACATATTTTTGGAATATATTAATTAGTACCTAATAAAAACACTTGTAATTAAAAATATCTTCTTCACGAGCGCGGAGCGAGCCAATTTTTTTTATAGTTTTAAAGAACGATAAAAATATTATTACATTATGATAATCAAGAAACGCAATTTAGAGTATTCAACAGTCAACATGAATTCACTAATTCACCGTATAGTAAATGTATACTGCGATTCAGAAATATGTAAGACCCGTATAGTGACATCTATCGAAAGAATAAGTAATAACTGTGCTAATAATTTATTTCATCTGCATTACCTAGTTTTTTTGTATCAAAACTGACATGATCGAGAGTTTTTTAGCTATTTTAGTATGTATTGTCTATAATATATATTTATATATATGTATGTATATTATATTTATAAAATAAAATATATTTTATGAAGGTAAAATAATATATAAATTATATATTTATTATTTATAGTCTTATATTAAGTAGATAATGTTCGAAAATTGGACAACTGGGTCAGTACGAATTGTGCGACCGCATTTTAAACGTGTATTTAGAATTTTTTGTGCAAGCACATGAAAATTATGTAAAATGTATACCTAGTCTTGCCATAAATACTGAAACAAATAAAAAAAAATCTATTGCAAATAATATTTATTACTTTTACAGTGTGTTAGTTTAATACATAAATATAAAACAATTTAAAATATAAAATGCTTATTCGAAGTGGCCTCCATTGGCTGCAATACAGTCCTTTAAACGTTGAGGCCAGTTATCAATAGAAGCACGCAGAGGGACTCCATATTATCATGGCGTTTAGAACAAGCCGTACTCTCTAAAACTGACCATAAATCATAATCCAGCAGATTAAGATCGGGACTAGACGACGGCCAGTCTTCAGCTCTGATGAAGTCCGAAACGTTCGTTTCCAACCAAGACTGCGTAGACCGAGCTTTATGACCCGGCGCCGAGTCATGCTGGAAGGACCATTCTTGGTTATTGAACATGGTGTTGTTAAGGGGCTTCACTACCTTCTCACGAATTGTATATTGATACACTTGTGCCGATGTTTTGATACCTTTTTCACAAAAGTATGGCTCAGTCACTCCTTCATAGCTAATACCCCACCAAACCATCACTGAAGTCGGATAGTGCCCACGTTGCACTCTGTCGACTAATTGGGAACCTTAGAGATTTGAGCATAAATACGGTCATTTTGTTTGTTAAAATGTTGCTCAATTGTAAAAAAATTCTCATCCGTAAACAAAAGTTTTCTTTGACCTCCCTTTGCGTAGCGCATCAGTAGTTATTTCGATTTTACCACCCTATTCTTTTTTAAATTATCAGTTAAGAAATGACCAGTACGTCTCTTATAGGCTGCAAGTCCTAAGTCATCTTTTAAAATACGCGACATGGTTCTTGGTGCTATCTTCATCTCCCGAGATAAAATCTTTTGCTTTCGGACAGGATTTCTTCGAATTCTTTCCCTTACTTCTTTGACCACCTTTTTTGTACGAATACTACGTGGATGGCCATATCTTTTTCTGTCACAAACAGAGGAGGTCTCATTGTACCTATTAATAGCCCGTTACACAAACATTTTACTAATACCAAGCATATTGAGAGTTTTAAAAATTGCATTTGGCTCCACACCCACTTTGTGTAATGCAATCACAGCGATTCGGCTCTCTTTATCACCCCACTCCATTTTAATATCGCAAAATATTGTATAATGTATTGGCGCCAAAATGAGAAGGCTCAATGAACAATCATATAAAAATGACAGATTCCAAATTCAAATGTAATATTTTGTATATTTTTAATTGTAACCGTATTTATGGCCAGACTAAGTATAGATATTTGTGATGTGCTTGCCAAGACCTTTCTTTTGATACCAAGCACGTGATGATTATCTCGGTTTAATTTTTTTAGATGTTAGAATCTGTTGTTCAATATTTGAAATACAAAATTATATAGGCTATGTTATCCGCGGCATCATTACGAATATATAGACACCTCATTTATTAAAATCGGTCTAGTAGTTAAGTCGGTACGAGGGAACAAACATACATAGATACATACATAGACTGCCAAAATCATTACCCTTCCTTTTGGCTTCGCCGTAGTCGGGTAAAAATAGAATGAACTTTCAAGTCACTGGCCCACTTTCCCCATAGAACTTCATACCCCAACTGACGATACGAAAAAGTATTAAGGCTCTTTCTTAACAGTTAACATAATATAGGTTAAATAGTGTTTTATAAAAAAAATAATATTATAACAATATAATTTTTTTATAAAACACGATTTGATTTGACCCCAGATTGACGTAGTGTGAAAGCGTCCATAGATGTCCACACAAAACTTATAAAAGTACATACTATTAGGGGTCAGCTCACACCATGACGCGACGCGGCACTGCGTTTTTATGATAGCGATTCAAAATTGAACTTTTTAAACATATTTAACATTGAACTTTATTGACTACTCAAGCAGATACACGTTTCATTGCAAGAAACTACGCAAATCGGTGCATCTTGAAATTCGAAACTCTTGCAGTTAAACTTTCATTAATAAAATACCCACTCTAAGCTCACGTGCGCCTTTTACACATGTAAAAGTTAATTAATAAATTAAGTTTTTAAATAAACACAATTTAAACGTAATATGTATTATAATACTCGATTATTATTATGCGAGGTTGTTTTACAAGCCGGAGTTATGTGACCTAGTTGTGGGGGCAACTAAACAAATGATATGGGACACGCATTTCTCGACCTTCAAATACTGTACGAAATATACGATAAAAATGGAACGCCGGCACATCAATAGACGATTTACAATTATTTACGTATACTGCAGATCAAATAAAATATATTGGTGGGTATTTCATTTGCCGAGACATTATTTAGTTTACGTAGCTGTTTTTTGCGACTTCTTTCGCTTTGATTATTATCAAAGGGGGCCATAATTTTCTTTATATCCATCTCCAAGATCAAATTTTGGTTATTGACTTTTGATAGAGTCGCTAAATATTAATAATTTTACTTTACTTAAACTACTACAATACCAAATTTTATCAAAATCCGTTCAGTAGTTGTTGCGTGAAAGAGTAAGAAACATCCAACCATCCATTCAGATGAATGGATAGTTTGATAGGATAGATCTATCCTCTTAAACTTTCACATATATAATAGTAGTAGGATTAGTTAAAAAAAAAGTTTTTTTTATAATGAATTGGGTTGAATTCCTTATGAATGTTTTTGATTTCATAATAAGTACCTGGGTAACCGAGATTTGCTCGGAGTTCTGATAAATTTAAAAAAATAAAATGAGTTACAAAAATATTTATCCGACAAACAAAACAAATATGCCACATTTGTTTGTAGAAATATCGTGATACGTTATCAATGTACAGATCGTGTACATTGATAGCGAAACTGGAAACATAATATATAATTATGATTCAATACATTAATAACGGTCAGTTTTATAGGTAATTGGGATTGTGGATTACAGTTACTTCAATTTATAGAGTTACACTTAACAGGGGTTAAATTTAATCGCTTCCGTTATGATCTTCTATTTATTTATGGTTAACCAATAGATTTCAGCTAGTTTTCATCGTGGTTTTATTTTAGATGTTGCTTGATGTTTCTTCCTGTGCATAATATTTACTTATCATGAATACGAGGGTGGTCCGAGCCCCGACCTGACTTTATAAATACGAGTCATTTAAAAAAACAATAGTTGTATTCGATCATGGCATTCTTCAATGGACTAATTTATAACTTCAATTCAAGAGTTTTTTTTCTACAGCCATCCAAAGTGATCACGGTACAGTGAAACTTTAATCATGAAAAAATTGGTCATTATTTCTATTAAAATATTATTTGGTACAAGGTTCACACTTTTTGATAGCTACTACATGTGAATGTTCAAGGAAATCGATATCGGTGTATAAGACTGAAAAATACCTATATCAACATAATATGGTGTGATGATGGTGGTGATGATGATTTTTTAATAGTGACATATGCTTGCAGTTTTATAAACAATACCGAAATTTCCAAACGTGTATCTTTAAAGATTGAGAAGTTATGTTATTTATCTTATGGATCCAGGTATACCTTGGCACAACATTTCACTTTTTGGTAGCATATGCTCGAGTTACTTCAAAAAAAAATCAAAATCACTATAGGTATTCCAATAAATTTTGAGGATTTCTCTCGATTCTTCATGGATCCCATCACCAGGTCTACCATTTGCTGATAGTGGGACCAACTTATGAGTCAAATACTATTTAAAATAAAAAAAGAATTTCAAAAATAGCTCCACAAATGGCGGAGTAATCGTTTTTTTGTATGTAACAAAAAAACGTATACACGAATTGATAACCTCCTGTGTTTTGGAAGTCGGTTGAAAATTAATAACATGCCAATGAAACCCCGAAAACCCAGAAATACCCGACCTGACCATGAAAACGATGATAATGTTTTTTTTTTGTTTTAAGCCTTATCTCCTTTTAGCCTCATACACTTTATTCCTGCGATGTCCAATAACAATAACTCCCTACACCGATTACGGTGACGGTGGCCGGTTTCAATGAAACCAGGCTAGTTACGCAGGAGTAATTTTATAGTGCCCAAGTGTGGGCGCTGTACCGGTGAGTCGGTACCAGTCCAAGCAATTTTTTAAATCCTGTTATCAAAAAAAAAACATTAATTTTAACACAACTACGTCCTCATACATACAAACAATATTTTAAAGAACTCACATCTGAATTGGCTGGTACCGACATCAAAAATAAGGAGATTGAGTAGAGAAATAGTTAAATTTTATCACAATTTAAAAATAAAACTTTTTCGACAATAAGAATTATTTCATATTTTTAAGTGATTTTTAATAATGTAATTGCTTTTACTTTGGATGTCGGTTTATATAATTTTTGAAATATTTATTTATGCATCCAAATGTTGAATTTTTGGGTGTAAAATCAAAAAGATCTTCGAGCATTTCCTTCACTACTATTTTACAAGAACGCTACGCTACCGGTAGTTTCATAGGTCATACCTATTACCTACTCACAAAAGAGTAGGTCTAGGTTCCTACCTAATAATCCTCCTAATCCTTTAATAGTAATTTAAGGTAATCCTTTTTACGAAAATTAAGCGAACGTTCAATAGACATTTATATTTTTTTATTTCCTGTCTAAGAGGCAAAAGAACTAAATTCAAAATTAAAAAAAAATAATGAATTATTGTCAAAATTCGACCACTAGACTACCACTAGTACCTACCTATCATTGTTTAATTAAGTATTTTGTAATCAATGTCAATCCAGATGTTGTATTATTGTACATAGACAAATACTTTCCCCCAGAGTTTTAAAGATTGTCTAGGGCCTACTTGTAATAATGATACCTTCGATTTTAACGATTCTGTAGAGTATCCGATTTTCGAGATCTATTTTAATGAAAACCCTTGAATAAAATACTTCACAAGTTTCTCTAAAATAATAATATTGCATGTAAATAAAATTTAGCTACCTAGATTTTATCTGCAGTCACACTATATTATGACTCCATATTCCACAGTCGAATAGTTTGATTTCCCTTTTTGTTGATTATTATATTTTTCCATGATATATCATGGAAAAATAATTATGGATGGAGTGCTTCAGCTTTGAGAATTTCAGCAGTAAATGTATATTAGATAATAATGACCAAAAACAAAACGTGCTAAGTCATAAAATGTAATGAGACCGGGGCGAATAATTTGTACATATATTTCACGAAACCATAACATGATCCCTAGGATATTAACATTAAGAAAGTTTAGCCGCTCCAATTACTTATTTCCATGGAAATCAAGTAGCTGCGATAACAAAGTTAAATCTTCAGCACGTACTCCTAATTTAATCAAAATTTTGAACTGTGCTGCTTTCGAGTGTAAAGTTTCAGCCGAGACATCGGGGTCTTGGCTGCCGTTAGCGGCGTACTAACTAATTCCTGGTGTACATTATCATAGAAATGCTCCAACGGAATAATCCTTGGGACCTTATCTACACCCCTGTTAAGGCGGATTATATGTTACTGTATTTATTTGGGTATATTTTTTTCATTATTACAATATCTTTATGTTTTTGTTTTCGTAATATAAGAATATTCAGTTTGTCACGTCTCTTGTCTTTTAAATAATTCCCAGGCTTTTTTGAAAACGTTGTGTCTAAAGCTTTTTCACCACGTCTGAGAATAAGTATTAGGTAAGTAATATTATGTGCCTGCGTAGAGCCCAAGTTTATATTATAAGTTTTTCTATTTAATATCTTGGAAATATCTAGATTTTTTTTTTCTTTAGGTAAGTATTGTTATTTTAGTGTACTTGGAAAGTAATAAAAATGTCTCTCTATCCAGTTCACTGATTAAGAGCTCAATAGTATCTCATTTAATTTATCACGATGGCATATCTCCCTCACCCAAAGGCCTAAGGTTGATCTGGCGGAGATCGCTAGGAGCGATAAAAATGCCTTTTGTACTTCGGCTATTTAGTTGTAGTTATAATAATTGATGTATGTCTTAATCGTACTACATATTATTATGACAGGCTTTGATCTTATCTTTTGTGTTTATTTTTAGGCGATTTGTAAAACCATTACCTACATTAAATGTTTCATAGTTAATTTATTTTAACTACTTAGATTTAAGAAAGTTTGTGAGGATGGATGGATGGATGGATGTTTGCTACTCTTTCATACAAAAACTACTGAACGGATTTCGATTAAATTTTGTATGGTAGAAGTTTAGGCTCTGGATTAAATAAAACATAGGGTACTTTTTATCCCGAAAAAGTACAGTATTCCCGTGGGATACTGTATTTACGCGGGCGAAGCTGCGTGCAAAAGCTAGTTTGGAAATAAAGCTGAGGTATATCAATGTGCGAATTGAAAACATGTTAAATCACGCAACATATCGACTTTCAGCATGGTGCTTAGAAATTAATATTTCAGTATAATATGTGCAAAATAGCATTACAATAATTCGTAATTGTAATTGCATTTGGCACTGTAATTATCAACTCGGAACTTTGAAACGGGAAATGTCTTCATGGCATATGGCGGCAAACGGTACAGTCTGCAAATTGCTGCATAATGATAATTTATCTCACATGTGTGGACCAAACTGAATAGAAAATAATTGAATTTCCTAAAACGCTTAAACCTTGTTACTGGAACCTTGAAATAAGCATTCCAACGAAGATAAAATAAACATAAGTAACATAAAATAAAATATAATGACAGTATGTATAATTAAGAATCGTGCGATCCGAATACCAACAAGTGATAATAACAATATTAAGTATGGGCGCTTTCACACCACGGCAATCTGGTCCCCGCCCTTAGTTCTCAAAGAACTTGCGTTAAGAGTACTAGACATCATAAATATATTCTATACTTGTACTACCTACATATTCTATATTTAAGATTTTGCCATGACCCAGGAACACAGAAAACCTTTTTGTTATTTTTGCGAGATTCAAGTCCGCAACCTCCGGTATGAGAACCGCGCCCTCAACCACTAAGGCATAGAAGTCATTGAAGTAGATAATGTGGTGCAGTGTATTAGAATAGCAATTAATAGCTGCCGACCCACTACGTATAATAGGTAGATTGTATGCGTTATAGAGAATATAGACAAATTACAATTGGACACTAAAAAGCATGTCCGTGTGAGGGCGAAATTTTGTGTTTTTGGCCAATATTAACAAATTACTTGGTGTTATTTGTTATGTAGTAGTATGTAGGGATTATCGGTAAGGATTATAAACTAAATTTTTATAATGCCTTTAACAACAGAAACGAGGGCAATCTGAAAACGAGATTAATGGGATTGGAAAACTAAACGCCCTAATATCTACTTTTTCTAATAATGCGATTCAGCGAAATAAATAACAACAAGGGAACGGGTATTCTGAAAAACAGATGACCTGCCCGATATTTCGCAAAGACAGCAAGCAATAATTTTACCCTGTCCTCCCCTTTACAGGGCTTAGAAGGCCCTTCGTAAGTATTTCGTAAATAAAAAAGGAATAAATTCAAAAGGGTCCGGGGAATCGGAGATCTGGAAAATTTGTTGATAAACGGCAATCACCGAAAGTAGTTTGGACATTGTAACGCATAAGCTGTTTTGAAATTTAACTAACAATAAACCATTAACATTAAACATTTTAACATATTGTAAGTATAAAATTTTAAGAACCTTTGTAAATGAATAACATAGATAGAGTTGTGGAGATTTTTATATTATACATAATTATAGTTTAAACAATAAATTACATATTTGGATCGGCAACATTCTATTAGTAACTTCCTAATATTTGTTATACGAATCTGTTGATAAACGATAATGGTACCGTAAAACGTTTGTAAGTGTCAATTCACACGGAAACAAAACGATACGCGACGAAGCGCTATATTTTTTAAAGATAGCTATTCGAAATTGAACTTTATTATGTAAAGTGGCAGCTCGCTGCACAGCGATTGTGCAATGTATGACAGATGTCATACGAAACTTCTATCTTTCTGTGTAGTGAATAAATATCAATTTTGAGTAGCTATCTTGAATATGTACGCCGACTGGCGTTGAGTATCGTCGCGGTGTGAACTGACCCTAAGTGGATATTATTTTTTTACTAAAGTCCGTCTCAATAGTTTTAATTATAATATAATGTTTACGCTTTAAAATTAAGGTAATGTGTAACAATATCTTTAATGGAAGAGTTTTTCAAAGTTTAGTCGTACATTTAAAATTAATATTATTTTTTAATAGAAAATATCGATGAAAAAAATATTTTTAGGCATCCTCATGGCGCCCTGTAAATATTTCGGCTATGTCATAAATCGCACTCTCTTCCATCCGCACAACGTGCATGCATGATCATTTATTTGCATACTTACATAATATTATTTTACAGCATATTTTATTCCAGGCATGTATTCTAAATGATCGCAAAAATATTTATATGGTCATCTTCTTTGAGTGGTTAATGATGTTCATTTAAAATTAAAATGTTATTTCGTTTGTTACAGATACGAAAGCTGATGCGAAAAAAATCTTTTAAATATGTAGAAATGTAAGTAGCATTCCGAATAAAATTTGCTAAAAGACATTGTAACTTTCTTAATAGACAGACTACAGATGTTACGGACGGGCAACCGTCAATTCTATTAAGACTGCGTATTTTTACCCCAGTAGTATGGAAACCTAAAGTCTTAACATCAAGACTACCGAATTTAAATTATGTTTTGGTGTGTAATCCAAAGCGACCGACGCATCTTCGGCTAAGATCGTGTGACACCGTGTGACCGTGTGACATCGTGTGACCGTGTGACACCGTGTGACCGTGTGACATCGTGAATTCGATTGTACTCCCATAGATTTTCATACCCCAGGCTTATATATGAAAATCGTTTCTTAAGGAGTAAACTTCAATAAGATGATGAACATTTCATGCCAAATCTCAAATAGTATCCTTGCACTGCCGTATACCGCGCCGGCTTTGAAGGTGCATACGCAACACGCAACCTCTGAGCAGTATCGGCCACGCGGTTATAAATCGACGTTAACTATTTTAAAGGAAAGTCTGGTCAAAATTGAAGGTCGCATGTTAAGTACATTTTAGGAACGAGAATCGAATACTAATCACGCTGATATATTTTTATTTTTGTTTTAAATACATTCTGTATAAATGTGGAGGCAATTCCAAAATAATTGCTTAACCGTTCTCTATACTTATGCCATTGGAATTCGTGGAAGACACGTTCAGCCGACATTAACGGACAGCGGACATTATGTATAATTTGACACATTTATATCACATAATTCAAATTATACAGAATGTCCGCAACAATATATAGTTTCGGTTATGGGATTTTGAAACAATTTCACCATAATAAACAAAATTTAATTAACTTTATGACTGAAATATTCGCTCAGATTTTATCGCTTGAAGGTAAACTTTGGTTATTCGAACAAAATAAAAATAAATACGTTTGAAAACGTGAATGTTACGGCCGTGACCGATAATATATTGTTTGTCATGTGATTAACATAAATAAATTATAGGACTAGGTATACCGTACTTTACCTACCGTACCTTACTTACATGAGTAAGGTAAACATATTTTAATAAAAAAAAGTCAACCTAAAATTATGATAATATCTAAGTATTCAAAAGTACCTATTTATTATAGCTACAGCTAGCAATTTGGGAAAGAGAATTAAATAAAAAAAGATTTTCAGAGTTTTACAGCGAAGTATCATATTACAAGCAAAAGCGTAAAGTTAAAGGTTAATTTTTTCAAGTATAGGACCTTGTTATGTATTAAAAAGGTTAAGTTTAATATTGGGCCTATTGTAAGCAGAATCTATTGAATATTGCCAGTAGGCGTTTAATAGGGTCATTGCGTGCACGTGGGTGGTGACGTAGGTGCGAAAAAGTGTTGACCCGGAAATGACTCCATGGTAGATTTAAAGTTGAAATAATTATAACCGTATTAGGAAGTTATCCAAAATATATTGATATTTAATAACGCTATCGAATGAATTTTACATTTATGTAGTTTTGCTACGTGCTTTAGAGTGTGAAGGTTAAACGATAGCCTGATGCTACTTTAAGTTTTTACCCAACTGCGGCGAAGCCAAAAGGAAGGGTAATGGTTTTGGCAGTCTATGTATGTATGTATCTATGTTCCATCGTAGCGTACAAACTACTGGTCTGATTTTAATAAATGAGGAATCAATACATACGTAACAATAGCCCGGGTAACATAAGGTTTTTATAATTTACGTTAATTGATTGGACTAGGATTAGTGCGGGTGATCAATATTGATATTTTTTTACACAATACAAAATTAATAACAAAACCAATATATGACCACCATACACGTCTTATATATAACGTATATCACGTCTCTCCTGAATGCGAGGAGGATAAGACAGTAGCCCACGCTAGTCTACTGATGCTACCTACACTGCGTACCTTACTGGTATATTAGTAACCTAACCAAGAGCATGTCGGGACATGTCTAAGGAGGGTTCCGTAACTATCAACACGCAATAGGTTTTCTTTGAATTACTTCAAAAGTTATTGTCCGATTTTGTTCTTTTTGTAAAGAGTTTTTAGAATGTTCTATCAGCATGGAGGTTTATATCTCCTATAGTTTAGAAATGCTAGGGGACCATAAACCACTTTGGAGGCCGATTACTCGAAAATAGTTTATTGAGTTGACTTTATAAAAAGTCTTGTATCAAAAACTTCCTCTATTTAAAACTAGATTTTGCCCGCGACTTCGTACGCGACAAAGCAAATTTCACTGAAACCCTACATTTAACGGTATAAAAAGTAGTATATGTCCTACCTCGTAGTTTACTCTATATCTGTACCAAATTTCATCAAAATCGGTCCAGTAGTTTCGGATCCGAATAGGATCCGAAACTACTGGACCGATTTTGATTGCAAACAAATAAACAAACAAACTTTTCTTTTTAATAATATTAGTATAGAAGACATATTCAATGATACCCCACATGTTGGGGTAGAATGAAAATAAATAATATGTGCATCCCCACTTCACATGTCTGGAAAGCCACCACTTTAATATAAAATAATAATTATTTTATGATGCCAAAATCGGGATCTATATGGCGGCGCCGGGCATATTAAGCCTTTCACGGTTCAACCAATCAGCGCGTGAGTTGCGTTCCGTTTTACAATTTGACGAGTTCGTTATATTATAAATTATAATATAACGAAAAATAATGCATTGTGAATATAATGTTTTTTTACAATCTGTCAACATTTTATAATCTCGCTAGTTATATTACAATCTAACGGTATTTACAATTTTACGGTGACATATTATACACATTATATGAAATTTTATCCATTTATATTTTTAATCACAGAAGTTAGAAGGGCAGACTGACCGACAGACAGACGGACGGACAGAGCGAAACTATAACGGTGCCTTGAGTTTTCGGAACTGCTATTACGCTTAGTTCGTTTCTGACAGACTGTCAATTATTGCAGGTAAGGGTCAATTCACACCGAAACGAAACGATACGCGAGATGGCGCTGAATTTTCAAGATAACTATTCAAAATTGAACTTTATTAATTACATAAGAAGAAAGATATTTCATTGTGAGAATTCGAATGTTATGTTGCACCGCGCTTCACAGCGCATGTGCAGTGTATGACTGATGTCATTTGAAACGTGTATCTTTTAGTTAATCAAGTTAAATGTTGAATAGCTATCTTAAAATTGCAGAGCCGCGTAGCATCGCGCATCGTCGCTTTGTGTACTGCCTATTACACACATTTTACTATTATAAACATGAAATCCAATTTAGATTATACAAAGGCCAAAGTACATAACAGTAAAATATAATTACAGATAGAATCTATCACTGTTAAAGTGATATAAATCGCTATTGTTAAGATTTTTGTTGCTATCATAAAAGGACCATCGCAAGGCTGCGAAGCGATACATTTCAACAATCACAAGAGCGTTTACATATTGCTCGGTGCGGTGTCGCATGTAGCACCGTTAAATTACGATATGTTTTAATATGAAAAATTATACTTGTCTTTGTCAATATAAGTGCGACATGCGATAACCGTCTGCATATTGGAAAAAAGCATTTATGTCAAAGACATAAGATATAGTAATTTATCAGTGTGACGTGCGACATCGCACCGCGCAATGTGAAAACTTTTCTGAGGCTTAGGTTTTAAATTGATTATTCATTTTTATATACATTTTACCCTGTAAAATCCGATTGTCGACTTTAAGTACATAAATAAAATAAACATCATTTTATATTACATACGATGAGTAAATTTTTAACCTTGAATAATACCTAATTATAGCTTTTTGATTACATGTCTTAAGCATAAAAAAATACTAAAGATTGAATTGTAATAAGCTTACATAATAAGTCAACATTAATTTTTAACACTACGTTACTTAATGAGGTTAAGATAAAGGTCAGATTTAATGGGAGGTATGTCAATTATTGTGAATTAATTCGACTTTTATAAATACGTACCAAATTAAAAATCCATCATCACGTTTGGTAATGTCATGTTATTTTTCAACCTGTCAAATCATCTGTCAATTATTATGAAAGTGGTAAACAGCCTCTACAGTGGGTTCACATCAAGACGCGACCGGACGCGACAATGCATCAAGATGCTGTATTTATATTATGCATAAAATATACGCGCATTTTCGAGCTCTGGCAATGAAAGTGTATCTTATTGTGTAGAAAATAACGTTGTATTTTATAATGAAAAGTGCGCGCCGCGTCGTGTCGCGTCGTGTCTCTGTATGAACTGAGCCATAGGCAACAAACTAGTCAGCCCTACGCTTCGGTTAGACATCTGCGTTACTAAAGTTATACCCAGAGTAGCTACATTATAATTATGTTTAGCTCCCAAACAGTTTTTCGGTTGTAAAATTTCCACTATACAATACCTATACATTAAACGATATTAAGTTGTTTCGTTACATTATAGAGATTATTAAAATATTAAAGCGTTATGACAAACCATCTAGTTGGTAGAAAAGCTAGATTAAATTATTGGTTGATAACCATATTTACTTTGGTCAACGAAATTAAACATTACTGTAACTTATTTCTTGCAACTCTAACATTTGAAACATGAAAAAGACGTGGCCCTGTAAATACTGAAGATGTATGCAAAAAGTGAAATATACTTATCCTCAGCCAACTAGTACTAACGGACTACGGGGTTAATGAGAGAAAGTTAGTCTTGGAGTTTTTACAGAGGAGTTTGATAAAGCGAAATAGGTTTTATCTCGTGAAGTACTTGTCAAACTTACTCACTCAATTGATTTTATTGAATTTAATCTAAAAGTGAAATTGTAATCAAAATTGGTAAAAGTTTGGTGTCTTAACATTAAGATTTGGACAACACAGTATCATATTATATTTTATATTATAGAATCTTAGCAATAAGAGTCCAAATCTTAATGCTAAGCTTTAAGCAATTTTTAAACAAGAAATATAAACCATCTTAAAAATGCAATAAAAATTATGAAGTAATTCTTGATCTGCAAAACGTCCCCTTTTTCAATTCAGCTAAAATTTTACTATTTCTTCACACAATCTTCTTATTTTTGTGTGAAGAAAGTAAGAAGATTGTGTGAAGTCGGTACCAGCCAACTAGGACGTGAGTTTATAAAATATTGTTTGTATTAGAATGTAGTGTGTTAATTTTTTTAAAAATAATTTCCCCTTTTTTATATTATGTATTACAGTATTACCATATTTAAGAAAGATATTATAAGCGTAAGAATGCATACGAGCCAAATGCAAAGCATCCATTATCTTTATCCCCTCGGTCCGCTTCCGATATTCTCACTTTCTCGGTAAAACAAACTCAAGCGTTATTTTATGCCGATTTTCTGTGAGATCGCGGTCGTTGTATTTCCCAACTAATTATATAATCAGCATTACAGATCTGTAGACCTAACAGACATTCACTCACTAGTGATGAAAATGATTACCTACTGTATTATTAAATGTAGTTGTCGGCGAATTGTTTTTTTGCAGTAGGCATAAATATAATGATGATGATGATGACGAATATAATTTGAGGAATAACAAATGTACAAATGATATATCAAAAAAAGGATTATGAGATTTATGAGAAGTACCTTTATCCGAAGTTATAACGAAGAAGTAATATAAGTGATTATGCTGATGATTATTATAAATAACATAGTGGCATAAAATGCCGAAATTTTCAATCGTGTATTTTTAAAGACTGAGCAGATCTGTTCAGTGCTTTTGTATTCAGGGTACCTATGAATGGCGCAATATGCCACTTTTGGAAACATAATATGTTTGGGTTACTTAAAAAAAAGTTGAAATCACTATAATATGTAGGTGTCCCTATAAATTTCGAGGAGTTTTCGCGACTCCTCGTGGATCACGAAGTCTACCATTTGGTGACAATGAAACTATATTAGAAGTAAATCCTTTAGAATAAAAAAATAATTTTAAAACAGCCGAGTAATCGCATAAAGTATGTATGTATATTATACAAAAAACATACAGTCGAATTATTGTAAACCGAAGAGGTTTTTTTGGAAGTTGGTCCCGAGTCAGTCATTAATCAGCACCGAGTGAGCTTGTCAAGTCAAGTCAAGCAGACACGAGTCAGATCCCGAGTCAGCCAAAAGTAGTCATCACTTTCAATTATATGACCATCTAATGTTGGTGTGATGGCAAGTTAGGAGCATTTTGAGGTTACGTCACGCTCCCATATACAGTCTTGACTCAAGATTGATGGTGATTGGTGACTTGATTTAAGCGTCTAAGGCACGCCAAACAGTGATTTTGGAAAAGACACAACCCGTACACGTAGTGATATTTGTGTGTTTGTATTGTTTTGATGAAAATACATACAAAAGTACGTTTGTCAGCCGCTTTATTACATTGTTGTTTTGGGTAGTGCTCGTAGCGTATAAAAACGTTTTTAACCGTACTACGGCGAAGTTGAAAGGAAGGATTAACGATTTTGGCTACCTATGTATTTTTGTTCCATCGTAGCACCTAAGCTACCAATCCGATTTTAATGTTATAATATTGTGTCAGTAGATTCGTAATAATGACCCGGATAAGATAGGCTTTAAAATTTGCGTAGTCGAATTATAGTTTTCATTAGAAAATATGCTAAGAAAAGATTTAAAATAGGCACATATCGCTATTTGCTTTCGGCTTTAGCATATCAAAGTACATGTTGCATAATATAACCGTATTATAAAATAGAACTATCAATATCATATTGACAGATGTCACAAGCACAGCCTATCAAGTATTTCTTTTAGTTAGCCAAAAGGCTGTATATAGTGTAGACGTATCTGTGTTAAGCATTTCTATCATAAGTACCAATAAAGGAGAATATAACAATTGTTGCTGTTTTATTATTATCACCACTCAAGCGTAAGAATGATATGTAAAAACCAAGACGTCGTAGTTCTCAACAGTACAATATAAGCTGATTAAAAGTACAAAGAATTTCGATACGAGCTTCATTTTTATCGCATGATATAAAATCTTAAATTAGGTATGTATAAATGAAATCATAAAATATATTATGGCACAGCGTTGTATGAATATGTCGGTCATAAAATCATATTGAAACATTATAACATGATAATATGTGCTCTTTTAACTCTCGTTTATTGTCCAATATAGTAAAACGGTGGATGCATACCTATTTTGTTTCTCTAAATAAACAAAAAAATGGCCTACGATGTTAGCAATTTTGCATGCAATTATGATTAGGTATATTACTCGTATGTAATGGAGGAATGAAGGCATAAAAAAGTACAGCTACACTACTACCTACTACCTACCCTTAATTTAAGTAGCTTTTGAGAATTGGATTTTTTGTATTTCAGAATTATTTTATTCCAAATATTGAGTACTGAAATAAATGATTATTGCGTTTATTCAGAGATTCGTCACATGTTGCTGAATTGGTAATTTACATTCGAATTTACAGTCTGCGGATGTGAGCGGGTATTGATACGGTAGAAATGAAATTAATAGCATGTCAATTGCGCTTTTGCTATATCTACATAAAACGCTTTAGCAAAACGTTTTAGGACCGCATCCTAAATAATAAATAATTATGTTGCGAATTGGTTTAGTATTCGCTTTCACGCATTATCGACCGATAGTAGGACAAAGTGGCGTTTATATGTCAAAAGAATGTTCCCACGGAATTGAACCCGGCGGATTAATTAAAGGAGAACCGCTATTAATAAATTTAATTGGTACCTAAATATTAAAACGGTTATTCAAGTTAAGTTATTAACGTCAAAACACCTGGGAGACCGAGTTTTGCTCGAAGTTCTAGTACTTAGTACGAAAATGAAACAGAATAAGGTACAATAGGTACCTATAATTGTATTTGGGTTATTTTATGAATATTGTAGAACTTATTTCTGATTTAGTTCTTAAAGATATAACTGACCTTGTAAATCTACTTTTTATGATATTAAAAAAAAAAAGGAATTACAAAAATAATCATCTGACCGGGAATCGAACCCGAGACGCCAATTTGCCAACAACACGAAAATTATGCATACGCATACCAAACTGCCATTTAGTCTGACACTTATATAGTCGAAATTATTGATATATTGTTGCACGAAAAACAAAAAACAAAATAACTTTAAAATATGTGAATTCCCAGGGATTAGACCTAGGTAGATCGCTTTTCTCCCCCGAAATCATTGCATACTAAGTGGAAATACTTGAAGCCATTTCGAAGATTCTGATTAGGTATATATATTCAAGAATTGCTCGTGTAAAGTATAAGATATTTCACCCAACCTGTTTAATTTCCAATGATTACTATCGAACCAAAAATAGACAAACAGACAGACAGTATGTCTATCCAGCTTTCTATAGCAGCCTAATTTTTTATATTATTTATACCCACCCTATTGTGAAATGAAGAACTCTACAATAATAAAGCCAGGGTAAATCTTGGTCACGTAGCTTTTTCATATTAAAACAGCCATGGCACAGAATTTCTCGAACTAAGTACAGTTTTCTTATTACGATTTCATAGTTCTTAATAATAAAGAGGCTTCATCCAGTCTGCTTTCAAATGCATTTGTAGGAAGGCAACATCAGTAAATATTAAATATTTACAGGTTTTAAGAAGACGCTTCTTTTACACAGACTTTAGGTACAGGATGTTGTGTTTAAATATAAGTAGTTACCATCAATTCACCTTTAGTTAGTATTACAGATTTTCCCCCTTACTAATAAAACTATTTGCACAACGGACAACTTAAACAACGTTGCTGTCTTTGTTGTCTTTGTCTGATACGTTGGAAATGTCACATGATAGAAAAAGATAGCAACGTTGTTTAAGTTATCCGTTGTGTAAATATTTTTATTAATAAGGGGCTAGTTTTTAAACTCGTTTCTATATTCGGTGCATGTTTTTATAAAAAATTACTACTAAAGCTTAAACAATTTTTAAAATTAATTTTAATGACTTATTTAACAATTCAACAATTACGCTGCATAAATAAAATTTTATATCATTTTGGTCCTATTTGTTTCTAGAACCTACATAGAGGTAGATTTGGAAGTTGTCCATAATATATTCGATTTATGCTATTTGCATAAATCGAATATATTACATACAAAATCCCTGAGAATTGAGGATTAAAATAGCTACATTGTTCATAAAAGGATTTGTATTCCACTTCATTGATCAAAGTCTTCCACTACTTACAAAGTTGGGATGTTGTTTTGATTAAATTTTCACGTTCTTTACCAGCCACTATAAACAACTTTCTAGGTATTTCATCAAGAAAATTTTAGAAGTCGACGTCAGTTTTTTCAGTTTCAGTCAGTTTTTGTTCTCTTTTAGGCTGGGACTATATGCTCCGGAATACGGAACGTCGCTACAAATTCAGAGCACTGAAAATAGAGATCTGCGCTACTACAATAGAGTTGTAAATGGAAGTTTCGAGTGTTGAGCTGTCGTATATGACGTTTACATTTGACTCGACACTTAAGTGTTCGATTTTCAACTCTATTGTATTAGCACACAGTTCTATTTTCAATGCGCAGAATTTTCTAAGGCTTTCCGGATTCCGTATAGTACCAGCCTTAAATGTCGGCACTCGGGCGCTCCTGAAACGATTAGAAAATATGGACTTTTGATATGAAAATCTTTCAGAATTCGTCTCCTTAAACGTCAGTTCACACCGTCACAACACGTAATGGTACGCGGCGCTGCATATTTAAGATAGATATTAAAAATTGAACTTGATTCACTACACAAACAGATACACATCTCATATGACATCAGTCATACACTGCACATGCACTGTGCAGCGAGCTGCCACTTATTTGCATTCGAACTCTTATAATCAAACGTGTGTAATGAATAAAGTTCAATTTTGAATAGCTATCTTAAAAATGCAGCGCCGTGTCGCGTATCATTTCTTTTCGGTGTGAATTGACCCTTAGACTGATATAGAGTATTAAAATAATGTTCGTTAAGAATGAATAGTGTATTAAACATAAATATTATAATGTAAACTTTTAATCGTTAATGTAATTAAAGAACCTGTTATACTAAAACTACTTACAATTTTTTTAAAACTAACAGTTGAATGACATAAAAAAATTTATCTCTTCTTTAATAATTATTTCACATGCCAAAAGATTCGAATAGACCGACCGAGGTACATATTTTGATGAATTAAGTAGGATGAATGTGCGATTTATAATTTAAAACAAAACGTGGTGTCTATTTATGTCAATAATCATTTGTTTATTTCTTAATTAGTAACTGTAGAGGGTAGCAAAGAGAAGTTAGGCTTAGGCTTAATACACACGTATTACTTAGTCCTAGGACATCTATGAAACAGCCTAGAGTGGTCACAATCATTTACTGAAGTAGATCACCTGACTTGGTCTGGTTGGGAATATATTAAAAGTATGCCACATATAGGTAGGTACTGCAAGGAAATAAATATTAAGAGGTTTCGTTTTTTGTTACAAAGTTAAGCTATAAGGCAATAAATCAAAGTCATGTAAACAGAAAAATAAAAAATGTCTACAATTAGTTCATTACACGATAGCTATAGGTTTTAGTTAAGGTGAGCCTTAACACATTTCGTCGCGAGAGTCTAAAGTCTCTATCGAAGGAGTTTTGCCAGGGAATTCGATATGTGACGTTGATGTTTTTGTATCTCCTCCCTTAATTTGTGTTATATCAGTACTTAATGTGTAATATTGTTAGAATATTAACCATTACATATTCGTTATATATATACAAAAATCGACAAAGTGACGATTTTTCTCTCAACTCTCTTGCACTTGTCGTGCTTATTTGCGCTGTCGTGGAAATTATGGAATAATAACTCTAATGCGGCTGTCGGAAGAGTGGATGCCCCAAAGGATCTCCGACCGAGTGAGGTGCTAGGCTCGGTCAGACCGAAGCCCACTTGTATGAATTTCAGATATCGTATATATACCTGGGCTAATTGATAACTGGCAGAAACGACGAACTTAAAAAAATTATACGCAAAAAAGGAATATTACATTATATTCTGGCATCTTTTTGAAAAGAGAACGCAAAATTTGAATTTAATCGAACTGATGGAATTTGTTTGAGAGCACGTAGAACTTTCTCTGTCGTAAATTTTCTTAACAATGGAAAGAAACGAAATTCGTGCGGTGATAAAGTTTTACGTTTTAAAAGAGAAAACAGCAACCTAGATTAAAATCAAGCTAGACAGTGTTTTAGGTAATTCTGCTCCTGCATTGAGTACCTGGGTAACTGATTTTAAACGTGGAAGACAGAGCTGCGAAGACGCCCACAGGTCTGGCCGTCCAAATGAAGTCACGAATCCGGTCATGATCAAAAAAATTCACAAAATTGTATTGAATGATCGGCGCTTAAAGTTGCGAGAGATAGCAGAGATGGTGAGCATTTCATCTAAACGCGTTTTTAATATTTTGCACCAACATTTGGGAATGAAAAAGCTATGCGCGCGATGGGTGCCGCGTTTGCTCATTGTAGACCAAAAGCAACGTCGAGTGGACGATTCATCGGAGTGTTTGGCGCTGTTTAACCGAGATCCTAATGAGTTTTTGCGGCGTTATGTGACAGTCGATGAAACCTGGATACATCATTATACTCCCGAGACAAAAGAACAATCTAAGCAGTGGACTGAGAGCGGAAAACCTGCGCCGAAGAAAGCAAAATCGGTTTTGGGATTTTTTGGAATGCTCGAGGGATTATTTTAGTGGATTATCTGCAAAAAGGAAAAACAATAAATAGAGAGTACTACGCAAGCTTGCTGCAAAAATTAAATGAAGAAATCCAGAATTTGTTCCACCATGACAACGCACCTGCACACACGTCAATGGTTGCAGTCGCCAAACTCCATAAATTGCGGTTCGAATTGCTACCGCATCCACCCTATTCCCCGGATCTGGCCCCGTGCGACTTCCACTTATTCCCAAACCTGAAGAAATGGTTAGGTGGCCAGAGATTTTCATCAAATGAAGAAGTCATTGTTGCCGTGGACGAGTATTTTGAGGGGTTGGAGAAAACATTTTATCAAACTGGTGTAACGGCATTGGAGAAGCGCTGGACTAAATGCATCGAGGTAGAAGGAAACTACGTTGAGAAATAAATTTATTTTAAATAGATTTTTGAAGTTTTTCTTTGTCGTTTCGGAAACTTATCAATCAGCCCTCGTAGTACCGATCTTTGAAAACTTCGATAGCGCGATTTGGGATTGTGGCGCTTATTGTTCCGCCACACGGCCCTGCATTATATAGAACACTAGCTCTTGCTCGCGGCTTCGCCGGCGTGGAATAGTGTTCATGGAGAAAAAACTTCTTCAGCAAATAACTTGGCAGGCCTGTAGCGCCGCGCATAGTACATAGACAGAAAAAGTGTATTGTTTTATGTTATGTAGTGATTGATGACCATTGGGTCAGTTCACACCGGGACGATACGCGACGCTACTTGGCGCTGCATTTTAAAGATAGTTGTTGAAAATTGAACTTTATTTACTATACAAAAATATACAAGTTTCATATGACATTAGTCATACACTGCACATGCACTGTGCAGCGCGGTCCAACATGACATTCGAACTCTTACAATGAAATCTTGTATCTTCTTGTGTAATGAATAAAGTTCAACTTTGAATGGCTATCTTAAAATACAGCATCATTTCACGTATCGTTTCGTTCCGATATGAATTGACCCTTATGATCAAGTTATATTGCAGTTTCTTATTACAACGCAGACAGAGTCACAAGAAAAATCCCAGTCGAAAAATAATGCCTAAGCTAATATTAACTTTGTAAAAAGCTAATTAAAATAACCCAAAGTAATTTAGTAAAATCGCCTTTTACATCTTAAACTTTTCGCAGCTGTGGTACCTTTCAATGAAATCTAAATTAAACTTGGATAAAACTCTTGTTTATAAGCCTCAAATTACTTTCAGGTGATAAGCATTTTTTATTTACTCGGAGCTCTATTATATAGCAATTATGTCTTCATTCCGTGGGATGAAAATATTCTAACAAAAAATGTTTCTACATTCCTGCTTATGAACCAAAAAATATATTTTGATTTATTATATTAATTTAGTGTGAACTACAAGAGTTTGTCAGCAATTGAGTAGCCATGAAACAAATTGTTCTTCATAAGCTTAAAATATGCAACACAAAAATAGCACGTTCAACGTTATAATAGTAGAGTATCTTGTGCTTTTTATTAGCTGCGATAAAAAAAAACTTAATCCGAGGTGAAAGTTTTTCAACGAATGTTCCAGCTGCACACACTAAGAATGTCATGAAACTTAGTTTTCATTTGTCACTTCTTTATCTCAGACAAGGTGTTGCTCTACATAATTACGTACTGAGACATTTTATAATTGATGACTACTTTTGATGAGATATCTCAGGGTCAAATTATTATTATTAATATTTAATATCTGGAAACAACGAAAAATAATAACTAAATGTTGAATATTCTGTTTCCAATTTATTACAGGTAGATAATAATATTCTTATTATAATAGGTAAATGATTAAAACTTAGTCTGAAAAATTTTTCGGACTATCAGCTTTCATAATCATAAAATAAAACATGTTACATGTATTTCCATTGATACGTTGGCCAAAATCGAAGTAGGTGTATATAAATTGAAGTTTTTTATTACCAATATACTCTAAGCTGAAGATACAGTAAAATTACGAAATACTTTTTGTATGTTGTTATATTCTACGTAACACAAGATTTTTAACTTTCCAAGTTTATGATTCTTATAATACTATTTAAGTCCCACAATGCGTGTTGTGTGTTTGACATTTATCAAAAGTGTATAAAAGTATCAATCTAAAATGAACAAAGTTGTCGTCCGAAAGTTTCCCAAATTAAGCTTTAATTTCTAACTGTCCCCAAATTTACGGGATCCCTTATTTTATATTATTTATATGTAAATTGAAATAATTCGTGGTTTAATTTCTACTTCTTTCTCTTCTTATATTTTTAATACCTTGATTAAAAATACAGAAAGAAGTAGAAATTAAGGATTCGCTTACGTTTGAATACTTATTTCATTTTTTGATGTGACTTTCATTCTAGTACCTACTTGTTGCTCTAATGCTTAGTTTAAACGCCGATTTTATTTATAACGAAACGTCTAGCGGTGTCCGCAACTGAAAAATCGGTCTGATTCAAAATTTTCGGCCTGAAACTCAAAGAACAAAGACATTGTAACAAAGGCGACCGCGATAACAATAAGGGCCCAGATCTTTGACTCGCCTTTTTATTGTGGCTTTACCTTTTTTTGAGTGGAACCACTCTTCTTTAATAATCTCTTTTCGATGTTATATGAAAAAGAATTCGCCTCTCTTGGCGAGCTCTTCAAATACCATTAATGTCGAGTTCCCGATATAAACAAGTTAGCTGTTTTACGACGATAAATAGATTTCATTAAATTTTTATGGCGATCATCAATTTGTGTTTGTTTAAAGATAATTATATTTGTAAATATCACAGAAACAGATTTTTCGAATAACAGTCGCAAATAATTCTGAAAAAAAAAATATAATTTCATTTTTTTATATATAATTTTACGTTACAAGTTACAGCTAATGTTTTCGAAATAACAACAAACTAACGACTGTCATATTATATTATTTGATACTAGTGGTCATCCAGTGGACGAAATTTGATTTTTATTTTTTATTTCAAAGTCTATTTTACGTAAATAAGTTATAATAATGGCCGTTTTTATTCCTTTATTTAAATTTAAAATGTTTCCGAAATAAAGTATTGAATCGGGAAAAATCGATTGAATTTGATGGATTGTCATCTTCAACTTTAAACGAGCCAAGCTTGTACATATTCGTAATCTCGGAAACGGCTGAAAGTGTTTCAATGAAATTTAGTACGCAAGGAGTTTAGGGGGAGAAAATTCAATCTAGCTAGATTTTATCCCTGGAAATCTGCACATTTTTAAGTTATATATGTTTTTTCCATCGTAGTGCAACTATATAAAAATAAAAATAAATATATATTTTTTTTATCTACTAGTGCTCCTAGCAAAGCTTGGTTACCCAAGTATTATTCAAGAAGTAACGTAAGTGGCAGTTCCGAAAAAATATTCTTGATATACCTATACCAACATAGACTATCGTAATCGGCAGATCCGATGCACTTTTTATGCAGTTTCCTGTGGTCGGTGTTCGAATGATCGAAAGTGCCAGTTTTTTTAAATAGTAATTCAAAATTCAAGTTTATTCAGTACACAATAAGATACACGTTTAATTGCAAGAGCGGCGCCGCCGGGCAATAAAGCGGTGCAATTTCACATTGGATCTCTTGCATTTATTTCAATATTTAATTACATAGACGCCATTGATATCATATCATAATATTAGGTACAGCTTTTACGACCCGCAGTTGGTAAATAATTATCATGTTTTATCTATTTACAAAAACATTGCTACCCAACTTAGAAAAAATTGTGGAATGCAGTCGACTATTTTCGGTTCAGTTCAATTTTACAAAAAGGGTACAAAGTATCAATATTAATAACATAGGTAGGCTACCTCAAATAACGGTATTATGTCGTCTATAGATTTTACTACATATTAGTATTCATATATTAATCGTTAACTCATATATTCATCTGTCATCCAACATCAATAACATGCAAAGGGAAAACATTGCTACTAAATTATAAAGGCGTAAAGTTTCTTGTTAAAATTCACAAACTAAAAAGGTCCTTATCCGAAATAATCTAAAGTAGAACAACTTGGATGGCGCAATTTAAGTTACACGAACCAAGAAAGGGACGTGATAAAATCTAAGGATACACGTTCACTTGGCAAAATAAACGTTAATTTACACTACATATGTCAATTTTCTTTTAAGGTTGGTAATTGTTTTTTTATGGTGAACGTTCAAGAGGGCCAAGGGCTATATTTTACTTGCTCCTAATACTTACGAAGTTTATAGGAATTTTCGTAAGGTGGCAGAATACCTACTACTAAAGTTCTTACTATATTCTAGGGATATTATTTGCTTGCCGATCTTATAAATCTGGGAAGAACAGAGTCGTAAATAAATTAAATATTTTCAATTTGTTTGAGATATATTTTCATTTCGTGTTTTGTATGAGGTTTTTTTTTAATTTAGGAATTAAATATCAGTAATAATCTGTAGATAACAAAGTATTATAATATCAATTACCCGTTTTTACCATTATTGGGTAACTGTTACGACAAAAAAAGAAAATACCAGTCGATCCTAATCACGTACTTTCATAGTTGAAGATTAATAATTACTGACAAAATCACTGACTTCGACTAAATACAAAGAGATCGTAAAAGCAAACTAAGCTCGTTCAACCAAGCGACGAAACTAGCATTAGTATCTGAAATTTACGCGCCATTTTATGCGCTACTCGAATTTCAATGAAATGGCGGAACCGTTTTGGCGCGAAGTATCCCGTGCTATAAATGGATTTACCGAAATCTCACCCTCTGTTATTGATTTTTTGTTCGAATTCTCCGATTGTTGTCATTACATAACATTAGATAACAACAATAAAAGTGTGTAAAATTAACAACAAAAAAATAAAAGTGTGGTGTGAGCGTCCACAGATATTCTGTGGACGCTCACACCACACTGCCTTGCTTAGTTCTCGAAGAACTTGTGTTACGGGTACTAGATAACGGAAATTTAATTAATTAATAATTTTGTACTATATACTATAAGATTTTAATATATAACACCCACACATAATACGTACTACACATCCATGAGCCAGGAATACAGAAAACATATTTTGATCCTTTGGCGGGATTCGAACCCGCGATCTGACCGTGCTTGAGCGCTAGTAATAATGATTTGTATAAGTTTTAAAATATCAATGTGTCTTACCTGAAAATATAGAACTCATGATCTCCTAGCATACGAGACTGTTATTGATTATTATCTATACTGATTATTGTCTATACTGTATAAATGGTAACCAGAAAGTACAAAAATGTGATGTTTTAAGCATTTAGTGGGTGAGCTCGTAAAGCACGTCATATATCGATATTAAAATATAGCACTAGGAAGATATAAATGTAACATTTAATAAAAAATATTTTTTACATTATCTGATAATCCACTGGTTGATTTATTTGAACGATAAAACATTTAGTGCTAAGGTAAATGTAATTTTCCCCTGACAACCGTTCTTAGCGTTGAGATTAAAAAACTTTTGCCCGCGCGGCGGCCTGTGACGAGGAAGAAATAATAAAGAAATTTTTGGGACAATACTGGAGATGATTGTCGCTAACTTAATTATAATATTACAACTCTTATCGCTGATTAATTTTTAAACTTCACATCTAGTATTTAACTTTTTCGTTGTATTCAGCATAGTTTTACGGTTTATTTCGTTTTTGTTAAATTTGGTGATTTTTAGAAACTGCAAAATTTGATTTCATCTTTTATGTAGAATTTTGGGTATTTGCCTACATGTAAAAATTTTTTTTTTCACACATTTATATGATTATGTATTACAACTTGATGAAAGTAAAATGAAATAAGATTTTATGTGTATTTTTGTAATTCGATGCATTTAAAGGTTACAAAAGTAGGAATTGTTTTTACAACATTAGTGTAAAAAACTAGTGTATAACTACATAATTAGTTTACTTACATCAAATATAAAAAGATTGACTACGGTGATTATGAACATAAACTTCAGAGATATCAGAAATTTTGCGCAGATTGCCAGACATTTCGTAGCAGCTTACAGGCGTGTGACGTCACCTACCAGTGCGACATGTTTGGAGCTTTTTCACAGACTGACAAAAGTGTTTCAAACAATCCGCAGTTTCTTTGAAAATATTATTGATTTTCAGTATACTATTTCTTTTGTAAACTGTCTTATTTTTCAGAGCACTATTCATTCATGTAATAAACACTCGGGAACTGCCGCCGTAAAGCTATTGCATATTAAGTCTACACGCATACGTCTAGTCGCACGCACACAAACACCGTGCCGAAGTCTGCCGAACTGAAACGACGTTACACGATTCGGTCGCCACGCTAAAAGCCCGCGATAAAAGCTATGCAATAGCTTAAAAAATTACATTCAAGTACCCTAATAAACATTATAAATATAACTATTAAATTAAAATGTTAACGAAAAACAGAATTACATAGGGAACAATACATCTAAAATATTTAGTTTCATTAATAAAGTCAGAAATATTGAGGCATTACCTACTACTTGGTAAATGTAAAAAAACTATAATATTTTATGTATAGTTTATTAATGAGATACATCTAAAAAGTACAAAACAGTTTTTTTATGCTTAATTAGTATACAAAACCTACATCATTAGTTTACTGACATCATAATATACAAAAAACATTAATTATGGTAAGTATGGACTTAAACGCACAAATATCCGATATTTCTGCGTTTAAGTTCATACTTCAGACGTGGGTACGACTTTAATATGGAGCATTTTTACGAGACTTGCGAAATGTATACAAATCGCTGTACCTCTGAATATAACTTTTGATATATTATGTATTGTTTCTTCAGAGAAGTTACTCATATTTAAGAGTACTAATCATTTATAAAAAAAAACTGTTTTGTACTTTTTAGATGTATCTCGTAGTCTTATAGCCTATTCTATGGAGCTAAAACGTAATTGAATTCATATTTCATAGCATGCCAGTGCAACAGAGAAGAACATTGTAATGTTAGCCCTGATGTGCACAGCCCTAGACATCTAGTCTAGCTAGGGCTGTGTACATAAGTATGTACTTTTAATAGTTTTGCAAATACAAACACATCTTTCACATATCATCAGAACTCAAATCTGAACAAAAAACAAAAATCTGTATTTATGTCCATACCCTGCAATATATTTGGTATAATTAAATTTGAAATACAAGCCTTTGTAATCTAAATAGAAATGGAAAATTAAATGTAGGTAGTTCGGAAGCAGCAGCTGGCGTGTCGCCAACAGAAACTAAGCAGTAAAACCGTCAGTTTATTGGCAAATTAATAAAAGTATACTAGTAAAATACTGACTAATGAATTTTTATATGAATCAACCAAGCTAACTACTAAAGCGCTTGACGTCCAATTTAATTTCCGAGGTAATTTAATATTTTTTTTGTGTCAGAATAACTTTTAAGCAAATGCAGGGTTTTTTTCTTAAATGGCAAAATACCTAATGTATAGAAATGCATATAGGTATCAAACTCAACTTTTGTTTTTTTTGTAACGAAGTTCCTTATCGCGCGTTGCGAAAGGGGGCTAGACGGAAAAAATTAAGACTTTAACGACACTTTTTGGTATAGTTGTAAGCCGTGCGGCGTGCGCGTGTTTCTCTGTCTGTCTCTCCTTCTCTCTCTCTCAATTATTACTAAAATTGAGCCCACTGATAAGTTTATATTACATTATATTTGTTAACAATAAAAAAATATTATTACAACTTAAAAAAATAAAATTTTATTACAATTCCTTCACTAATTAATCGAAAGGAACTTCGTTCCATCCGGGTGTCCCTTGACACCTCTCAAGTTTTTTTTACATATAGGTTATAATATACCTCTTATAGAATTGTCCTACAACCATGTAGGCACCAGCCTACCACCGGTTCGGAAACTAGCCCGACGAGAAGAACCCACGTAAGACGCACGGGGCCATCTTTTAGCGAAAAGATGGAAAATTTTTATTTAAAAAAATATATAGTTATATATTTTTACAACGTAATACTTAACTTAATATATATAATATTTTCAAAAGCCAGGATACATATAGTACATACAAGACGCCTTGCAGGTGGCCATCCTATTCCCAAGGTGTGCATTAGTCAATAAAATCATTGACCCTATAATAAGCTTTAGCACACAAACGTTCTTTAACTTATTGTGTTTCTACAGTGATTGTCGCTTTTCGTTTTAAAATTGCTTGGATTCTTTCTAACATACATTACATTATCCAAAATGTATTGAGAAGCAACGGCCAGAATACCTATATAATAGTTTTAATATGTTTTTTTTTTCTTTATAGTCTTCCTTATTTCATATTATATTATTAGCTATTAAATTCATATAACTTTTTATTAATAGGAATAATTTATAACAGCCCTAGTAACATGCGACATTTCATGTCTTATTTAGTGCACTAGCGCATAAATTGTACCTTCCAGCAAGTATAGAGCGTTAACTATTTCAACATATTTTATTTAAATTTAACAGAGATTGCGGTCCCCGCACTAGGCGTAACTACACGGCAGCGGAACTACGCGACGCGGCACGGCCAAATATTCTTTGTATGAAATTGTATGAGATATAACGCACTACGCGGCAGCGGAACTACGCTTCGCGGCACTCCATTGCGGTATTATTAGTAGGGAAGTGTCGCGTCGCGTCGCTCCGCTGCCGCTTAGTGCTGTCTCTACTTTTAAAACACGCGTAGGTAGGTAGTGCGAACCATGCATTTAAAGTATTTTATTTTATTGAAACTGCTTTTTGAAGCATAGATTCAACGATTTTTGTATTGTATACTAAGCTTCTGCCCGCGGCTCTTCCCGCGTAAATAAAGTATGCCACGGAAACACTGTATTTTCGGAATAAAAAGTAGCCTCTGTTAATCCAGAGCTGAAACTACTATTGTACCAAATTTCATCGAAATCCGTTCAGAAGTTTTTGCGTGAAAGAGTAACATTCATAATTTGATGGATAATCCATCCATTCATCCTCAATAATTTTCACATTTATAATAAATAGTAGTAGGATTTTGCATCAGTAATAATAAGCAAATTGAGGCATAATAAGTCTCCATGTTACTGTCTCAGGCAATCATATTTCCGCCCGTATATACGTTACCATAATATTTAAGTAAATTTGGTTTCTTTTACAATATCATTTTTACAAATAAGGGCTATAATTAAGAAAAATATGATTTATTTCGTTTTTGGTCTCCCGTTTTTTAGGAGCAGTTAACTAAGCTTATATACGTAAAATTTCGTCTTTGAAATTGTTTTCTCTCATTTGTTTGGACTTTTTTCGTGACAAAAGAGATTACGCCATCCATCTTGTGTCCCGGGTAAATTAATGTTCGTGATAGAATCTTATTAATTATGCTTGTTTCCTTATCTGTCGCGCTATTTGGAGTGTTAATGGTAACAAAACTTCGTAATCGAGTAAAACGTGCCGACAATTTTTTATTTCATTTGAGGTTTCTTGTTGTGGCAAAGGTACTCATTACACGTGTTACATACTGTTACCATATCCCGTTGTTACCACCATAATCCAGAGCCAACACTACTGTTCGATTTATAATATTTCTTTGAAATAGTAAGCGAGTAATACTTCTTCAAATCACCATATATTTTCTATTGACATAACATTCTCAATTTTGATAGGTATATAAACTTTTCAATATTGCATTGTGGCAATGTCCAAGGAGCCTTGTTATAATATTTACTTTTCAACACTCCCACATAAATATTATAATATGAAACATAGAATACTCAAAACAACAGAGAAAAATAAAATAATTGGCACAACAAAAAAAATTTAGAACAAATTACTTATAACAATTAGCAAGTGTACAATATCTTATCTATATTATTTACAAACTTAGATGGAGGTAAAGCTTTCGACAGAAAATCAGCTAACTGAGACGAGCTCTCCACTTATTCGATACTAATAATAATATTCTCAACATTTTCTCTGATGAAGTTATATTTAACGTCGATATGCTTAGTTCGTCTGTGATACATAGGGTTGCGAATGAGTTTAATTGCACTCTGGTTATCTAAACACAACTTGACAGTCATTTGTGGTTCTTTCATATCAGACAGTAATTGCCTTAGCCATAAAATTTTTTTAGCAGCTTCACTGGCTGCCATACATTCCGATTCTGTAGTTGACAATGCAACTGTATTTTGTTTTCTATTTGGCCATGTGACAGGGCCACCATTCAGCAAGAAAATATAACCCGAATTAGATTTTCTGCAATCCAAATCTGAGGCGAAGTCAGCATCAGAATAACCTATTCTATTAATTTGCTACTAAAATTGTAAGAAATACAAACGTCCTTACTTTTTATTAAATATCTTATGATTCTCTTAACAGCGTTTACATGGTCAGGTTTAGGGTTATTTAAAAATCTACTAACTACATTTAACGCAAATGCTATGTCCGGTCTTGACACAGTTGACAAAAACATTGAAGCTCCCACTGTTTCCCTATACGGAAACTTTGAAACGTTTCCATCATCATCATCATTATTCTTAGTCAATATAACATCTTTATTAGCAGGAGTACTGCAAGGTATCACTTGTAACATATTAAATTTTTTAATGATACTTTCTATATAGTGCTTTTGACTTAGTATAATAGCACTTCAGCTTTTAATAATTTCCATACCAACAAATGAATTTAATTTCAGTATTGTTATTTTAAAACTCTTTTGAAAATCGTCTAAAATATGCTGTAATATTCCCTACAGACTTAGAAACAACTAATGCATCATCTACATACAAAGCTAAAATAACTTTATAACCATTAAAGTAACTTACAAATATAAAACTATCAGCCTGACACATTTGAAAACCATAACTAGTAAGAAAAGAGTTTCGTTCCATCCGGGTGTCCCTTGACACCTCTCAAGTTTTTTTTGAACTATTGAATATCCTTTCCTTGTTGCCATTCCTTCTGACTACACTATGAGCTGAAAGCCTAAGTGAAATAATTCACATTATTACTTATTATTAAGTAATAATTATTTAATTATAAATATTCGAGTAATTATGGAATATGAGTACCGTCGTGGCAGCAACGCGGCACAAGCGGCACGCAACATCAACGACGCTTACGGAGCTAAAACTACAAACCAACGTACCACCTGTTATTGGTTTGCTCGCTTCCGTTCTGGAAATTTCGACCTGAAAAATGAACCTCACGGTCGTCCGAAGACTTTGGTCGACAATGACGAATTAAAGGCGATTGTGGAAGCTGATGATATACAATCTACGGCTGAATTAGCACCAGCTTTCGACGTTAGCGTCAAAACAATATTGGTCCATTTGCGTCAAATTGGTAAGGTAAAAAAGCTTGACAAATGGGTGCCCCACGCACTCAATGATCGCCAGCGCGAAGTACGCGTCGAGACGTGCCTTGCACTTCTCAACAGACACACAAATGAAGGAATTTTGAACCGCATTGTTACCTGCGATGAAAAACGGATTCTGTTTGATAACTCCTGTTGATTGTTGGATCCTGGTTCAGCACCTAAACAATGCCCTAATCGAAAACTTACCCTAGAAAAGTGATGGTCACTGTTTGGTGGTCTAGCGCCGGTGTCATTCATCACAGCTTCTTACCAAACGGGTTGAGCATTACTGCAGATGTGTACTGTGAAGAACTGAACACAATGATGGAGAAGCTGGCACATCTCCAACCAGCATTGGTCAATCGCTCGTCTCCGCTGCTCCTACACGACAACGCGCGACCTCATATTGCACAGCAGGCGGTCTCCAAGTTGCAAGAACTGGGGTTGGAAGCTCTCCGTCATCCGCCCTACTCACCAGACCTTGAGCCTACTGTAGCAGACTATTACTTTTTCCAGAATTTGGATAACTTCTTAGCGGGAAAAAAATTCAATACCCGAGAGGCAGTACAAAATGCCTTTGAAGAATTTGTTGCCGATTTCTTTAAGAAGGGCATCAATAAACTGCCACTGCGTTGGCAAAGATGCATTGATTGCATGGGTGATTACTTCGATTAGTACAAATAAAAATACATGAAAAAAATTAGTTTAAATTTTTTCATACAAAACGGCAATTTACTATACTGCACTGCAATATACTGCACAGTGTGGAATGCTAACATGTGAGACTCATTGGCATTTCTATTAAAGTTTTTCATTGTAGCTCTAGAACCTCTTGCAAAATGTCCTCGTTTATTGCAGTTGTAGCACACAAATCTGTTATGTTCTTTAGACATACTAGGACGTGGTTGAAAATTGTTTGCTTGATTAACTGTTTTATTCGCTAAAACAAGAGCATTTTCGGTTACCTCTTCGTTAGTTAATCTCGCTTCTTCATCCAATAACCTGGCTGTCAAATTATTGATAGTTTGACATTTTGGATCTAGTGACATCCAAGCTTATCTTACTGACCGAAATTTGGGTGGTAATGTGCTAAGTATTTTTGTCATTACAGCCATATCACTAATTATTTCCCCGCTTTCTTTTAACTCTTTGGCTAGGATTTCTATTTTGGAGATATGCTGTGCAATATGCATTTGCGTTGTCTGCATTTTGTACTGATAAAATCTCTCGTGCGTAAGCATTTTACATAATTCAGATTTCTGTTCATAAATCGATTCTAATTTTCCCATTATTTCCTGTGCCGTCTCACAATTCTCGACATGATTTGATTGAGGTCGATCGATGTCGTGATGATGAACATGGCCATTCCGTCAGCCTACGACCACACCTTAAACTTCTCATCCTCAATACATGGTCGAGTCCTTTTGCTTTAAGGGCACACTTAATTTGGAATTTCCACTGGCGAAAGCTTTTCCTGTCAAATTTATCTACACGCATAGTCTCCATTGTAATGTGAATCTCATATTACCTAAAGCCAAAATAATAATTCTGTAGTTTCACCTGTTTTCTTTTACCAATTCTGCTGCTCTTTACTCTGCTATTTTTCTAATTTCTGGGCCCATAACCTGTTCGATTTATAGTATTTCTATGAAATAATAAGCGAGTAAGACTTCTTCAAATCGCCATATATTTTCTATTGACATAACATCTCAATTTGATAGGTATATAAACTTTTCAATATTGTATTTTGCCAATGTACAAGGAGACTTGTTATAATATTTACTTCTCAACATTACCATACGAAACTTCATCTAAATACGTTCAGTAGTTTTTGCGTGGAGGAGTAACAAACATACATCCATCCTCACAAACTTTCACATTTATAATAGTGACAGGATGTTTCATGCATACATTTCCTTTTGTGTCATATTAGAACCCTAAGGTTTTTCTAAATACAAACGATTTTTTTGCCAACAAAATCTAGCAATATATTAGAGAAAAAAAACCCCCCGGCTAAAACCGTGAAATAATATACCATAATATCGCATAAATTTTGTATGAGCGTGAATACCGAGCACTTTCTTTGTCTGATACCGTTGAAAATGGTCCTGGCATTTAAACGCTAGCAAAATAGAGGTAGTAGACTACCACGTTTATCTAGTAGGTACCTTGGCTATGCCACATTCCTACTTCATTAATGCAAATACCCTTATTATTTAAATTTCCATGAAATTCTCACTATTGTTGTGGATCAAGCGAATGAAAATTCTAAAGTTTATTCCTACAAATATAAATAAGTATCTTAGTACTAGTAGGAACGGTGCAGTGTTTAACTAAAGTCAAATATTAGCTAGTATACAAATATAGCAAGAACGAAGAATGTAATGATTATTGTTGTTGAAAAATTATGGAATCACATTACATTGTGACAAGGGAAATTAAAGCCAAAGGAGTATGGGCATTCTGGTCTACCTACTCAATACACACAAGCTATATGTCGTTGGAAAGATCTCTTTATAAATACTTTCTCTCTATGATCTCCCTTTATGATTTTCTATGATCATAAAGGAGGTATCAAAATAAAGGAAATTAAAAGGAGATTACAAAAATACATATGTCATGTATTTAAATTTAATCAGGATTAATTTACTCTCTGACTTTTAAATTTATAAATCTATTAGCACCTGCACAATTTTGCTTTTGTACGCCTAAAGGTTGACTGGTCGAGAATACCATCTGGCATTAAGTGCGCCTATGTACCTGTTTTTGTGCATTCAGTATAAATAAATAAATAAATAATTACAATTTATAATTAAATCATTCGAATAAATTTGTAATCAATGCATTAAAATAGTCGTATTTTTGCTTTAAATCGATCAAGTGTGTGTTGGATAAACTAAAATATCTCAAAAAATAATAAAAAATTAAAAAAACCCGACTGCAAAAAAAAGACAGACAGGTACTTAACAAAATAATGTCAATTATTTCACTTTTTTATTTTTTTTATTATTTGTTTTATTCATACAAACTTTAAAACTAACCTAAACCTAAACCTAATTTCTATATGTATATATAGATAATAATTATGTATAGGAGTTTTTTAACTGTCCAGATAAAAGAAAACGTCCAAAATATTACGTGTTAAATTATTCAAAGACTCCAAGTATACCTGCGTTTCCTTTAAAGGAAAAAACATTTTATTCGACTTATCTATAAATAAGTAAAAGCGGATGAAAAGTTTTTTCCTTCCCCTCTTGAGTATTTGAATCTTCGCTAACGTTATCTTGTTTTTCAGCAACTTCCACTAATCCCTCCTCTAAACATTCCTTTTTCGATTTTGTAATCATAGTGCTTCGTAAGGAAAATAGGTATATAACTTTTGTATATTTTAACATTTTAAAAGTTAAATATTTTCTTATATTCTCCTACAAAATATTTTCAATAAGCTAAGATTTCATGAGCTGGAGATTGAATGTATAAAACATTAATATTCTTTTTATTTCTTCGTTTGTTCGTGAATTTATGCGCGCTGCTCCATTCAGCCGCCCGAAACAAAAATTTGGTAAGTTATTGTTGTTGATCGCCATAATACGGCATTTTAATTATAACTAGAGGTCACTTCTGGTCGAAATTCACCCATAGTAATTCATATAATTTTTAAGTTTGAACATTATAAGGATTCTTTTGTCTCTTAGATAGAAAAATATGTAAATGTTGTGAGAGATTGACAAACGTCCACGTGTGACAAAATCTATCATGGTAGTGTATGTTAATAGTCTGAGGTAGTGTGTGTTGTTGATATTTTTATAATTTTATTTATTCCTAAGCATTTATTTAAAAAAATGTTACCTTTCTGCACACCTTGCTCCACAAAATTATAAATTTACTTCATACTCCTCCGGTTGCGCAATTCTCATAGAACTGTTATAAAAGTTTTAGCTTCACGTATAAATATAATAATAAAATTATGTTAAATTATGTATTTTCTTTTCAATTTACGAAAACTCGACGTTTTTTAAGTTTCAAATTACGGCAATTAATTCGTATCTCTGAAATACAGACAATTATTGAAAGCAAGTGGAGTGTTATGCAAGAACTACAGTAGACAATAAAACATAGTATTCCTTGTACGCCCCTCAGTCCGGAACATCGTGGGAATTCGCGATTCAGTAACTGAATACCAATGAAGTTTTTAGTCGAGTCGCATTATGCTTTAACCGTTGGAACGACTTCCATGTAAAAAAGGGAATGTTTAACAATTCACTAATGCTTTAATGGAAAAAGTGGAGGAGAGTGGATATTATTCAGTCAAAAATATCGATTTATCTCTATCTCGAATTCGTTTGCGCTATCTGCAAACTTTTATTTCGAGTCCATATTATTATCCATTAGTACTTACTTTGTTAATCCTCCTTTTTATACCTTCCGATTCTATGCTGTGCTGTGTGTGTCTGTGTGCTACACAAGAAATGAACCTCTATAAGAAAAAAGGATTTATCAATATTAAATAACCTGCAGTAGGTTTTTTCGGTTTTTAAACTAAGGAGTGTACACATTAATTTGTAGACACATTTTAATGGTTAGCTGATTTTAAGCTCTCGGAATACAATATACAACAATGTTATGAATATTCTACCTTTCATTTTTAGAATATTTTCTGCATCTAACGTTATACAAATATTCGTAAAACAAAATGCCATTCCTGTATAAAATCGATCAGCTATGTTCGAAATTTCTAAAGGTCTTGTGATATTACGTTCGCAAATTTCACATGAATTTAACTGTTAGTTCAGAAACTAAATGAATTTTGTTATTATGTATTTAAACAGATTCTGTGAATGTGTAAAAATTAATTGTTATTTTACATCGAAAATGCGTAGCCGCTACGTCACAATGTGCTACGCCGCAGCAAAAATATATAATTTTTGTATTTGTGTAAGTATATCATCAATCATGTTATGTTTTATATATTTTTAAGAAAGTATGCAATGTTTCAAAAGTAATTCTAGTGTGGTATAATAATTATCAGCGGATAAAAACAAAATACCTACCTTCTTACTAATAAAATTCTTAGAACTATATTTTTTTGTAAAAATGTTAACCCGACTACATAAATTATATAGCCTTTATTACCCGGGCTATTATTACGGATCTTTTCACACCTTATAAATTAAAATCGGATCAGAAGTTTAAACGCTACGATGGAACAAACATACATACATACATAGACTGCCAAAATCATTACTCTTCATTTTGGCTTCGCCGTAGGGTAAAAATCGCATCTACATGAACATTATATCAGACAAAAAAATCGAATCCTAATAATCACCTTACAATAAGGAACTTTTATTAGGTAAATCTTTTAAGTCAATATGTGCTTATGATAAGTCTTAAGCGTGCCCGTAGGGAATGTTTTTGCAGTAACCCTTAAAAATGGTCGTAACCTCGGCTTTGACAGACAGACTGCGTGACGAGGGTCCGTCCTCCGGCCTCGGTCCAGGACGTGACTGCGGTAACGGAACTGTGATGGGTGGATGTCGATTAGGTATTAAAAAAGTTTTTTTTTTAGTAACCGACAGGAATGTTCTAAATGCCCGTCCACACCAGCGACTCGTCAGTTGCGCATTTTCTATTATATATTTTGATAAGGATGACATAACGGGTTTTTTTTGCGAAACCGCCGATTTCAATACCTCAAAAGAATATCAACATAAATCAAAACAAAGTTATGTGAAAACAAGCATAATTAAAGTGATATTTAGGTTGATGAATGTTTTAAAAAAACTCTATCGTAGTCTTCTACTTTTATATTAAAATTAATTGCAGTTTACCTTAATTTTTTGGAGTTGTTTTTCTTTTTGGAGCTGGACTGATTTGGATGATTTTGGTCTTGAAATGATTTTGCAAGTTCACGCAAGGCTTAGGCGGTGAAAATATTGGAAAAATTGCAAGGAAAATATCAAAAATGACAGTAAATTATTTACATACTAACTGTTCCTACATGTGATACATTTGATGCTCGTTTTATCGGTATAATAAATTAGTTATTTATTTCGTCTAGTTCATAGTTAAGACAAAACAACGTGTCTGGATAGCTAGTGCATAATATAAAAAACAATACAAAGCTCACGCACCTCAAAATAACCTATTAAATACATTCGTTTTGAAACGCTTATTTATGACATAAATTACCTTTTTTCCTTTAATTTCAGGCCCCGATACCCAACAAGCGACTCCGATGTGAGCCGGACTCAGTGCAGTGTAGTGTAGTGTGTAGTTATGTTAACGTGAGGCCATGGTGAGGCCACTTTGGGCTCGCGGCGCTTTGGCCTGGCTGGCTACCCTCGTGGCGCTCGGAGGGTCGGCCTACACGGACACAGAGGACTTCCTCAGCGACCTCGATAAACCAGGTAAGTGAAAGATGAGTATGCGCGCCTTATGTACCTAACAGTTGCTGCATTACTATCAGGACATTTAACTACATTTTTGGTAACTATTTTCTCGAGTAATATAACATATCTAAATTTTATGTGTAGGTGTTATATATAAGAAGCTACTGTGAATATATGTTTATCAATAAATAGGCAAAAAAAACACAGTTACCTATCAGAATTTATATTGTTTAGGAGAAGGGTGAATTAGCATAAACATTTGGGTTAAACAGGCAGCTATGTAACTATTGTTTTATGAACGAAATCTGAATGAGCGAACCCGTCTCAGCAGGGCGTAGGATTTTATTGACGCAGTAAATATTATATTAACAATTGAAGTTAGCTTGTTGTTTTCACATTTTATTATTATTTTATGATAATCGAGTACCGTACTCGCTATTGTAAACCGTAATAAAACTACTGGCCCTAAACTTTATGTTATTATAGTCAATAGCTCTTCTAAAAATAGAATGAAAGCCTATATAAGAAAATAGTACCTGAGAGAACCGACCTTTGCTCGGAGTTTTAGTAGAAAGATAAAAGAATTAAGAATAAATAAAAAATATAAAAGAATAAGAAATAAAAAGCATCACATAAATATTCGTCTGACCGGGATTCGAACCCGAGGCACGAATTTGCCAAGAAAGCAATAATTTCAACGCTAACCAAGCCGCCAACCGAATTTAACATTAAAACATTGAAATCTTAGTACTGAGCGGTTCCATAATTTCGTAGTCATTGTTATCAATTGATGGTGGACGATCGTAGACATATATATCATATTATAGACGAGGCGTGTTGAGGTAAAAATTGTCCCATTTAAATGGCTCTACTTTTGGAGTTGCTTGGGGCAATTTTGACATTTGAGATATGTTGAAAACAAGATGGCGCAACTTTTTCTTGTATGAAGATTAGTTCTATCAAATGTACGCCATAGCCAATCTCTAGTCTTGAAATCTTTGGTGACGTTACGTTACTAGGTAATAGGTACCTAGCAGGTACCGTCCCGTCACACCTGATTCTTAATAGGACAAACAGTGGAGAGGTGTAATTAAGTGGCACATTTTTTCCCCATCGTTGTGTTACTTTTTTTCATGAATCAATTTATGTTTTTAAAATGTTAATCAAACCAAATTTAATTTTAAAAAAGTCACGACGTCGAATTAGTGTTGGAAGTTCAACTTTTTTTATAACGATTAAGTACTTCCTGACGGGCGGAACCCTAGAAAATGTTCCGACCTGATTTCAAATACAAACTTTTTATGCTCACACAATTTTACTCCGGCTTTTATTTTTTATGTTGGATGCTGCATTTGTTTTGTTTGTTGATAGTTAGTGAGATGGGTAGTAAAAAGTTGAACATTTTATAAGTGGGATTCAAAATTGAGATTGTGGGTAACAAAATTTTTAGGTTGCGATTCATGAAAATCTACAAGTGTTCGCCAAAAAGTTTATATTCAGTAACAAATAGGTTAGTGGAGTTAGTTAAAAGAACAAATAAAATACGCTTTTCATTATAGTTTCACGTATTCCGTGTTGCATGTTTGTAAAGTCATAATAGCAACTGTTACCAAATGCCCATACACGATACTAATAATAGTTTAACTATTAGTTCAACGTCGGTACCGTAACAATTTTAAAATTAAAATGCATGAAGTCTACGTGTAATGTAATTTAATGTCATCCCTGATCTGATAGTTCTCACTAGCTATAATATTATAATTATTTATACTTTGTCTACAATATTATGTTTTTGAATCACTCATTTTCTTATAATGTAGTATAATATTATACTTAAAACGAGCTAATCTCGTATATATAATCAAAATCTCGGTAACAGCTGCAAGTATTTCAATGAAATTCAATAGGCAGGGACTTTTGGGGGAGAAAAAATGATCTAGGGTCTTATTCTTGGGAAAGTGTGCGTTTTTAAGTTACATATTTTTTTTCCTTCTTCGTGCAATAACATATAAACAATTTCAACTCTGATATGTCAGTCCGATTGGCAGTTTGGTATGCGTATGTATAATTTTTGCGTTGTTCGGAAATTCAGAATTGTGGTTCGAAGGTTCTTAATTACTATTTTTCACAAAGATGAAATTTTGAAAAAATTTCGGAACTGAAAAAAACAAAGTAGTTTTGTTTTGCTTTAAATTATATAAATTGTACATTGCATGTGGTGACAGGAATTCATAAAACATAACAATCCTCCTTGTATAATAAGCACCTGCAACATATTAGTATAATACAATTATACCGTCCGTTCCCCAAAAGCAAACTTTGTAACTAGTGTAATATTCTGGAAACATCGTTCCAGTGAAATATTGTATAAACGTTTGAATAAACAAAAGTTTAATTGTTTCCGTCGACATATGCTTTTGGCTTAACATAAATTCGAATGATAAATGCGTGTTGTCTTAACACGTACAGTTTTGTAAATGATAAAAAAACTGTTGAAGGCAAAACAGTTTCCGAATGTCAACTGATTTTGGCTTTCGAACGAAAAGAAAAAAATATGCGTTTCAAATCATTAGGGTCAGTTCACACTGCGACGATACGCGGCGCTGCATTTTTAAGATAGAAGATTCAAAATTGAACTTTATTCACTACACAAAAGATACACGTTTCATATGACGTCAGTCATACACTACACATACGCTGTGCAGCGCAGTGCAACCTGACATTTGAAATCCTACAATGAAACGTGTATCTTCTTGTGTAATCAATAAAGTTCAATTCTAATTAATAGCTATGTTATAAATGCAGAGCCACGTCGCGTACAGTTTCGTTTCGGTGTGAATTGATCCTTAGGCGTTTTAAATCATTATCCAACGCCTGATGACTGACAGTAAAGTGCGTCTTATTTGCAATCCGAATTTGCTAACGGTAACAATCGCTAAATATTCGAAAAATATTACACTCGTAGGTACTTAATTACTTACGCTCTATACTCTATAGTACTTTTACTGAAGCTGATTTAAGTAATAGTTTTAGTTGCTATGTAAAATACTTTATTTTGCATGTAACCTCCATTAACTATCCTAATCCCTACCAATATTATAAATGCGAATGTAAGTTTGTTACGCTTTCACGTGAAAACGGCTGAACGAATTTTGATGAAATTTGGTATGGTAGTAGTTTAGACTCTGGATTAAAACATAGGCTACTTTTTATCCCGGAAAAATACAGTGTTCTCGCGGATACTCGATAGTATATTCACGTGGGAGGAACCGCGGGAAACAGCTAGTAATATTATAAATGTGAATGTTTGTGAGGATGGATAGATGTTTGTTACTCTTTCACGCAAAAGCTACTGAAAGGATTTTGATTAAATTTGTTATGGTAGTAGTTTATGTTTTGGATTAAAACTTAGGCTACTTTTTATCCCGGAGAAGTACAGTATTCCTGCGGGATACCCGAAAGTATATTTACGCGGGCGGAGCCGCGGGAAACAGCTAGTCTTTATTAAAAACGAATTTCTCAAGGAATTATAATGATCGTGTTATATCATAAATTAGTTAAATCTTGAATTGCAAATAGAACGGAGAATTGCAAAGCTGGATATATCGCATAGCTACTCAGTTGAACGATAAAGTTCGTCAGATTGTCAGTCCAAGGAACACGCATCCCTGGGGTGGAGTTATTATGAATGACATAACTGAGGAAGTTGTGGTGAGCATAATATCGACGTAGTTTAGTTCTCCATCAGGTAAGGCCGACTTGCGCAGATGTAGGTTAAAGTTAATCCTCAGTTAAAATATCATGCCTTCACTTTCATAATAAGAAGAACGTGAGAATTAACATGATTTTAACCTAGGGTTAACTTTAACCCAGATCTGCACAAGTGGGCCTTCGAGGTAATTCTAAGATTCAGCTTTACTGACGTATCATCATCAAGTGTCATTTTCATAGTGAACTGTGAAGTTTTGATGATCGTCACAAGCGAGAAGATTTAGCTATTCTCAGAGAGTTTGTTTGTAATTGAGAGTATGTCGCTAACTTGCTATTTTTATTTGGTTATTTTTTCATCAGCCTTCTAACCTACCTATTCTTGTATGCATTAAAAGCATGCTTAGAATAAGACTTACTCTAATTTCGCTATGTGGTCAAAGATTGTGTATAAACGCAGCACCAAGTTATATCGATGACTTCAAACACTAGCGGTTTTCATGGTCATGTGGTAAATGTAAGCTTTTAATAACCACAAAGTATACATATGAATTAAATTATTAATAGATTTTTCAATCGTTGCATCGTTCCAAGGTGGGTGGACCATGGAAGGCCACGCTCCTTTGAAGGCCAATGTAGAGGACCACGACCTCTTGATTTGTATGTCATTCTTACGCTTAAGTGGTGATGATATTATCATCACCACTTAAGCGTATACAGCAACAATTCTTATATTCTCCTTTATAGGTGCTTAACACAGATACGTATTACATATGAGATATGTCTAACACAAATACGTCTACAGTCTACACTGAGTATGCCTTTTAGCTAATTGAAAATAACCTAAGTATTTACTATGTCACGAGTAAAGCCTATTTAGGCTTTACTCGTGACATCTGCCAATATGACATTGACAATAAAATTTCTTAGAACCACTGTTGTCATTATGCAACAGCCAACTATTAAAAAGTCGTTGTAATTGACACGTAAGGACAAATTCCATCTGTTTTATACTAAGATCCATCAAACTCAAGGCCACAACCGCGGCGGCAAGTCGCTCGCGCCGCTATTTTGGCAGTGCGATCCCACGTTACGTAGACTTCGGTCGTCGACGTTACAATAGTTATTTGCGCGCATATCAAAACGTTAGTTTTTAGTTAAATAACTCATTATTTTCTCATATTTTTTCCTTTAAATTGTCATATAAGGATTTTTATGGTACTAAAGAAAAAGTAATATTTTTTCCTCGATTTATGTTAAAATATTGCAGTGTTCTTAGGAAAGTCGGTAGTTCCTTATAAGTCCAATCAAAAATTTGACGGTTGACCTTGCTCGGATACATGGGACTTACAAGGAACATCTATAAATCATGAGCATGAAAACACTTAGTTTTTAGTTTTAAATGCGTATCGTTAAGTCTAAAAATGATTTATATTAATATTACTATGTTTTATAAGATTTAGGGTATGTTAGGGGTAGCTTTGGAAATTTTGACCTTACAAAGAACAGACCCCTCAGTACAGTTATTTTAGGAAAAAAGGTTTTTGATTTCATTATAAAACGCATTAGCAAGTTTTTTGATATCAAAATAATACTCATTACTACTAATCATATATTCTTAGTTAAACTATAGTGTTCAAGTAATGTTCGTTTCGTTCGTTCGAGTCTTTTATTATATGTTAAAAATATATTGAGCGTTTAACGTTTTGTTTAAATGAGAGAGTATATTATGTAGTTTATTAAAAGTGGATATATTAATTATTGCAACTCTAATTTTAAGTTGAACGACTGATCTATAATAGTGGCCTTGTTTGGAGCCCTGTTCTTTGCAAAGCTATTTGGAAGAGGTTAATAAGACTTAAGTTTAATAAATAGTGTTTAAAGCTGGGTTACAAAAAATAATTTATGGTACACAATGAAACAAAGTATTACTTAATATATTTTTTCTTTCATTTATCCAGTAAATAAACGAATAAAAAGCGTTTACTCGTTAGAGTGGCCATCCATGGTCCACCCACCTCTTTTATTTTTAGTTACAGTCTTTGACTAGAGGTCTTTGGTCATGCTTATTATTTTTCTTGTATTTTTATTACAAAGGAACGGTCAAGTTTGCCCCCATCCGCTATTTTTCACAACGCGATAGTGATTTTAACACGTTTGTATTTTTCTTTTTCATTGATATTTTCCCTAAATTTCCTGAGGGAAATTAAGTTTCACTACCAAACCTTTTCCCACACAAACATTGTATGTTTATTTACAATATTTCCTAACATTAGACACTTGCACGTCAGTCGGAAAGATCGTCTAATCGAGTGTAAAGACACGACTGAACATAGACAGAAGATACAATATACGAAACGAGCGGCGGGTATATGTCCTACTGTCATGGAACGTTTTACTGTGGTTTATCACGCGCGCCCAACTGACACTGTTTTATGTCGTTCCGTATATTTTTGTATGCAGTAAAATAATGTAAGAGAACATTTTATACGTTACAACAATGTCTCACGTATAAATGACTTGGTATATTTTACAGATATCTATCATAGGTTTCGTAAAAAAAAGATAGGTAAGTCAAGTGATTGATGAAAATTCTTTGACATAGTGAATCATTATTTTTGAGTTAAATAATATTTAAGAGTCCTTTATTCTGAAGTATTCGTAACGTTAAGCCCCTACAATAAGTTATAATATATTGAATAAGCGGCGAAAAATCTTATTCAATATATTAATTTTGAACTTCCCTACTTTAAAAGTTTTAAATTATAAATGTAACATTTTTCGTAAAAAATTCTATAAGTCGGTCTATTTTCTATAATCTTTCTTATCGAACAAAGTTATCTTGGATGCATTTATTGGAGCTCTTACAAACTCTCGGTAACTCTTTGGAAGAAAAGAAAGTTTGCGACACTGATGTTTCCAACAATATGCGATTTAAGTTAAGTATTTTTTGCCTTAAGCTAGGCTTTTAATATCGCATCTCAGATTTTTAGAACGTAATTACCTTAGATTGGTGTAATATAAGTCGTGATAAATGTTTGTGTTAAATAAAAGACTGCACTATAACACACGGACAAACGTTTTATAATAATAAACTAAATTGTCTATAACTAACTTGAATTTCAAATAAAGTCAAATTTTAGCAAGTGATGAACACTAATTATTTTGAAGATCTTGATATTAATAGCTCCCCACACTGATTTCAGTGACGGTGGCCGGTTTAATTGAAACCAGGCCAACTACGCAGGAGTTATTTTATAGTGCCCAAGTGTGTGCGCAGTACACAAGAGCACTCTCTCTTCCTTTACTCTCGTAACCCAGTGGGACGAATAACCGACACGACTGGTGAGATATCAGGCGCAGGTCCGACTTTTTACATGCCCATCCGACGCATGGATCATCTTTCTTGTCAGACAAAAGTGATCAGCCTGCATTGTCCTAACCAAACTTGGAAACAAGATTTATGGTGTTCCAATGCGGGAATCGAACCCACGACCTCCGAGTCGAGAGCCAAGCTCTAAACCACTAGACCACGGAGGCTGCTTGATATTAATACTAACACTAAACCCAAATTATCGTAATTAAATTATACAATACACACATTCAATTTATCTACTTTTACGGCCCGTTTCAATAATCATATCTATCTATCTAAGCATATATATATATATATATATATATATATATATATATATATATATATATATATATATAATAATAATCTATCTATAAGTATTGGTTAAGAACGTCGCCATTCAATCATTTGACGGTTTTTTGCGATACAAGTTTGACGTTTCGGGCCGTTATTGAATTATGAATGAATCGTCTTGATATCATCAACTGATTTTCACAGTTTGGATCAATAGTCTAGTAGACAAACTGATTTTGGTGTCAAATTGAGACAAGACTGGACCTACAACTATGTGTGATACCCCGTTCGATTCGGAATAGCGTCTAGAAAATTGTGCTAAAAGTTCATATTAGCACATAAATACCCTAAGAATACGCAGGCGGAGCCGCGGGTTTCAGCTAGCAATAGATACGAATTAGTTTTATTGAATAACTAGCTGTTGCCCGCGGCCCGCGTTAATATAGTATCCCATGGGAACGCTGTACTTTTTCGGGATAAAAAGTATCCTTTGTTTTAATCCCGAAACTAAACTACCACCATACCAAATTTCATCGAAATCCGTTCTGTAGTTTTCGCGTGAAAGAGTAACAAACATCCATCCATCCTCACAAACTTTCACATTTATAATATTAGTAGGATATCATATGTCATTTCAGCAAAAACCATTTTCATGCATTTTGGACATTATCAAAATAATTATATTCGGAGCAATATTGAACCCTAAAAGCTTTTCGTATTCTTACATATATCGACCGTCATACATCATACGTTCGTACAACCTTCGGTCGATACGGTTTTATGAGATTATCAACTATAATTTACGTTGGTATGTTTTATATGAAGTTAACATGACATTTGTATATAATATGTTTATTTTCAGAACCTATTAGCGGCTGAATTCGTGTGGCTTAATGAGTTTCCACTGTTTCACTGAACTGTGATTATGACTTTGGGGGTAATTTTTGTTGATTAATTCTGTTTAATATAATAAAGTACATTTATAAGCATATTGCAACGCTTAAAATCGAGTTAAAAATGATAATTAGGTACGGATTATTTATAAGTTAATATTTGGAACCTAAAATAATATCTAAACGAATCACTAGTATACTCTATCCCCCTTACTAATAAAAATATTTACACAACGCATAACTTCAACAACGTTGCTGTCTTTGTCTGCCAAGTGACTTTTCCAACGCATCAGACAAAGACATCAACGTTGTTTAAGTTATCCGTTGTGTAAATCTTTTTATTACTAAGGGAGTATCTTTATTACTCTATGAGAAACCCTGAAAAGGGTAAGAGTACTGTAACATTTTTATAAATAAATAAATAGGAACACTATTCATTTATGTAAAATTTGTGAACTACCTACTTAAAAAAAAAAAAAAACGAAAGCTTACACAAGGAATTGAATAATAAAAATCAATATTTTCAAAGACACTGCGGATTGTTTCACTTCTGTTTCTTGTGAAAACGCCCCGTGGAAAAGTCGCATTGCTATGTTACGTCACACGCTGAGAGTCGCTACGAAGTGTATGATCTCATTTTGCACAGAATTTAACTATTTCCGAAGTTTGAAAATTTATGTTCATATATTATTATTTTATAATTGTAAATATTTTTGTATTTGTAGTAGGTAAACTAATTATGTAGGTTTTTTAAGTACACGTCATATTTTTAGAGTTTAATTTTCATATATAAGTCCGGGGTGTGAAAATCTATGGGAGTAAAATCTAATTTACGATGTTACACGGTCCCACGGTACGGTGTCACACGATGTCAGCCGAAGGTGCGTCGGTCGCATCGATAACCAAATTTTACTTTTTAGAGTAAACTCCAGTAGTGCGTCGGAGCTGACACGCGCACTATTAGTTTACTTTTATCATGTTGTAATCTGTATTTTTTTCTGAATTCATTAAAAAAACCTAAAGTTTTACAAGTTGTCAAATACCCAATTATTATTTTTTAATGAATATCGATTGTCAGTTAAAAAAACGACATAAAGTGATTAATGAGAAAGACCCAGAAGAACTATAAAATACTGATCTGGTAACAAAAATAATAATTTACCTACCAACATATCGAACTCATACTCTGTTCATTACTTACAAATTATTTAAAGGACAAACAAATGCTATAAATCACCTTAAAGGCCCGAAGCTACTCCCGGAGCACGATACGTTTTATCTGACCCAATAAATTTGTTTTCCTAGTCGGTTCTTCTGAAATTATTTGACTTTGATTTTAATAACTATTCGCTGTATGATATTCGTTTGTCCTGTTGTAATGAGTTTTGTGTGGTTACGTCTGATTTTGTTTTTGAATGTTGGAAATTAAAATTTTATGGACACAGGAAATAAATAACCCACGTAGCATCGAATCATTTTACTATTAAAAACTCCCAGCTAACCTATAGGTTACACCTATTAGTCAATTTTCGTGTTAAAATTTGAACTGGTGCAGTGATTTTAAAATAGCCAGACATAAACATTCGTTTTATCACTAGGTACTAGTTAGGTAGGTACCTATAATTGACAAACTATATTCAGCCTCCGTGGTCAAGTGGCTTAAAGCTTAGCTCTCGACTTGGAGGTCGTGGGTTCGATTCCCGCATTGGAAGAACATAAAATGTTATTTCCAAGTTCGGTTAGGATAATGCAGGCTGATCACCTGATTGTCTGACAAGAAAGATGATCATCCATGCGTCGGATGGGCATGTAAAAAGTCGGTCCTGCGCCTGATCTCTCGCCAGTCGCGTCGGTCCGTCCGCCCCACTGCGCTTCGAGAGTAAAAAGAAAAGTGAGTGATCTTGTGTACTGCGCACACACCTGGGCACTATAAAACAACTCCTTGAAACCGGCCACCGTCACCGAAATCGGTGTGGGGAGCTATTATTATTATTCTTGTATAAATACCTGTATGCTTTTGAGGCTATACACTTAAAAAAAGTTATCATGTTAGTCACTAATTCTTATGTTAGCTGTCAAAATATAGTAATATTATATTTTCCATTGGAAAACTTATCTGTTAAAGCCTGTTTAAAAGGCGCGAACCGTCTGCAATTAGTAGCCGCATGAAAAACCCGATTCACCTAAAATGAACCCCACAACAAACGGAATTGCATGAAATTAGTTTCATTAGTGTTCAAACCACAAACTATCGTTGAAGTCTCAACGAGAAAATTACTTTCCTCGGTCTTAAATAGCAATTTTTATATCCTAGCACGCTAGGGCGTATCGATAAAGTGCTTTATAAAACTTACGTTGCGGAATAGTGCTTCAATTTCAAGTTTAAAGATAATTTTTACTTATATTTGAGAAAAAGTTTGTTTTAGTCAGAAAATTTTTATAACTTAACTATGTTTTGCTTGCGGCTCCGCCAGCGTTAATACAGTGTATATTGCGCGGGAACATTGTAATTTTTCGGGGTAAAAAGTAACTTATATGTTAAACCCAGAGCCTAAACTACTACCATACCAAATTTCATCGAAATCCGTTTCGTAGTTTTTGAATGAAGGAGTAACAAACATTTATCCATTCTCACGAGCTTTCACATTTATAATATTAGTAGGATATTATAGTAGGACTATGCTATTCGACGGCCTTGGTGGCTTAGTGGCTAGTGCGTCTGCGAAGTCGCGGGTTTGAATCCCACTGAAGGAACAAAGTTTTCATTGTTCTTGGGTCATGGATGTGTATTATATAAGTATATATGTATGTAGTTTATAGTATAACAAAAATCTTAAATAAATGAATAAGAAAATATGTGAAAAATTAATTGATTTTGTTTTTGTTAGACTGAGTATAGGTAAATCTATCTAGGTTCGTACATATCAATTGAATGTGTGATTTCCAATTACAATTTTTATCACAATTGATTCCTAAGAATTTAAAAATTTCGACTTCTTCATTACTTAAATATATTTTATTTCTTTGGGTAGCTTTGCGCTATGATATCGGAACTGCATCAATTTAGTTGTACTTAAGTTATTATTTTTTAATGGTAAAAAATATACTTCCCGTTGCCTGGTCCCCGTAACACAAGTTCTTAGGATACCTACTTACCACAAGGCCAGATTGACTTGGGTGTGAAGCGTCTATAGATATTATTATTTAATATAATTATTATACTATAAATATGTGCGGACGATATTCTTTGTTGATTACGCTAAATATTATTTTATAAATTTAGGCACACGCTTTCTGCGTAGTATAGACTTAAATTTGTCACGAACATTGATATCTACAACACTGTAAGAAGTTTGAAATTCGGAGTTCAAAACCCGTGGAACTTATCTGTACCACTTCTCACGCAGTGCCTCACTTGTGCGCTGAGTTCATCTTTACCGATAAGAATTCTGCCCCCGGCACTTCTCACTTCTACTTTTCCTACTCCAACTTGAGCTCGATTGACGATCTTCACTTGTTTAACGTTCGATAGAACCATGCTTTAACCCAGGTATAAAATTAATTTTGATGAAAATTTATCCATTACGCCAAAAATTTACAGCATTTTGTCCGTGACGCGAAATGAAATTTCTGTGTTGCCAAAGAACTTTATGTTTATGAATGTCGCCCCTAGAATATGAGGTTTAATAATTTTAATTACATCTTTTGTCGCCAAACTCAAAGTTTTAGTGAATAGGTTTTGTTTAGTATGTTAATTATTAATAGTATTTCTCGTGAGACTTTTGTATTACGTACAATAGTGTATCACCGTATTTGAATTGGTTTTGACTATTGTTATTGTTCTAGACTGTTTAACACGCTAAGCTTGTATACTAAAAATTCCATATGACATAATTTTTTAAACATTTTGTTTGTTAAGTTATTACTATGTTTTGTATTAATATATAATATTAATACTATTATAATGTTACCGAATATGAAACATTTTTAGTAACTTATTTTTAGTAATTTTCATTGCACAATTGTTACGCTTAACTAATACACAGTTCTCACTGGAACTGGTTTTATGTAACATACACGAAGTAGCTAAATCTCATACATATTCAGATCTAACAATGGCATTATACATTTCCTTTGATAAAACCTTTGATACATACTACACGCATATCAAATTGCTTCATGGCTACCTAATACATATTATTATTAAATTAAAATTATGACCACATGTTGACAGAGTACCAACAATATCTCTCGTAACTTTTTTTGTAATAATAATGCACCTAACTTTTTTCAATTCTTGGGGTCAATTCATACCGAAACGAAAAAATACGTGGAGCGGCGCTGCATTTTTAAAACATCTATTCAAAATTTACTATAAATATCATATCCATTACACATGAAGATACGCGTTTCATTGTAAGAGTTTGAATGTCTTCTTATTAAAACTATCTTCACCTCTCACTCTTGACATTTTCAGAATCGCTTAAAGTCGGAATTCTTCTTTTGAGACAATCGGCCGCAAGAACTATCGAAACGATAATAGGTATTATTCCATATTATTTTTGTTGAGTTGTGAACGATTAAAACAAAATTTATTTAAATCGAGTTATGATTATACCATTATCATATCTATCAATCATGCAGACAAATGAGGGTTTTTAAATTCGTGACATCTGATAGCTTTTTGACACGACAACGACCGTCGGGCTACCAAGCGCCGCCTGGTGACAGAAAAAGATTCGAAAATTCTTATTGACCGTTTTTGATATCACTTGCGCCACCAGATGACGCTTTGTGTACGTCGGGTCTGCCCCCTAGCGGCAGAAAAATATCAAAACCCCTCATTGACTAATATAATATTTGAAAACAATGTTTCTTCGTATACCTACTACAAAGATAATATTTTATAGGATAAAACATATAGGTAGACAATAGTACGTACAAAATATAAGCTATATTTTTTTAAAACTTGCTAATAGTTATTGGGAAACATAATATTTAGGTAACTGTGTGTTTTTAACCCGTTTTTCAGAAGGCGAAAACTGCATTATTACTCTTGTTGCTAAAACTGCATTATTCTTCTCATCATACGCCCACACCTTATACTTAACAATGTGTTTTATTGTGACCATAAAGAATGTGGCATTTACATCCAATCGATCGGATCGAAAACGGGCGCAAATCAAAAACATAATTCACCATTAGAGTTGGATAAAATGTTTACAACAGAAAAATTATATGCCGAACACTCGTATCGTCCGATGGCAATTATGTCGATCGTTTTCAAATCGGTTACGAACTGGACCGAATTGGAATATAAAAATCGATATTTTGTTTATTTTCGTAATTAATAATGTATATCAAAAATAATACAAGTATGTTAACTAGATGTAGAAGTAGATAGTAAGTGTTAACTAGATGCTGCCCGCGACTTCGTGAGCGCAAAATGAACTCTCGAACCGTACATTTTGCCGCGATAAAAGTAGCCTTTACGTATTCCTTCATCGTCTACTCTATATATTTGCCAAATATCATCTTAATCGGTTTATCGGTCGAAAAATTAGTTTCGGAGTGCAAACAAAGTTCATTGCAAACAAACAATCAAATATTTCCTCTTCATAATATTAGTATAGATAAACTATTATTGTGCCTATGTAGAGTTGATCGGGGCAAGCGTGGAAAATATTATAAAGTGCAGAACCTATCAACTGACTCCTCAGGTGTCGCGTTCGATGGTGTAGTTACTAAGTTTAGTGATTGTTGTGAGCTGCGACGTCTTGGCCCTTACAGATCCTTCTTACGCTTGAGTGGTGATAATAATAATACAGCAACAAATTGTGATATTCTTCTTTATTGAGATGTAATGATATGAGAGATGCACAACACAAATACGTGTACACTATATATAGCCTTTTGGCTAACTAAAATAAACTAACTAGATAGGCTGTGCTTGTGACATCTGTCAATATGACTTTTTATTACTACTATATTATGCAACAGTAATATACCAACACTGCCTACAAATTGTCCGATCTACACGAAGATGAAAATTGGAGTAGTTAGAACTGACCGTGTGGGCGTGGCATGTTAGTTCATAATGATTATGTCTAGGTACATGGACCAAATTAATTTGCCAACCAAAATAAAATTTTCCACTTCCACAAATAAAATATAAAGATCCAATATTGATACGAATTAAATATACATAAAATATAAATGTAACTTTTTCCATGAATTTGTTTACGTTATGAAAAATATGAATCTAAATGTATATTACTGTAAAGGTTAAAGTGTCATAAAAGTTAATTAACATTTTAAATTGATTACATTTCTAAAGATTATTATTATTTTTGTGAGGAAATAAATTTTTATAATTCAAACTCGACTTCCAGTTATCGCTATGAAAAATCCATCTAAATCCACTTAGCGGTTCGCGCGTCATGTTAGAATAAATATTTAGGAGAAAATGCAAGTTAATCTGCGAATATGTAATAAAATGGAAAGAAGGCAAAAAAATTATTCAAAATTAAATGAAAACATTGTTCTGACTTCAAACGTTAATATTCAATTATCACCGATTTTTCATCATCACTAATAATTTGAATCTTTGAACCGCTGCCTTCATCATAGTATGGCGTCTATAAATTTATGTGTTTTCGTAACATTTCGGTTTTCAACACGTTTATTCTACTAATATTATAAATGTGAATGGGTGGGTGGATGTTACTCTTTCACGCAAATACTACTGAACGGATTTCGATGAAATTTGGTATAATAGTTTGGGCTCTGGATTAAAACACAGGCTACTTTTTATCCCTAAAAAGTACAGTATTCCCGTGGAATACTGTATTTACGAACAACAGCAATTTATAATTTTCAAAATGCCATGTCACCGCCGTTGCGGTTACATGGCATTTTGATAATTTACATACCTATCAGGTAGATATTATATTTTTAAACTAACTAAGAATAAATATCATTTCAGATAGCCGGACTGTCACGTCGCGTCAGTTCAAATCAATTTAATCAATTATTTATTTTATTTCGTTCTCAAAAATTTCTTGAATTATACTTACACTACCGCAAAAAGTAGAAGCTGAATTAGAATAGCTATGAACGCTTCACCCTACTTCAATCTGGCCCCGTGCTAAGTAGGTACTCGAAGAACTTGTGTTACGGGGACCAGACAACGGGAAGAAAACTTTATACTTTCATATTATATATTATATATAATATATAATACTTTCATATTATATATAATATATAATATGAAAGTATATAATTTTCTTCCCGTTGTCTGGTCCCCGTATTATATTATATACATTTAATACACATTCATGACCCAGGAATACAGAAAAACTTTTAGTTCCTTCGGATTCGAACCCGCGACCCCCGGCTTGAGCACCAACGTGCTTAACCACTGAGCCTCAGAGGTCGTGAACTTCGTATGCTACTCATTGAGAACTTTTTGATAGTTTTATATTTTTTAAGGTGAGCACATGAACATGAGTTATGTATCTGTCTTTTGTATTAAAACAATATAGGAGGTTTATTGGAAACTACAATTGAAAAACCCGTAACCGCAATGCGTCATGAGCCTAACTCAACTAGGTTCACTGTGATAACGTTCATTCTTCACATTCCCAACAAGAAGGGCTCCGAGCTTGCGGCTTTGGAACTTTCTTCCATCATTTTGTACCTGTCCTACATTAAAGTTCCTCCCCCAAGTTAAAGAACGAAACTAAAATTTTAATAAATTCGTAGCAGTGGTTGGTTATAAGCACCTACAAAAAGTTTATAACTTTTAGTTGCAGTCTCCGGTATCTATTTCAAAGAGAATTTCATATTTAAATGTAACTAGAGAGTGTTTGGTTCACTTTTGTAAGCTGCTTAATTTCAGTGTAACTTTGAGTTTTGAGTCGATGCTGTCGTTTTGGTATCACCAATGGTCGTAATTAGTGACGTAATAAAATCTTATTACGAAGAAAATATCACTTACTTTTCCGTTTTTTGTCTGAAAATTTACAATGTTTTTTTTGTATTTTAGCTTCACATAAATATGAACAGAAATTTATAAAAAATTTATTACAGCTATCAATACGTAGGTACATCTATAAAACAAAAACATTGCTAATGTGCCTATCTACTATTTTTATATTATTGTACCCTAATGTGTTCTACATTTGCAGAATAAATCCCAGATTAAAAATAAATAAATCTAATTACATTTCTTAAAATAAATAAATAAATCTAATTTATTAAAGACGAATGCATTTTTAAGATATTTCAAATATTCAGTATTAGCTATAGGCCCCATAAATTTTCTTTTGTCTTCCTCTTGAAAAAAAAAACCTCGAAATTTCCTACCTCATCTTCTTATCGTTAGACTTCGTTGACGCCGCAGCTCTTTTGTTTCTTGGCTATATATTATTAATAGCGAGAGGGGTCAAATCTCGACTATAGGATAGGTGGTTTAGATTGTTATCGAAGCCGAATTTATACAGGGCAGCACACACAACGCGGCTCTTGTGAACGGGGAACGTTGTCGTGCAAGAGCAGCAAATCTTCCGTCAATTTTCAGCGACTTTTCTCATAAAAGTTTTTCTATATTTGCCTAGTATTTCGCGGTTACGAAAACATCATCTATGAACAAATTCGATTCGAGACTGAAAAGACCTTCATCATTTTTTTAGGGTTCCGTAATGTTATACATAAGGAACCCTTATAGTTTCGCTCTGTTCGTCCGTCCGTCTGTTATTTTCCTAAAGAGTTTTTATAAGGAAAATTATTTTGAGCGAAATCGGACAGTAACTTTTGAAGTAATTAAAAGAAAACCTATTGCGCGTTGATAGTTCCGGGAACCCTTCTTAGACATGTCCTGACATGCTCTTGATTAGGTTATTTTCTTAAACATTTGGGTGGCATTGAGCTCTTTTTATGCCACCGTATCGTGTGTAATTAAGACTCGAGCAGCTAAAGCTTACAATGGTTAACCAAAATTTTGTTTTCAGAAATAATATATCCCAAAACGCTATCCTTTTCGTCATCACAGGCATCCAAACCGCACGCGAACACTCATGAGCGCTGTGTTTTTTTGCTCTATAGAGAGTTGCCAATCCCGATTATGTTACTTGATCGACTATAGTTTTATAACTTAGGAACAAGTACTCAGATAATAATGAAACCTGGTATATATTCTAATTATGAGTCAGAGAACAGATTACATTCCTAATGAGCTTAATTACCCACATTTATCCCCCATATTCCGGTAAAAACGTCCCCTCGTGCCAGTATCTTTTAACCAATACATAAAACAACATTATTAGATTTCACGTTTTTACTCTTCAATTAATCAAGACATTGTATGTAGATTTATGTGAAACGCAGCTGGTTCGGATAAAACATGTAATAGTTAGGAAATGGCCCGGGTTAGCGCTAATGATTCGTTAATTAACAGCCTCGGCGGAGTATTTGTGAGGGTTCGCGCTTGTTAAGGTAATTTTACATGTAACTTGATCCATATTGTGATGTTTTGTAGTCGGGCTAAGTTAGAATTTTGCCTTAATTAAATGACTGTTATAAGCGATATGGATCATTATAATGAGCGTATCCTTTTGTTATTGCATGCCGTTTATTTAGGTTAATGTTTATCTTACAATAATCATAAAGCAAAATCATAATCATAAAATAGTTCTGAAAACTCAATAACGCGGCGAATAATTCACGCCACGTCAATCAGGTCCCATAGTAAGTTCTCGAAGAACTTGTATTACAGGTACCAGACAACGCCAATATATTAAAACTTTTATATTATACATATATTTAAGACTTTTACTATATAATACAAATAATTAATACATGTCCATGACATAGGAATACAGAAAACATTTTTGTTCCCTGATGGGATTCAAACCCGCCAGGGAACGGAATTCAACGCCCTAACCACTGAGCCACAGTGGTCGTCTAATCTAATTTCTCGTCGAATTACTTAATTTGGTAATTATGTAGGTATATATGTTTGTGTTATTAATTAAAATAAAATATAGTACATAGCGATACTAGCAAAGTTATGGATGCTCTGAATTTCAACCGGTTTTATATAAATGATTTGCGTTTAGTTCCATAATATACTCCTTGATTTGTCACAAAGATTAAGTCTTTAGGGATAGAAGAGCGATAGTTAATATTTTGAAACAGATGTAAGAATTTGTGATTTGTTCCCAACGCTTCAAAAGTTGTAAATATCCTGAGGGGATACGTAGGTTTATCTTTAAGAAACAGGGCCAAGTCGTGTTTATTTCTCATACTTTGGAACAACTTTCATTCTCGTAAATCATCAACAACCATCACTGAATTGGGTATGCTTACAACATTTAACCCAGAAGTAACTTAAGCTCTGAACTGGTTATTATGAATTTTCCGTTAATTCTTCAATGACGGACTTTATTTTTGGCTTTTTATTCCTTAAATGAATGCCAAGTTTATGCAAAATGCGAACAGGTTAAAACTTACAGGTACGTTGTTTTTCGTTCTTCAGCTGCACCTACTGTTTTCTACATCTGTCATCATCATTATCTCCTGTATTACTGAATGATGTTACATACAATATGTACGCTTATATTATACTAGCTTTTACTCGCGATTTCGTAAAGTGGTCAATATTTCACCACACAAACTTTGGACCCCTGATATGTTAGAAAAATAATATTATAATTTGTTTAATTCATCATCCAATTAAATTCTAAAGCAATTTTGATATTAGTCGCCCACATGACCAGTAGGAGTAATGATTCACATTTTTTGCTGTGTAGTGTTTGCTAGTTTTTATCACTACTCGCGTGAAGAAGTTAACTACAATTTGTATGGCATCGAATTAGTTACCATTATTTGCCACTAGGGGCGTTGTTTCGATGCCATACAAATTGTAGTTAATCTTCACGGTCAGTAGTGACAAAAACTCGCACACAGCACACTGATCCCGACAAAACTTCAGCTTAGGTATAAAATCATTACACCTTAAACCTACCTAGACAATATTATAAATACTCGAACATATTCATTTTATTATACATTGTCCTCTAGTAGGTAGTACTATTTGCTCATAGAATTAGCAGTTGATGGACGAGGGCTTATCACAATAATTTTCAAAGCGAAATTTACAGCCGATAAATCAGAAAGCTCTAGTGTGAGAATGTTTAATTAATTCCGATACACCAAAGCAGTCAATTATTGGATTATTGCGGTTTTTGAGCAAACAAAAATATTTTACAATTTCACTGTTCAGAACGGTTTTTTAATAAATTCGCGAATATGAGAAGGATACGTGCTGGTAAATACTTGCAGAAGTTCAATAATACCAAGGTTATACGACCGAAAAATATATTCTTATGTAAAACATTTAACTGGTGATGAAATGTTTTTCAGTTTCTTCTCTCGAATATAACAAATATTTAAATCATAATATTATTAAAATTTAAATACCTATAATATCATATTCTTGTTCATATCTTTCAACTCAGACTTTAATATCTCGACAAGAATTCAAGTCACATTAGTTTAATAATAATATAATTAATGTCCAAAGTTGGCTCAGCCTAAAAATAAACTTGAAGCATTATTTGATAAGGTGATATCATATTTCCAAAGAAACATTGAAACCTAGTTTTATCATCAGTGTTATTTACGATGAAATAACAGATAAGAAACATTTTTCACGCATGATTGATGAAAGCCTATTTATTATTCACGAGTTGAAGAGTATTTGAATAAATTATCGTAACAAACAAGTTTCCGAAGTATCTACGTATTTACTACACGTAATTAAGTTCACGTTAACATCGTAAGCGTAAATTCTATGCTGTTTCTAAATTCTATTAATAGAACGAGGTGTGACATAGATATACAGAATGTATTTTTATCGGAATGGAGGTTAAATTAAATTCAGAGGTCAGTTCGAGTGAGTAGGGACGTTTTTAGCCTAGACATGCCCTGTCCCTAGCATAGACGTCTACGCATAACAAGCCTCCAACAGCCTCCGTGGTCCAGTAGTCTAGAGCTTGGCTCTCGACTCGGAGGTTGTGTGTTCGACTCCCGCATTGGAACAACAAAATATATTATATTATATTATTCATTATATTTTAACCATTAGACTAGAATATTACGTAAGTAATGACAGTACGCATAACTCACAGAAAAATAACATTATAAACATTTCCTGACAACCTGGTATAAACACCCACGCACTGCCATACGCCTCGCCGCGCCAGCATTATGAATCGACGTTAATTATTATATAACCTGGTCAAAGTTTAACTGGCATTAGTAATTTGATATCATTTTTTTCAGATATAATATATAAAATATTTTAAGTGTTCTACATTATTTAAAAGAGCATTAAATGTAACAGTTTTAACCAAGTTTTCATTTTTAGTTAATATTTTGCATTCTATGGTCGCAGTAACTTCAAAGTGCAATGAAGATGATAAACTTTGTAAGTAAAAGGTTAAATAACAGATAAATAAATATTTTTCAGGTTCGAACTGTGCTTAGAATAATTAATCATACTTAATCTGTTATAACGAGCAAACACTACCTGTATAATAATGCGAAAGTTACCTCATTGTGAGATAATGTATTTAAGTGTCATAAGTTTAACACTATAGGTACCGGGTGAAGAGAAAAAGTATATCTGTAACGCTGGCCATACACGCTAGGTTATACACGACGGTTATACATAAACGTAACCGATTTACAAACGGTGAGGCTAGCACGAACAATTGTCAAGTCAAGTACGTATTCGTAACGTTATCGATAGAGAGTTGTATGAAAATTATGACAGTGCCTCTACAATTGACATTCGATAACGTTACCAATACGTACATGTCAATTGTTCGGGCGTACCCCTCAGTAGATAACAGCGAGATTTTGTCACAAATCTGCCAGGATTCGCATGGCGGTAACCTGTTAATGCATACCTAACCATCGTAACATGTGTAACTGCCAGCAACATAAATAAAGTTATCATTAGAAATAAATGTTTTGTATCTTTAATAATAATTAATTTATAATATTGTTAATTACAAAATAATCTACAGTTCAAACGATTACATTATCTCCGGTCCATTAGTATCGTCGATCAAGTGGAGTGGTCGGTGGACAGGTACATGACTATTTAGGTAGCTAACATTAATTAATTCGTACAATGAAGCCGGAGGGTTAGTTATTTACATAGATTTCTTCATCAACGTTTTACACTAACACCCCTACTAGTAAAAATATTCACACAACTGATTACTTATTCAATGGTGCTGCTTTTGTCTGTCAAGTGACTTTTCCAACGTATCAAACAAAGAGAGCAATTTTGAATAGCTAATTAGTTTTGTAGATATTTTTATTAGTAAGTAGTAGTAGGGGTAAAAATCTTCACTTCTATTATAAGTATAATAATATAATATAAATTATATATATATATTTAATAAATTACCTACTGCGTGATGTGGACATAACTTCATTAATCGTTGTCAGCGCATTTTTTGTGTAGTGAGTACTAATGAGGGTTTTTAAATTCGTGACATCTAACGGCTTTTTGACACGGCAAGGACCGTCGGGCTACCAAGCGCCGCCTGGTGACAGAAAAAGAATCGAAAATTCTTATTGACCGTTTTTGATACCACTTACGCCACCAGATGACGCTTTGTGTGAGTTGGGTCTGTCCCCTAACGGCAGAAAAAATATCGAAAACCCTCATTGTTTTACCCACCATTAACACGATAAATTTGAATGGGATGATGCATTTTTGGGAAAGAAGCCGATGTCTCATTTCAGTAATTTCAGTAACATTATTCTTACGACTTATACACAAATTCGTTATAAAAAATATAGTTCAAGTAAATACTAGCGTCGATATGAACGCAGCCTTACAAACATGTGTGATCATTCTTGTTTCAACTGATAAACTTGATTTATTTCTACTACTGTTTGATTTTATTTATGATCATAATAAATTTTGCTAAGGTTTAATGGTTAAAGCATTCGCTACCTTTTGATTTGACATGCTGTTGTAACATTCCGAATTGAGCAGACATAGAATCCGGTTCCATAAACCATCGTTTCCGCAGTGTGGTGATCTACTTCATAACGTAGATGTGATATTAAAGTTTTTTGGGTGAATAATATAATGACTAGAAACCTTCTATTACCATGATGTATTATGCCTTTTCATAATATAAGAAAATAAGACGATGTTTCGATATACCTACGTATTTCATATTCCAACTTAGTATTGGAACTGTTTTTACGCTTAAGAGTAGATTTAATTATAAATCTCTTTTTAGATATAGATAAATTTATAGATTTCTATGTAAATATTATTTTAAAGTATTAAGATAATTTGAAATACTTTTCTTTTTTACATAGTATATGATGTAGTCGCTTCCGCTGTGTGCTCGCTTAGATCTTTTAAACTACTCAACGGATAGATAGTGGTTCAAGAGGAAGGTTTATATGTATGACGAGGAAAGGGGAATAAACAAGCCTCAAATATCGTACTATATTGAAATACTGGCTCTCAAACTTAAATGTGGGCGTAACGTGGGTAGTGTAGGTTTCAAAATGAAAAGATATGAAACAACATTACTTCACCTTTATTCTCAATAGTAATAAAACTAAACGCTTCACACTAGTTTAATCACTTTACTTCACTGTATAATAAAATAATAACGACTCTGCACTTATTTTCACTATCACTTTTTAACAAGAACACCGATAGTTCCCGAGCCGAACCTCTCGCCACGACGGCTGGTAGTTTAGTGTTTCGTGATCGTTCCTTGGAGGGAAAACGTGATCACCACCCCCATCACCACCCCCACCAAATATGGGGGTGGGGGGCTGGTGTTCCCGCCAATTATATTAGGTCATTACATTTGAAATTGGCGTTTTTTAAAAGAGGAAAATTAAGTCGTTTTTTTTAAACATAACATATTTATTTAATCAAAGTATTGCTATCTTCGCACTTTTGGCATCTCAGATGATCTCAGAACAGGTAGTTCATTGATCCCTTAACTAAAACAAACAATTCGGACAGGAATCGATAAAATCTTTGTAGGCGCTTTGGACTGGCCCATCGGTGTTGATTTTTTTTGTTTTTTTTCAAAAATGGTAATCTGTTGGAGCATGGTCCGGGGAGGCTCCTCTAATTTGGTAGCCGTCTGTTGTGCAGTGTGTGGTCTAGCATTGTCCTGAAGCAGCAGTGGCCTAGAGCAAATGACCAACATCGGGTGTTTAGCAGCTAGCTTTTCCATCATGATTTGCAGTTGATGGCAATAGACATCTGCGGTAATCGTCTGGCCAGATTTAAGAAAGCTGTGTAGTGCCTAGTGCCGGTACTAGTCCATCAAACGCTCACAAGTAACTTTTTTTGAGTCAATTTTCGCTTGGGGCAGGCTTTGGCTTCAGGCTTAATTATCAACTTTGGTCTCCAGCCGTCCACGGGGTTTGTTCTGCAGGTCAAAATTTCCAGAACGAAAATGTTGAAACCAAAAACGCACCGTGTTTTCTTTTGCGATACCGCCGCCATACACATCAATAATCCTTCGAGCCATTTCTGCAGCACTGGTGCCACGGTGGAACTTGTACTCGAAAATAATACGATATTTCAAGTTTACCATTTTGTAAACAGAGTGACTTTTTCTTTGAGACACAAAGAAAAAATTAAAGAGGAAAAAAAAACAAATGAATTATGGTTTTCGAAACACAAATGCATGAGAAAATAGCGGTCTATATTTGAAATTGGAATTCTTAACCAAATAAGATATTTGAAAGAATATATATGAGATCAAAGTGGCCAGTACGACAAAACGCTAATTTCATATGTAAGGACCTAATACTTCCGTACTATTGACTTTCAACTAGTCAATTCAGGAGGAAAATATTAACCGCTTCGACATGTTTAATAATACATAGCAAGCGTGCGAAGCCGGGGCGCATCACTAGTATTACATAAATTAGATTTTAAATCTGGGTAGTGGGTATACCTACTACCTATAATTGCCATACTCTTGATATACTACGGTTTATTCAATGGTTATAAATATGAATAAAACACATAATATTACATTACATTGTATTTAAATATTAAAAATATACCAAAAAAAATACCTGGCTTACAAGTTTGCATGTAACATGGAGAATTAATTTTCGTCGGAACTTGTTTAAATCCTGTCGCTTACGTAAACAAGGTTTTTAATTAATTTACATTACTAGTCGTATAGTCTCATAAATTCCTAAATTATCGTTTATCTTATAACTTTTATTCAAGGTTTTATTAGATACATGTTAATTTTGTGTAAAAAACATTAAACGCCTTTTAGTTAACTTGATAATACGTACATAATATTCTTAGCGAAACCACAGGCTTAAAACTGAAAAATAACAAATAGATGATCAGGTTATTAGCATTTTTGTTGATTTTAAACATAAAACATATCAACAACATATTAGTACGAGTATGATGTACAGTAGAAAATGTTTACCGAGTTACAGAAAGCCCTTTCATATTAGGCACTAAGGCGAGACTTAGATAAAATCGTTTTCAACTTACCCACTACTAAGGTACTTTTAAAATAATATTTTAACGTTAAAATGAGCACTGCAAATAAAACAATACACGGAGTTATTCGTTGAGTTAAATGGTTTATCATTAGCAAAACTGAAAATACCTAAAGCCTACTCTTCACTTGACGTTATCATAATCTCTCTGAATATATTAAAATTTATAGTCTTGACAGTAAGACTGGTAAATCTATGGGTCGATCCACACCGAAACACGATATGGCGCTGCATTTTTAAGATATCCATTCAAAATTGAGCTTTATTATTTACACAAGAAGATACACGTTTCATTGAACGAGTTCGAATGTTAAGTTGCGCCGCACTGCACAGTGCACAGCACATGTTGTGCAGTGTATATTTTTGTGTAGGGAATAAAATTCAATTTTGAATAGCCATAATAAAAAAGCTGCGTCGTGTATCGTTTCGGTGTGAACCTAAGCTAAATGTATAAAAAATTATAGCCTTGACAGTAAGACTGGTAAATCTAACGGTAATTCACTAAGACATAAGGCATTAGCTATACCGTATCTGCTTTGTTTCAGTTATAATGGGAAAATATAAAATGGAGCCCTCAACGTTTCTACGACTTTGTTGTTTCTATTTCATTTTTCATTCAACATAACTCAGTTTTCTCAAGAATAAACGAGCTTTGAAAATAAGAATCAAAAGTGAGAACGGCGTCGCGTCGGCCGATTTAAAGCGTAGGACGCTCAATTAAAAATAGTTCCAACTCAACAACAAATAAATCATTTTTTTGTACTGTTCTGCTATACAGGGTACTATTTGTAGCTGACATTATTATTTTCATTTTCAGCTGAGGTCCTATGATTCTTACTAGAAAGATCGAAACTTAAATTATATTTTTCTTCGTTAATTGAAATAATTACTTTCTTACACCCACTTTCCTTTGTAAGTTTATTAAGAGTGTTGTAAATATTGTATTTTTTTGAAAATTGAATTTTTTGAAAAGAGATTTTCAAAACAATACAAACATAGAGACATATAGAGTAACAAAAATATTTTCCTTTTCCGTTCCTGTGCCATGATTCATTCGTTCATTACTCTTGTTAATAAATATTATTTCCATTAAAATCTGCACACGTAAATATTTATAAATTTACGCAAAGACAAAATAAAAATCAGGCGTATTTCATCCACGTTATAAAAGCGAGATTATTATGCATTGAAAAATTATTTAATTTCGACGTTAAAAATATCAAAGACGTTAATTTATATGCGACAAAAAAGCGAATTTAAAAAGCTCGGTTATCTTGTAAAGGGTTAACGCTGAAGTAATCGAGTGTCATTACTCGACTATGAATAAATTACACAACTTTCATGTTCCACTCGGAGCGAATGCTGGGTTAAGACATGAGCGATAAGCGATGCAAAAACTTAAAATTTTGGCAAGAGAAAAAATCATGTTAGGTACCTACTTGTGAGTTTACTTGTGTTTGTATAGTGTGACTTACGGCCCGTTTTGAATAACCTATCTACCAATAACTATTTGTTAAAAACGTCACATTTGTATCGCAAAAAACCGGCAAATTATTGAATGACGACGTTTTTAACAAATAGTTATTGGTAGATAGGTTATCGAAACCGAAACCGAAACCTTGATCACTTGAATTATTAATGCAAAAAAATATTATGCTAGATCAGCGAAATGTTCACGTTAAGCGTGATGATAATGGTCGCTTTTCTTATTAGGTTCTCTTTAAATATATTACAAATTTGTTTGGAAAATTAAGATAAAATTAACATTTTCAATGAATTAATTATCAGCTATTAAATTGTGACCATAAAATAATATAAAATTTAAATCGCTTAAACTAGTGACTCAAGATTATTTTATGCCTAATACATGGACTCAAAGAGAGCGGGCAAATTCGCCATTATATCGCAACTCGATCGCGCTAAAATTGTCCGTCTTCGCCAGCGGCAGAATGAGTTTGTAAGGTGTGGTGAGGTGATAAGAGTAATGGTACCACAATATTCGCTAAAGGTGCACCTAATGTCATAATTACAGTAACATTTTATATAATTGAGTTTGATTTTGGATAATAACGTTTAATACCCGGTTTCTTAGGTTTTTTGTCGGTAGTTTATCTGTTCAATAGCGCTTTTGATTGGACATGGCAAACGCGGTAACCAATCAAAACCGCTATTGAATAGATAAACTACCGACAAAGACCGTAGATACCGAGCATAAGAGTCACAAATTAAAACTTGTGGGATAAGTAAAACCATGTTGCTCTCAATCATTGTTTTGTCAATGGAAATAACAGACGATGTATGAAAAACGACAATTGTCAACGACGACCGAAAATCATCGAGATCGTGGTCGCACTATTTAAAATAATCGTCGAAAATAATAATTACTAATAAGTCTTATTTTAGGTGACTATATTTCAAACAGAATTCATGAGCCTGAAACATAATGTTTCATAATCTGTGGGAAATCACACAATACTGAACTCCGATTCGTCGATGAAATACAAATACTTTTCCTTGCAACAGTACAACAGTTTCCTTGGAAATAGCTTTATCTGGAGCTCCAGTTGGCAGAAAATATGATACAATTACACTGGCATGCTCTCCATCACAATTGTGTTAACTCGGTAACGTCTTAAGGAGGATAAATGGTCTCGTTTCGACCGATCTCAACTATCTATTACTCTTCCCGATTCCTCCTTTTGGGACGTTTTGTCTGGTACATTTTTATTCGTAAAATAACCGTTGAAATATACCAGCTTTTCCTTGCACTTATTTAATTATATCATCATGCTTATTTTGTTTGAATTGAAACTGTAAGCCAGTTTTGTGCACTACATTGAACCATTTTCGCGTAACCGGCCTCTAGAGGCATACAAGTTTGTCTCCTCTGGCATATCTATGGCATAAACAATGCAAGTTAAAAACTTCCATTATGATAGGCCATGCTTAGTACTCTTTAGGAAAAGTATTCTGAACGATATCAGATGGTGCGTTGATAGTTACAGAACCCTCTTTAGACATGTCCTGACATAATCAAGATAAAAAACTGCAAACCATAGACGTTAGACGCATATTAACATATAATAGACGAGGCATGTCGAGGCAAAAAGTGTCTACACCTAAATGACCCCAAACATGAGTTTATTCGGGTCCATTTAGGTTTGACATATTTTGTCATCATAATTAACATTTTAATTTTTCGCTTTCAGTTTATTCAGTCTTCTGAAATCAAGATGGCGTAATGTAGGTCATAGCCTAAAATTATTATTTTAGGTGACCTTGAAGCAATTAGACAAAGGTAATCTTAAGCCTTTGTCTAATGAGGGTCTTTAAATTCGTGACATCTGAAAGCTTTTTGACACGACAAGGACCGTCGGGCTACCAAGCATAAAAATCAGACGAGCAAAAGAAACACTTTGTAACACTTCAACAAAATAATTTATAAAATTTTAAACACTTGTGTTCTCTTCGCTGGTAGGAATCCGAATGTCGCCTCTCCTGCCTTCCCGGCATTACCACTAGTCTTCCTACTAAAATCAGATATTATCCATTCGGAAACGGAAATAATATCGTACAAAATAAGTTCATAATAAGTACTTCCGGTTTCATTTTAAGAAAATGAAGGAGATACGAATAATAAACCGAAAGATAAATCAAGACCAATTCCATAACAGTGTAGATACAGCTAATTTTACAACATTTCATGTATCAATAATAATGATGATGTATTTTAATATGATTTACTAAATCATATTACACACAAGGGCCGCCTGGTGATAGAAAAATAATCGAAAATTCCAATTGACCGTCGTTGATACCACTTACGCCACCAGATGACGCTTTGTGTGCGTTGGGTCTGCCCCCTAGCGGCAGAAAAAATATCAAAGACCCTCATTGCGTCACAAATTTCCATAAGCCTTTCCTATTTTGTTAATTGTATAACAATTAATGCAAATTACAGCTCCTAGTTTGAACATTTTGAAGCTGGGGGTTGATATGAGGGCATAAGTAACTGCAGGAGTAATCCCGTAAGGGTGCAAAAGTTGGGGCCTTTTACTAAGTTCTAAGTATAACTCAATAACTTACTAGTTAAGTTAACAATTAAACTTTGTTTATGTAGATTTTTTTTTTATTTTATTATTATTTTATAAGTGATTAAATTAAGTCTAAAATAATTATCTATTATGTCGATTACTATACCAATGACAAAGGTATAAAATTAATGACTTTGCACTATAATAATAATTCAAACATTGTAAAAACTCATACTGTATTTCTCTGCTATGAAATATAAAATTACTTCCAGCGTATAAAATTTAAAATAATATCCTTTATTCATGAGGACTTTTCCGAGTGAGTTAATAAGATTTTAGTTATAATAACTTTGTCAAGTGCAGAAACCGCGGCCATTACTTACGCCTCTCTGCGACCAGACTATTTAATCTAGTAAATGTTAGACATTTAAATATATTATATGGCAGATGTAGAATTATTCAAGTTTTACTGGAACATTTTCACCGAAATTAGAGGAAGAATTTTTATTTGCATCTTCTGTTCTCCAGCGTATTGCATTTTTTATTAAGGTCGATATTATGAGCAGATCATATAATTATATACAATGTTTTATATTAAATAATTCTACTTTTACCCGACTATTTGGCAGTCTATGTATGTATTAGGTGTCCCTTAAATTTCAAGTTCGATATTTTTTTACGCATACCCTCTTAAAAGTTTCGTATTGACCCAATTTAGTCTAGAAATAAATATTAGCCCTATTGATAAACGATAACCCGTGCCGACTTGCGATTTTAATTTTCGCATACAAGTTACAAGGGGACAACCCTATGACCTGCAATCAAATGTTTGTCGTTTCAGACGTAGAATATTGAGATTTCTTGTGCGCAATTGTTTATTGCGTACCTAAATATGTCTGTAAAATTCAAGAGTGATAAAAAATTCTGCCTAGGCACCAAATAAATGGTACAAAATCAACACATAATCGTCAAGTTTTGGCAGTCCTATTTTACGTGTATTTTACATTATTTATGAATTCAAACTGACTGCCAGTTAAAAAACGTAATAATAATAAGATTCTTAATAAGATTATAAAACATATTCTGACAACTTGAATACAATTGCAAAGGAGAAAGATAAAACATTTTCAAAGAAACAAAGAGAGCAGGGTCCATTGCTCCATTGCTCAGGTGGTTTACTGGTGGTGGTGGTAATTTGCGGAGCAAAAAAAAGACAACACCGATTACAAGAAGAAGAAAGAACGTTTTGTCCTTTTCTTTCTTATTTCTTATTTTTTGTCTACACCACCTTAACAATGGTTTCGTTCGACCTGGCAACCTTTGTATCCTTGAAAAAACTTTTTCTCCCTCAATTTCTTTTGAAGGGATGTGCAATATCAAAAAATGTTTTACAACAAAGAGTCAATAGTTGTTATTTCTACATTTTCTGTAAATAACATGGAATATTAGAAATATTCGGTCATATAACATATTCTGAGTTCTGAACGCAGAGCATGCCAGACGAGATTTTCTTGTCTATGTACGAATTCAGCTCAGAAGCAATCTTCAAGCAAAAATGTCTTTCAGAACAACTTATCTGCAGTAATCTCAGTCTATCAGGGTGGAAAACTGTTACCTAATTATATGTATCGACGAAGATGAAAAGAAGAAAATTTGCCAATTATTGCTACATTTGACGATAGAGAACAGCTTTTTGGACTTAAAAAACCAGGGAGATCATTGGAAAAGATCAAGCTAAAGACATTTAGATGTCTTTAGCACTCTTTGACAGGAATCTTCATAAAAAAGTGCGTAAATCACGGCTAAAAAAATATAAACAAGGTTCTTGTTGCGCTGTGTCGTCAACATAGAAACTTGCATCAGGCCTGTAAAAGCTGACCTAAAGAGAAGTTATCCAAACTGGTTGTTATTATTTAATGAGTTTAAATAACTATTCATGCCAGCCTTGTTTTATTTTCATCCTAATTTACCTATATTGTTTTTGTCGCTGAACAAAATATCAGTACAGAACGAGATTTTTTGTAAACTTTGCGGCTAAGTCGGCGAGGCACGAGTTGAAATCATCTTAAAAGGTTAAAAATTCAAAATTAGAGTTGTTTTAGCATTTATAAAAAATGTGAAGGGTATGCGTTTCAAATTTCAAAAAAAAAATTTTGTTAGGCCCAATAAGGGACACCCTAGTATGTATGTTTGTTCCACCGTAGCGCCTAAACTACTAATCCGATTTAAATAAATCAGATGTTAATAGATTCGTTATAATAATCCGGGTAACATAAGGCCTTATAATTCACGTAGTCGGATATAGTTTTTATGTACATACATACGTATATAGCTTATTATAGGTAGGTAAGCTAAAAGATTTTTTTTTATAAATACTCTTTGAATTACCTTTGAAAGTTATGTAACTTGTGACAGACACAATATTCATTTATGAATATTTTCTTGCATTGTAGAGCGCAAATATATTGAAGTTAACTATGAAATGAAACACATCTTATGCTATTTTACTCTAATAAAGCTCAAAGCTTTCACAGCAATGCTTAACAATCCTGTCGAGTGCAAATTATTTTTCTTTGAAATAGTAGGTACTCATCTTTATTGTTAAGGAAAACTGTTTGTAACTTTACAAGCGGGTGGTTCCGTGTTATGAATAAATTACAAGTTCCGTCAACACTCCAGGCCACGAAGCAATATGATTAACATAATAAAAAATACTAGCTTTTGACCGCAGCTTCGTTTAATCTCAAAGCAGCAGAAAAATCGCCTTTTTTAATTTGAACTCAGAAGCATATTATTGGGTGAATATATAGAATCATAGTATATAGGTACATAGAATCAGGCGTTACTTTGCGGAAATCCATAGTATACAAAAATTTGTATGTAAATTTAAAGCTAAGTCAGTAAAGTGGTGACAAAGTTTTTGCGAGCAAATGCATTTGTATCGCAGTACATTCACCGATTTTCCGCATTACGTAACATAATCGCTTCTAAAACCTCAAACCTCCTGGCTCAACGCCTAACCGGGGCTCGCTAGGCCAAAATATTTTCATGCTATCTTGCCCTCTCGGTTAAATATTCTTGGCAGCAAAATATTCCCGATTCCACAATATACCTATGAAATAAACTAAATTATGAATTTAACAATCGTAGCAATGTATCATTTTTTAATTCGTTCTTGTTGTTTTCGTGTATTAGATATCTAAAAAATAGTATCAGTTTATTTTATAAAGGTTGCAAAGTTTTTTCATTCTACCTACTTGATAATACAATTATAAGAAGAAAAGTCATGCTTCGGTAAGACTGGGCCATGTCAACCGGCAAAACACCACGGCCTCTTAGAAAACCTCACCTGAACTTCCACAATTATTTCAAGACCAAAATTAGCGAAATTGTCCCGGCTGGACCATTTTCGCTAATTCTTTTTTTTTTTAATTTTAGCGTGATATTGGAATCGCGACGCGTTTTTATGTACTATAAGAAGATTATACTTTATGCACAAAAAGAGTGCAAAGGCTGGCCTAATGCCTCGTGGCATTTTCTACCAGCCAACCTTAGAGTGATGCATGGTAGGAGACGGGGTGAGGTACATGCAAATTAAACCGTCACTTAATAGTTACAGTAACTATAAATATAATACATAATACAGCAATATGATATTTTGTATGCAGTCCAAGTTTTAAATTGCTGATAAATGAACAATAGACCAAATGGGTCAAACTTCAAGCAACTTTAGGATTTGCTCGGCGCAACTATCGAACTAACGTGACGATCGTTTAGCGAAAATTAGGTTTGTTCGTGTTGTGGCAATTTAATGTACTGTGTAGTTACACAATTTAGTGGCTATATAATATTGTAGATTATGTAAATTAAGTAAAATTAATATATTGGCTTTTTAAGTTTTTATTTTTATTTTTAACAATCTTTATTCTTAATTATCTTTATTGTAAGTTTAATTAAATTAAATTGTAACTACGTTTGTAGTGTCTAATATCGATATTAAATAGAATATTACGAATATTACAATATTAATTAGATGTAAATAAAAATTGGCTGGTAGAAAATGCCACGAGGCGTTAAGTCCGCCTTTGTACTAATTTTATACATAAAGTATAATACCAAAATTGCCAAATAAGGTGTTTATTTTAAAGAAAAAGAAAAAGTAAAAAGAAAAAGAAAAAGAAAAAGAAAAAGTATATATGAGTTAAATTAGCATTTTGTTTTGAGTATAATATCCCTTTTACTTTAAACTGTAGTATACACGTCTCGAGCTATTACTCGTTGATCACACGAGTCATGACCCGTCATTAACGTTTTAAATTAAACATTTTTAGAAGTAAAAGTGTTTTATAATATCTTTAGAGAACTTTTATTAAATTTGGTCATATTAAATTGAAATTAAAGGGGTTTGTCCCTTTCCTTTACCAATGGATTCATTATATTATGTGATATGGTATACATAATATACATACTGTATACATACTGAGAAAACGGAAGAGTGATAGATCAAAAGGGATTTAGTTCCGACCTCTCGAGTTAATAGACCCGTAAAAATAACTCAACCATTGTCGCGGATAGGAGGGAGACTTCTCCTCGCACGCCGGGCCCCTGAAAAGGGCCTTGGGCGGGGAACCAATACCAGGGGCTAAGCCCCTCTAATTGGGGTGGACGACGCACCCAGTACGAATACTGGGCGCAAAAAAGTCGGTTTTAAGGGAAGACCCCCCGCGGCAGAACGCGGGGGAAACCCGAGGTGGCAGAGGGAATGACGCGGTAGCAAGGGCCGTGGGCGGCCAAGACCTGCGGTCGACTCCGACGACGCGTGGGGTCCTGGTCCGGGGACCAGGAAGCGTGTATGGATCCACTCCCACACGCGCCGCTTTTGTCGACCACGGACACAACCGACCAGGGAAATGAGGGAGGGGGGAAAGGGTATTTTCCGAGCCCCAGACTTTTTATGTCGGGGGGGAAAGGGGCTGCCACGGGGCTGACGTGTGGGCAATAGGGCTGCCCCACATCACACTCCGGGCGCACAAAAAGAAGCATTGCGCCGGTTTGAGCCGGCGCGGGGTAAAGGGGGCGGGGGCATCGATCCAACGGTGCGTAATGCAGGGGGGCGCACCGCGCATGGGGCGTCTCGGCAGCGTGGCTCCGGGATGCTCCCTGCGTCTGGTGTCGTCAGAGCGGTTGCTGCGGGCGAGCGGGCATGCCACGGCAGCAGGTCAGTTGACCGTGCACGCGGCTGCCGCTCGCTCAAAGAAACAGGTGATCCTGCAACTAAGAACAAAAATTAACGCGTTCAAGGAGCGCGGGGGGCGGTGCATGGCACACGAGTGTCCCGAGTTCGGGACGCGCGTCGAGGATCTCCGGCAGTCAACAGTCGGCTCCTCTGATAGGAGCTTCTGGATGCCAGAGATATCCAGGCGCGGGTCCGAGCTAGGGCCTGGGGGTCCAAATTTTTATTAAGGCTGCGATGGTGGGGGCGCCTTTTAAGAGGGCCTGAATGAGGGTTGGGAGTATATCTTCCCCGGCCTGAACCTTCTGGACAAGGTCCATGGCCAGGGAGAGGAGGGTCTGCAGCAGCTCTGCTGTGGATAGGGGGGCCTCGCTTTCGCCCGACTCTGGGGGCGGCAGAGGGAATAACGGAGTCTGTGGGTACGGAGCGGCCGCGTGATTTGCGGGCTCCGGGACGATACTATTTCCCACGACTGTGATAGCCGAGGAGGTGGCGCTAGGTGTGCGCGAGGAGCGCTGGGTGCGCGAGGAGCTCGAGGGGCGCGGGGTGCGCAAGGGGCGCGAGGTGCGCGAGGGGCGCAAGGCGCGCGGAGAGCGCTGCAAGTCCCGCTTGAGGTCAGGCTGCGGTGGAGCGAGCACAAGAGGCTCCAGCTCCGCTTTGATGCTGTCTGAGGGAGAGGCTGTATCACAGGGGGCGGACACAGGAGAAGCGGCATCTTTCCTCCTGGTTTTCGGCTTCTTTGCTCTCCGTGCGGGGGAGATAGAGGCCGAGGGGGCAACGACTCTAGGGATGCAATCGTTAGCCTCCGCCATCAAGGAAGTTGAAGTTGGCGGAGGAGGTGGGGCCTCCCGCACGGGGGGAGGCAGGTCGGGTTTGGCGACGGGGGGGGAGGGGGGAGCGATTTCTGGTCGCTTCCTTGCCTCCCTGCGGAACATTGGACAGTCCCTGCTGTTTCCAGGGTGAGCCCCACTGCAGTTTGCGCAGAAGGGCGGCTCGGTGGAGGGGCGGGAGCAATCCCGCGCGGTGTGTTTGCCGGCACACCGTGCACAGACTACCACGCGGTGGCAGTTCTGGCTGGAGTGCCCGAACCGGAGACATCGGTGGCACTGGGCCGGGCCGCCGCGGCCCCGCCAGGCTTCGATGTAAATACCCGGCATATACAGAAGTTCAGTGACCTTATATATGCCGGGGACGACGCCAGGGGCCCTGACGATGCGGGCGAAATATATGCATCCGCCGGGTTCGGATCTCGCCGGGACTTCGGACACGTACTCCGCCACGTATCCTAGTTCGGCGAGTCCGGCCTTGATTCCTTCGGTGTCCGTGGCAGAAGGTAGGCCCCTGATTCCTACCTTGATAGCCCTATCTTGCGGTAAGGAAAAAGAGAACCAGGAGGCCTGTCCCTGCTTTTCCAGGTCCGTGAGGTAAGATTTAGTGACCCGGTATTCATGTTCGCTTCGGGGCGTGAAGCGAATACCCGAGCCACTTTTTTTGGCATTGGGTGTGTGCCCCAGAATGTCCTGGAGGCGCCGGAAATGGCGCACCCAGTCGTCGATCTTCTCGACGACCAGGGGCGGGTAGCGAGATGTGTTGGGGGGTGGCGACATTTTTGCCGGCACAGGTGTGGGGGCAGAGAGTCGGTAGGTGTCGGTAGGTACGGTAGGTACCTGTAAGATGGTGGCACTCACCTCGGCGTAGGTAGGCTGGCGGTCGGTGTACCTGGCCGTCGGTGGTGTAGGCAGGTCAATGAGTGGTGGCGGGAAAATGGGCGCGCGGTGGCGGTACTCGCGCGGCGTGCATATGCGGGGATCTGTGGCCGCACGGAGTGCAGCACGGCGGTTGTCGCACGGCTGTGGTGCCGGCGAGGCATCAGGCGAGCGCGGGGTGCTCGCAGTGGGCTGGTGTGAGCCGTGCGGCTGAATAGCCAGCGCGGCATGATGGTGTCGCGGCTGGGTAGCCAGCGAGAGGCGGGCTGAGCCCGCGGTATCGCGGGATGTATCCGCTATCGGGACGCTGTAGCGTCCAGGGTGTGCAACAGGGTAGCGAGAGTCGCTCGTCTGCGCAGAGCGGCGCGATGTGCGCCGGGTTTGGACCGAACCCTGTTCGGCTGCGCGGGACAGGGGCCCAGACTCGCCGCAGGCCGCCATCGGAAGGCATTGGGGCGGGGGGGTGCCATTACACCCCCGCGAGAATGCCGAGGGCGACCCGGGGCGGGCGGTATCCTGTCCGCACAAGCTAGGCTCGGTGAGCGGGCGGTAGTGCGCGCGGTCCGAGATCGAGCGTGAGCTAGACCTCGACGAGGCCAGGCTGCACGACGACTCGGAGTCCGCACAAGAGTCTTGATAGTCGCGGCAGTAAAGCCGCGGGTCACGGTTAGTCATGCTCTTACACGAGTGGAGCACAACATACAACACACAAGTCACACAAACAGTTACACTGACGGCAACAAGTGTACGTCTTCTAAAATAGAGGAAATCACAGAACAAAAACGGAGCACTAAGTGTACGCACACGAGGACGGTACACACACTTAGGGGGGGCACAAGAGCAGGGCAACTCCCCAGCAAGGCGCAAATCCACAGCTTATTCTAATGAATAAGGTGTGGATTCGCGATCGCTATCGGGAACACTTGGCACTGCTCTAGTGAAGGGGGTCGGCACGATCGCGGAGTGAGCGCGACACTCGACGCGTTTCCGAGCGAGACGGCACTACCGCGGAGTGAGCGAATCACTACTACGCGGATAGAGCGGGACGACACGAAAACGCGGAGTGAGCGAGACACTCGACGCGTTTGGAGCGAGACGACACTAACGCGGAGTGAGCGAGTCACTACTACGCAGTTAGAGCGAGACGGCACGAAACGCGGAGCGAGACACTAACACACGCGACTAGGAGACAGGACGATCCCCATTGTCGCTTTTGCTGTCATGGCCCTAAATGTTTACGTTGATATCGCAAATGAGGTAGGTTGAGGAAAGGACTTCAGATCTAAGATATAGGCTCTCGTTGTTATTAAAAAGGCATTTGTTAGTGGTGGCATGTTCCCGGACTATATCCAGTTTCTGAATTTTAAAAGTAGATAACATTTACATGGTGCTTACGATAACAATACATTCCTTGTAAAACATTAAAAGTTTACACTGAAATTAAACCATTACCAAGGCTAATTCAAATTAAAGAACACGATAGTTTCAAATTATCAACTCAACCCCAAAGTCCTTTACACTCTTACATCAATTTGATCAAATAACGTAATATGGTCGCATAAAGCGAGTCTGGCTGCCTTTATCAGGCAATCTCAGAGTAATCCGCAGTTAGATTGCATTTCCTTATGTGCAACGTGTGGAGTACTTGAATAGTCTAAGAGTGAGTATATTGGTTTCCTGCAAACATATTCGATGTGTTATAAATTGGGTTGGAGTTTTCCTTAGTGTTTAACGAAGATACCTTATAAGTTGGCCATTTGGTATAAAAATTTGGAACTCTGATAGAACTATTCGAATATAGTTGTAGCAAATAAATCAGCTCGAAAAGAAAGTCATTGCCCAGAATATTGACGACCTCTGTGGCTCAGTGGTTCAGCGCGTTGATGCTCAAGCCGGGGGTCGCGGGTTCGAATCCCGCCGAAGGAACACAAAAAAAAAAAAAAAAAAAAAAAATTCTATGTTTCTGGGTCATGGACGTGTAATAAAATATGTGTATAATATAATAACATCTTGTGGAGCAGGCTCGCCTGTTAGCTGCGGAGAAGTGGGAGTCGGGCCTTTGGCTACAAGCATTACCGTCACCCAATACGGGCACATTGCTGGATCGAACAGCTTTCCGGTTAGCCACTTCCCTGCGTCTTGGCACCCCCCACGTCGTCCCCCATCGCTGTGTTTGTGGTGCAAATGTAGACAGCCTCGGTCACCACGGGCTGTCCTGTCAACGAAGCGCCGGCCGCATCTCCCGACATCACTGCCTGAACGATCTCATCCGTCGGGCTCTTGTCACCGCCGGAGTGCCAGCTGTGCTGGAACCCTCTGGTTTGGCGCGCGACGATGGCAAGAGACCAGACGGTATGACCCTGGTCCCTTGGAGAGTGGGACGGGCTCTTGTATGGGACGCTACTTGCGTCGATACACTTGCTCCGTCCCATGTCCAGGGCACCTCGAGTTCTGCAGGTGCGGCCGCCAATCAGGCGGAAAACCTCAAGCGGCGCAAATATGAGAACCTTAGTGTGGATCTCATATTTGAACCGTTTGGGGTTGAAACCTTAGGTACATGGGGTCTGGGTGCTCACAAACTTTTCGGAGAAATCTCCAAAAAACTCATTGAGGCCACCCGAGACCCCAGAGCCGGCACCTACCTGGCCCAGAGAATAAGTATCGCAATCCAGCGAGGAAACTCTTTGAGCCTTCTAGGTACTCTGCCTGGTGGGGACGACCTGGGAGATTTCTTTTTTTTGTAGCATTTTAAGTTTTGGAGTAGTTATTATTTTTTTAGTACTTACCTACTTTTATGGTACAATTGATTTTGTTATCATAACTAGTTTTTAATTCTTCTTTTTTAATATTGTAATGTGAACCTTATGTCTTTACCAATAAAAGTTTTATTAAGTAAAAATAACATCTTAAATATATGTATATTATAAAAGTATTAAATATACTCCCGTTTCCTGGTACCTGTAATACAAGTTCTTCGGATACTTAGCACGGGGCCAGATTGACGTGGTGTGCAGCGTCCATAGATATTATTATTATATTTTTATTGACTAACTAATTACACTTTTTAAAAAAAATTTAATATATTTTTTAAATGAATTATTACAGTACATATAACAAAATTTGGTCTCAATTGGCAAAAAATATTTGTAAGGTGTGAAAAAATGTATACAGTTCTTAGTCTACAGACTTCAGACTGAGAATCCTGTATACAAGGATAAAGTAAATCGGTATAGGTGTAGAGCAGTAAGACGTTCCCTCTTCATTTTACTTAAGTTTGTATATAAATTCGAGACAATGCTTTCAAAACTTACTTAGCTTATATTGTTCCCTAAGTGCAGCTTTCAACTTTTATCCATTAAAGTATCAATTGAATCCGCATTACTGCAATATTGAATGTATGTTTTAACATAGTTGTTTTGGTCGCAGAAATTTTTTAATAGCTTTTAAAAATTTCTGTTTTATTATATTAGATCATTACATATGAAATTGGCGTTTTGTAAAGGAGGAACATAAAGTTGGTTTTTAAACATAATATATTTATTTAATCAAAGTTAATACCATTGTTATCTATGCACTTTTGCCATCTCATAGGTAGTTAATTGATTCCTTTACTAAAAAAAACCATTCGGACAGGAATCAATAAAATTATTGAAGGCACTGCCCCATCGGAGTTGAACTTTTCCCATGCAAGAAGTTATCCAAATTTCAAAAAAATTGTAATCTGTTGGAGCAAGGTCTGGGGAGTACGGTGGATGTCTTAGACATTCCCATTAAAGCGTCTCTAATTTGGTAGCCCTCTGTTGTACAGTGTGTGGTCTAACGTTGTCCTGAAGCAGCAGTAGCCTATAGCGAATGACTAACATCGGTTATTTAGCATCTAGCTTTTCCATCATGATTTGCAGTTGCTAACATCGACCATAATCGTCTGTCCAGATTTAAGAAAGCTGTAGTGAACGACACCGGCACTAGTCCACCAAACGCCCACAAGTAACTTTTTTGGGTCAATTTTCGCTTGGGGCAGGCTTTGGTTGGTTCGCTAGGGTTCAGCCATTGCGATGAGCGTTTCCGATTATCGTACATGATCCACTTTTAATAACAGGTAATGATTCGATAAAATCCCTTCATTATTGTGCCGGTTGAGTAATGTAACGCAGCAGTCGACGCGCGTTTGTCGGTTTGCTGCACTCAATTCATGAGGAACTTTCAAGCTTTTTCACCTTCCCAATTTGCTTCAAGTGGATTAAAATAGTTTTATCATTAACACCGCAGCCTGCAGCTAACTCGGACGTGGTTTGCGATGGATCCACTTCCACAATAGCCTTCAATTATTCATTATCATCTTTGGTTACCGGCCGTCCACGGGGCTAGGTCGAAATTTCCAGAACGAAAACGTTGGAACCAAAAACGCATCGTGTTTTCTTTTGCGACACCGCCGCCATACACATCATTAATCCTTCGAGCCATTTCTGCAGCACTGGTGCCACGGTGGAACTTGTACTCGAAAATAATACGATATTTCAAGTTTACCATTTTGTAAACAGAGTGACGCAAAGAAAAAACCAAAAGAGGAAAAAACAAATGAATTACGGTTTTCGAAACATAAATGTATGAGTAAATAGTTGTATAAATTTAAAATTGGAATTCCTAACCAAAGAAGATATATTTGAGATCAAAGTGGCCAGTACGACAAAACGGCAATTTCATATGTAAGGACCTAATATTTGTTTATACTTACGTTTTTTTATGTACCAGATTTACCTGTAATAGTCGTCGTCGTTGTTTCAGCACAGATTAAAGAAAAATAAATAGGTAAACAGCTATATAACGGCACTGTGGTGTTCACACCACGGTGATACGCCTGAGTGATCTCCATTTCGGCAATAGGACATTTCACATTACGCTACCTACCTTCCTATCTGCACGCATCTTGGCGTGCGTTATATTTTGTTTTGTTTTTTGTTCAATGAGTAGGTTATTACTCCTACTCCTACTACTCCTACTCATTGAACGGAAAACAAAGCAAAATACTATTATATAATACCTACCTATTTCTGTTTATTGCGTAATATCTGTTTTGTTTTTTTTCTTGTATTATGTTAGTTTGTTTCATGTTATTGTGTCTTACAGAGTAAATCTATTTATATAATGTAATGTCTATTTTGTCGAATAAATGTTTTATTATTATTATTATTATTATTATTATTATTATATAGTTAGCTCTCGGGTTGATTGCACTACTACAAGCATACGGTGTGTGCACGATTGTGTGGAAGAATTGTGGGCCGTTGAAGGGCGTCAAAATTTTCAAATTCAGATCGATTGGGATTGTTCTATGAAAGATGTTTAACTGAACGTTAGTAAATATATTTTCTACTCTGTGGTTTCAATCTTAAAAAGTCGACTGCAGGAGTCAGTATAGGCTTCCCCTATAGTTTTCCAGCGCGACCGGTCCTTGCGGCCTGCATACACTCAGGCATTTCTCAGGTCGTCTGTCTACTTTTCCTGTGAGAAGGCACGATATAAGCATTGAGCATTTTGCACTAGTTAATGAAGAAATAAAGTTATTACTAGTAAGTTATTACGAAAACAGTGTTTAGTAAAATATATAGATTGGCCTTTCCAAAAATTCTGTCTTTTTTTTTACCAACCAAATTACCAACCAAATTACATTAAATGTAGATATCATTTAATGTAATTGTTTTAAGTGTATTTACAGCATCTTAATTAAATGATTTCTTTGTTCTTAAACATGTCAGGGAAACGTAGGGTGTTCATTGTTGTAGGTAAATTGGTAATCAAAAATTAAAAATAGAAAACGTAATTGGCACAATATAAAATCAATTATGGCTGGTGTTGCGATTGAAAGGGATGACAATAAAATTCTCGGTAACGAATCTATCGCAACGAGCGATACAATAGCGATACGGTTTTCAGGTACAATAAACGAATATTGTTATATTTAAGTGACGATAAATCTAACTAGTGTATATAAAACAATGATATTCGATGTAAATTTATAGGTAGGGTAAACCCTCACCTCTTTTGTCGAGGAAATGCTCATCGACAGGAGTTTGGTCATTAAAATACTTGGGATACAACTTTTGTTTTGTGTAACTTATTTAGATATTCTCCGAAGTATTCTTAAATTCTATTGCATTTGAAAAGCGGGATAAGTACATTTTTTTTTATTTGCGTCTAGTAGGTACTAGATGAGTTAATATCGAGTCGAAAAAAAGCCTTTATTCAGCGTTTAGCTTGATAATAATCATGACAAACGATTATACGTTCCTAATATCACAATATAATTTGAAGAGAAAATCCCTTACATCATCCTAACAAACCGCTCTTAGAACGGGAGCAATCAAATGCTTCGCTGGTCCGAAGTGTGCCGAATATAGATGGGATTCAAGCGTATATAAATTAATTAAGCGGTAGTTTCATGAATAAATCATTTACCTCTATACTTTTAAAGGGGGTAAATTATTTACATTAGATTAATTAGTTTCTTTGGTATATATTATATATTTTGATATTATGTACATTATTAAGCTGTAGATGGGCGTAGCGAAAACAAAACCTATAACCTACAGCTTCAGGAGGATATTTGTCAATAAATACTTGGTTTTCTTTCAGCACTAAACAAACCTCATTTGGAGACTGTAAGGTCTCTTTATAGCTAAGAAGCTGGTGGCACTTCTCGTTGTTGATACTTACACCCGTATCATTAGTTGTTTCCTCGAGATTTCCTCCACTCGACTTAACCTCAATCCACGAAAATTGTATCATTAGTTCAACCAAATTTCCTCGACTTGACGAATTTCCTTACGCGAGTCGAGGATTCAACTGTCAAACTTAAGGTACCTCAGGTCGTACCTCGAGGCTCTCTCGAGCATCTATTTTCAACGTTTATTATATCAATTCTTTGCATAAAAAGAGTGGAATTATTTGCAGAAATTACGCAATTACAGAGGGATACTTATTTAAAGAGAAGCATGGATTTTTTTATGATTATCTATGACGCCCTCCACTCAACCTTACTGAAGGAGCAAACAGCTGAGGTAGAAATTACGTTTAAGAATACCGAATTCGAGGAACTTCTTATGGATACTTCAGATGAGGTTGAGTCGAGGCGGATCTGAGATCGTACGTAATGTAGTGTTACGGTACGTAATGTAGTCTGCAAAAATAGAAGCAAGCTCAGGTAGCTCTGATTTTTTATAAATAAGTTCGACAGGTAAAAATATTGTCTAAAATTATATTATACTCGTAGTGTCTTCCATGAATTATATTATCTTATTAAAATATTTTGAATAACCTAATTAAGAGCATGTCAGTCAGAACATGTCTAAGGAGGGTTCCGCTATCAACGCGCATTAGGATTTTTTAAATTACTTTAAGAGTTACTGTCCGATTTCTTTCTAAATAATTTTCCTAAAGCGTATTTAGCGTGATATATCACCATGAAAAATTGCAATGTTCTAAGTATCATAGTTTAGAAATGCCAGACCAACTAATAAATCACTTTTGAAGCCGATTACTCGAAAATGGTTGACTTTGTAAAAAAGTCATGCATGAAACCTTACCTTTATTTTAAAAGACTTAATCAACAATATCCCACACGACGGGGTAGAATGAAAAAATATTTTTCATTCCCACTTCACATGTATGGAGAAGCACCCCTAAAATGTAAAATTATTAAATTATTTTATGATGCCAAAACCGAGGTCTATACACAGTCTTTTCTTTACCAAATTTTATTAATCTATATTCATAATTACAGAAGCTAGAGGCGAGGACAGACAGACAGACGGACGGACAGATCGAAACTATACGAGTTCCTTGAGTATTACGGAACCCTAATACTTCATAAAAAATATAAAATACATTTTTAAAAAGACGATGGAACAATAAAGAACATTAACAAAATATTATCTTTTTACACTTTAAGTAATAGTTATATTAATTAAAACTCCACTCCCATTATCCAGGCTTCTGGCAGCTTTAATTTCACTATCTAATAAATGTATTTATTAAATACATTTAGTAATATATAATTAATAGTAGACACGATAGTATAAGTTTTGCCAATTTTTTAATCTAAAATTCCAAAATCAAAGCTACCTGAGCTCGCTATTATTTTTGTCTAGTTCACATATTGGTTTACTACATTACGTCTCAGTATCAATGACGTTGAAAAATATACCTAAATTGCCACCAGCTTCCTAGCTATAAGACGAGATATATAAGAGACCTAAACCAAGTATTTATTACAAAAATTGACCAAAACCGTTCTGAAGCTGCTAGCTATACAATCCATCAACACAACTCTATTAATTTTTGTAGGAACCGGATGCATATAATAATATCTCGGTTACCTGTCTATGTCATTTCCCATGAAGCTCGCTTCAGCGCTCCCAATTTCATGCAGGTCTAGAACATAATAATATACAGACTAAGATTCAAAGCTCTCTCAAAATCTTGTCAGCTTGGAATATCTTAGAAGTTAGATCGTTTGAATATCTATCATTTACTCGCATGATATTTCTTGTATTTGATTTTGCCCGTCGGTAAAAACTTTACAAGCAGAAACACCATATAAATCTGTCAGTATTTATAAATAATTAGATACGTCACTCCAATTCTTATGGAAGAGCGATTATGCGAAATTTTCGGCCAAAATTCCAAAACAATAAAACGCTTCGGCGATTTTAATCCGTTAGGCTTTGTCTTTCGAACCGTTTAGGGATGTTTTTGCTTGATTTATCAAATTCCTTATCGGATCGTAACTGTTCATGTAATATCAGATGTCCTTTATATATTATTCAGGTTATTTTTTTAAATTTGTTTCGTATTTTAATCCTTAATGAGTATTAATTACAGATTAGTATTTTTTTATAATTTGAAAGCGTACTCAAATCTGTGATGCCATTGTGCATCGTCTACATAGGATTTTGTGCTTAGTTTTCTATTTTTGTATAGAAATAATTATGAAGCTGTGATAAAAGGTAACCTATAAAAGGTAAATCCTATAGTTTATTTTGTAACCTTTACCACTCTTGTTTCAGGTAAGAGTCTCATTTAGAATTCAACACGCATCTTATGGTGAGTGTAAAATTTCCTCGTATCTTATAAGCTCCCACGGAACATTCCGAACGTTAGACTACGAATTCAGCAAGATTTGCATAATTTAATCTTATTGGAAGACCCAATTCAAGCAAACTGACAGATGTAAGAACACCAATCTCTTATATCGTTATAGACTCGTAATGTGTTTATTACGTTCATTTGCATGATATTGGGATGAAGATTGCTAGATAGTACAGTAGTCCTGTTTGTAGGATGAATCCTTCTAATTGTATATCTGTGATAATATTTGGCACCAAAATATTTCTAAAGCAATAAAATTTTAAAGTAATAAATAGGATTCTAACGGCCGAATACTGAAACGATAGTAAAATTAAGTGACGCTCAAGTCACATGCTGTCCTTGTCATTTCGGCTAGCAGAGTCAGCGACAGCCTGTGAATAGGAGGCTCTTAATTTTAATTAGCGTTTCAGTATTCGACTGTAACTTAAACTTAAACGAGTCAAAAGGATCAAATCGCATTGTTCTTAGAATTAAATCTTTAAGATCTGTTTCTACTTTTGCAACTTATTGCAAAAATGTGCCTTCTTGGGAGATTATCTGCAAAGAATTTCTTATCCTTTGAAACTTCATTCTGTAGAGTCGTCGATTTATTAAATTTCTCTCGAGTGCTCATCGACGTATAGTCATTTAACTACTCTATTTTTAGTTGTAGAAAATGGTTTACCGAACCTTTGTTCGGTTATAGTATAACATTGATAGATAAACAGACAAAGGATCCTATCCTACCGATCCTGTCTGAAGGATGGGATCGCTTGGTTGTCCTTTTGTCTTTCCGTGATCCATGTTATTCCTTGGTGATATCTGATCGATGTTACCAAGGAATATCAAAACAGTTCTTTCAAAGTATATTAAAAACTATAAAATTAACATTTTAAAGTTTTGTGCCTACTTATACATTTTTTGAAAATGTTCTGTAATGATACCTTTCCTAAAAACAAATTTTTTATTTGTTTTCCCATTTCCCAATAAAACACGAGAACTCGCTTTATTTTTTTTTCTTTCTGTAATTAAAATATTTTATTTATGTAAATAATATATAGTATTTTATCTGTGTTATTTAAGGAAATATACATTTTAGTTCATTTGTCGGTAAAATTTTCGCTACTATTAAGGGAACGATACACATTACTGAATTTTGACACGAGTTTATGAAGACATGACGTGGGTATAATGTAGCGATACATTATTTGGGTGTGGGATACTCACCTAACATCACTATTACCTATAATAAAGTGGCTATCTTAGTTAAATATTTACCCTTGAGCTTCCTTGATAATTCCATACATCAAATAATGCTGGTCAGATCGTTACCAGAATTGGCAAGGTAAAGCGACGAACATTTTACGATTTCAAGTAAGAATAAACTAAAATTATGTATCTTCATATTATATGGTTCGAATTATTATTAGCTCTCGTTGGTTTGTTTGTAGCTGAGGTCAATTGATCCCAAATGGGTCATTAAGACATTGTATCTGTGTAGACTGTAGAACCAAAACCATATAATATATTTTCACTACATAAGAATGAAACTCCTACTAATTGCCTGTGCTACTCGTTAAGTTAATACAATCATTCAAGACGTAAAAACCTTCCGTTGTGATCAGACGTGACTGTCATCTCTTGGAAGAAAGCCAACTATAATATAAATTTTATAGCAACCTTATTATAACAAACTCTCTTCCTATCGACTTTATAGTTTTCCGTCACGTATTTCTGAACGACTTTTCTTTGTGTGAAAATTACGAATTAATTCAATTCGCAAGCTACATACTTATTTGTAACTTGCAAATTGAAAAATAAAAAAAAAAAACAAACAAGAAAGTTATGTAGAAATTAATGTAATCGAGTTATAAAATATGATTTCATATTTTTTCACGAAACTCGATAATAATGCATCGTTAGCATAAGAGTCTGTTTTACAATGTACTGATAAGCTTCAGATACCTTATTTGCATGTTTTGCCTCTGTCGCTCAGTATAAAGTAAGCAGCGACAAATATTCCGAATAATATATTCGACACTTATTAGGTAACTGTGAATCAGGCCGTAAGAATGAGGTTTTCTTATCACTGCGATATTTTTAGAGTTTCTGTAGGACCTCTTCGTATTCCAGTACCTTATTTCTACATAATATGAGTATTGGCAGAATCACGGTCTTAATAGTCATTTATTTTCCCAACGTGGACAACCAGACGAAATAGACCATGATGACAAGGGGCACTTTTACATACCATAACTTGTGCCAAGTATTTCGAACAGCAAACTTGTAGTTTGTTCTTTGTATATAGATTTCACCACATTTTAAAATAACATAAACCAGTTGTACATGTAGTTTGCTCTCGTAAGTAATATACTACACTCCACGCCACGAGCGAAGAGCTTTGAAGATGATCGATGATATAACAAAATTGACGCTCGGTCCAAGTCATGTCCAGAGTCGACAGCAATTAAATGTTTGCCAATGGGTCTTTAACTCCACTTTAACTCCTATCTGATGTCACCAAAAGGGCAACCTCGTAATACGCCGGGTTTGTTTCAAGTATGGATTTTGGACCATGTCCTTTGCACAAAGTTGAGATAAAATATTTACATTAAATAAACAATGAAAACGCAAACCACCTTAGAGGCCGATTACTCGAAGATGGTCAACTTTATAAAAAAGTAAATTATAAAAAACCTTACCTTCATTTTAAAATACCTATTTAACGATTCCCCATATGATGGGGTAGAATGAAAAAATATTTTTCATGACCACTTCACACGTATACCTAACGCCACGCCTAAAATATAAAATTATTATTATTTTATGATGCCAAAACCGAGATCTATACGCAATCTATAACTATACCCAATTTAATCCATTAATATGCATAATTACAGAAGTTTGAAAGGAAGACAGACAGACGGATGGACAGAGCGAAACTATAAGAGTTCCTTGTATATTACGGAACCCTAAAAATGTGACCCTATTACTGAGACTTCGCTGTCTGTCCGTTTGTCTGTCTCTTGGCTGTATCTCCTGTATCTCATGAACCGTGATAGCTAGAGAGTTGAAATTTCACAGAAGGTTTATTTTGGTTGCCGCTATAACAACAAATGTACTAAAAACAGAATAAAATAAATATTTAAGTGGGGCCTAGAACAAACGTGTTTTTCTGCCGTTTCGTACGGAACCCTTCGTGCGCGTGCCGACTCACCTATGGCCGGTTTTTGAATGTTAATCTAATTATAAGCCTTACAGATTGAAAGTTTTTAGTAAATCAGTCAATTAACTAGCTAAGATAAAAATATAAATTTAAGAAACTTAACGAAGTTTCTGTCCTAAATATCTTATTTAACAAATTCCGCAACTGTAAACAAGTTATATAATAAATAATTTAAAAAAAAACGAGCTAGTCTTACAATAGTCGCATATGATGTGTAACATTTTATGAAAATAAAAAAAATATGTTAAGTAAATGTTAGTACGATTTTTAAATATTATGATAAAAAAAAATACAGAAACTTTTCCATTTAGCAGTAACAGATATCAACGACAAAATTTTAAAAAGAAAAATACTGAAATATTTTATTCTAATCTGACGGCTAACTCTACCAACGCGCGCTCATTCGTCAAATCAAATATCGCGCGTTTCCGCGACTTTCTGTTACTCGCTTCGTCTCATTTCACGAAATCACTCCCACAAATTGCAATAAAGCGAGAGGAAAGACGTTACACTTCCATAATTATTATCAATAGTTTTTATTTCAGTTCAGATGTAATTGTAGTTTGTATCTATTTTGTATGACTTGGGGCACACGTAAAGTGTTGTCACGCGATGTTTACACCGAAATGTCGTGTTGAATATTGAATTTTGAGATAGTTCGCGCTAAGTAAAGTTGTCAAAGTGTTATCTGAGCGAAAACCATTTGTTTGTGATGTCACTAACGCGTCCACTGCCCACATCCATGAGCATTCCATGTCCAATGTCCATTGTCCACATCTAGCAAACCATGGTTGCCACTGCCAGAGTTGCAAGTACGTATCTCACTTACTAAATAAAACACCAAATGAGCGTTAACTCACGGTGGTTTTCTGTGAGGTTGCGTATCCTACCGGTTGAAGCTTGCCACCCTTACGAAATACACACATTCCGTAAAATACTTTTAACGTTGTGTAAATTGTTTATCCATTAAAGTTATTTATTCGTCCTAACATTTATCTTAAATTCAAACTGCAAAAGCTAACAGTGAAAAACAAATTGGCTATAGGCGCAGACATCGAAAAATAGACAAAAACACGCGATCCACGCGTCGACTGTCAAGCTAGATAAATTAAATAAAACGGTAGAAAAACTCAGCTATACCGTATACACGGTAAATTACCGCAGGCCATTTCGAAGCCCGGTTTCATACAGTTAACCAGCGCTTGAACAAAAGTGTTTTATGGAGTAATTATAATATTCATGATCTCTGCTGCCGTATTTTTAAGTACTTTTAATGGACATATTTTGGGAACATTTGCTTTCGAGTTAATCTACTAAAACGACATTTTAACGGATGATGTGTGATATACGGTTTACGCTCGCTGTTTTATCACGTTTTATCATATTTGTGTACTTTGAAAAACGTTAGGTATATTTATTATCTGATGTTTAGAACTTTGGTGCTGAAAAACATATGCCTAACATGATAACCATGATACAATGAAAGGTTTTTGTTAAAAATAAACTAGAGTCGGTCTACAGTTATACAAAAATCACTTTGTTAGCATTCCAAGCGCTGCCAAACTGTGTATCCGGTTGTGGTTTTTGTTGACTATTTGCTGTTTTTACGCAAACTATAGAATAAATTAAATAAACTTGAAAATGTGGTATAAAATACGTTAATTTAAAACAAAATTTTCAAACAGCAAATTCAGGTACCTACTAAGACAAAAAATATAATAATATTATGATTGTGCTTTTAAACCTAGAATATGATTCAGCGAAGCTCTAGCGATGCTTTTAACGTAATATACAGATAATAATATATTAATAAATAAAATTATACAAAAACAACAACAACAGTGACAACCCTAAATATATTCACAACTTTCAATTTTACCCCATAATATGAAGGTACATTTTTGTCTATATAATATATCAATCCAGTGGGTGAGACGTGTCAAGTGAGAATGGAGCCTGTGTCGAAATAATGATGGATGACGGAATAAACTCAAAGAGCGTTAAGCTTAAGCAATAAGGACTCAATACAGTCAAATTTTATATTTCACCCTTCCCATTGTATATTTCAAATGAAGATTGTAGATATTCGGCTTTTATTCGACAATTCAATTAATTCACACATTTGCTTACAGGTTGTGGGTATATTAATTAAATTGTATGCTATGGATTTCCGCAAAGTAACGCTGATTCTATTAACTATTTTATTCGACTTGTAAATATTTCTATGTATTTTGTGTACGTTCTGTTGTATAATTGACAAATTATATTATGAAACGTCATTAATTTACATTTTGCATACCATTATTTGAATACAGTAATTATACTTATCACAAGTCATTTTGATGGCCAATGATTATTATTATTATCTTTACCTATTCACTCTGCTCAATGTCTACAAGATCGAAAATGAAGCTGAAGTTATGGTACAACTTAGAGAGAAGAACAATATTAATATGTAATTGATCTTTAAGCTGTACTAGACGCCATGAAAAAAGAAATTTAGATTAGGCCGATATTATACTTGTAACTTATTTCGAAAGGAATCTCTTACATCTTATAGATTTCAATAACATATCTAAGATTAAAGGAAGATAGATTTCTCCGTTAAATAGTAGGCTATTGTTTGTCAATAACTTGCGTTTCACAATCAAAGATAGGGCCTATTTATTCTTGTCCAACGAGGGATAGCATCCTTTCCTCTCGCCTATCTAAGCCTCTTGAAACGTATCATTCGTTACTAACTATTTAACAATTCATATTTTAAGCAACTATATACCTATTTACAATTAATATATTTATTTGTTACAAGTGTAAATATTGTAATAGTGTTAAAAGCGTAATAACTTCAAATTGAGAATCAAAACTCGGGATGATCTTTTCTATATTTATCGTGTTTTTTTATCAAATTCAATAGTGAAACTTATCAGTTTGACGCTAGGAGTCGCGTGTAAAGTAATATGAAATTTAAAATGAAATCAAACTTCGAAGCAAAGAGAATGTGACTATACTACGTAAAAATAGTTGGCACTCCAAATAAAAAAAAGTGTTCGATATTCAAAATTATACTTTAGCTTTTTCTTATTATAGTCTAAAATTGCAATAGATTCAAGTCTAAACTGAATATAAAAAAATCTATACATAGGTTATTATTATCGATTTATTATTTTATGACTTTATTGGGTTAAAAAGGTAAATAAAACAACAAAACAACAATTTTTATTGCATTTTAAAGAAAATAAAATACAAAAGTAGCTGAAAATCGTGCACAGCTATAATATCTGACATTTGATACTTGACACTTCGATTTTCAGCTTTAATGTACTAACGCATAATTCTATTTACAGTGCAGTTTTTTCTGTCGCGACCGCAAAAAACCGCTCATGGAAACGTAGCCTTAATGTCAGTTGTCAAATTGATAATATAACGTTAAGTGCAAATTGATAAATACGACAGTGGTCAATACCTAGTATAAGTCAATTTGTCCCGCGGCAATTAGTGGAACTATATTCGGTAAATTGTTATTTACAATGCCTGAGGTTGTAAAAAATGCTGCCCGAGACATAATACTCAAGTTACTTCTGTACCCTTTAAAAATGCTGGCAATATTTTGTCGCGCGATCACAGCGCTGCGTCTGTCATGAAAAGGACTTTATCTATTTACCTTTTAGAAATTACAACCAAATGTGGTTTGTATTAATACAAGTAACTGATTCACATCACTTTTATTCCGCCAAATCTGTACGAAAATTCATAGTCATTTAATTTCGACATATAATTTACACGTGGTTTATATTACTTTTGTATGATATTATTGGTATCACTGTTTTCATCGCAATCTATGATCATTTGAATTAATTCAATATCACTATCATCACTCCTACAGTATCATAGTATGAATTAAGAAAATAAAACCAAAATAAAACTAATGCTCGAATTTTCGAAACGTTCTACGTGTTTTTGCGAGGAAGGCGGAAGGAATGGCGGAAGGTAATAAAGGTAATATACCATTGCCAGGGTCAAGTTATAAAGGCGGTAAAAATGATTTTCGTATTAAGCTTTCAATGGTTTTTCAAAGTCCAAAGTCTAGTCAAAGTCCAAATAAATCACCAATGCAGTCAATGAGTCAAGTCAGTCGAATCAGTAAAGTGGTAGACGCTTTACTAAAACTTCATAGGGAGTTTTAAAGAGATAACAAAAGAGCACTCTTTTTGAAGTTGTACGTACCACTTGCCCTCACTTGTGCACGTTAACGAATATTTAATTGTTAATATTCTACCAAAATTACACATCAAGAATCGAAATAACACAAAAATAAGGAGGAAATACAAAAACAACAACGTCACACATTGATATCCTCGGCAAAAATAGGTTCTCCGTTTTGTTAACAGCCGACATTGACAGAAAAGCAAATGAATAAGTAAGGTCCGCCTATCGGAGAGTAAGTTGAAACTTAAATTGAAATACAGTTAGCTTAGATTTATATGAGCGTCCCTATCTCTAGTAGGCTAGCTTTGATAGGAAATGATAAATGTCAGTAGGTTATTGAAACGCCAGTAAATACAAAAGCAAATATTTGACTATTTTTAGTAGCAAGGATTACGGATAGATAGGTTATTGAGACGTTACTATAATTGGATCAGATATTGGAGGTTTGAGTACATGAATGGAAAGCAATATTTATTGTATAATATGCCATAAATATTGCATTCCATTCATGTACTCAAACCTTTCAAATTTTATTGTTCTCAAGTTCGAAACCATTTCATTACTATGAAAAAGTTCAAACGTCAGATTGAACATTCTTAGTACATATTATATTAAAATATAATATAATTAGTTACCTAAACAAAGTAAGGTTAGCTTAGGCAAGGCGGACAAGTATTTTACCCACATATCGTCTTACCGTACCGTCGTCCCCAACCGACAATATTACAAATTTTAATAATTTTATCTAAGTAGGTTACACAGGAATTGCAGTAGAGATGAGCTCTAATCCGGTAATTCAAACGTAGCGATTTCCAGCTAAATTGTAATTCTCTTGAAATTAGGGACCAGTGCTGTCAGCTAAACTCGTTCATCGCCCGAGTTCTTTGGCGATTTTAATGAGTTCGAGTCTATCCGCTTACCGGGATCGGATTACTATTGACCGTGTTACTGTTTTAATGAAATCCCTGATCTTACCACGTATAAACAAATTTTAATTTAGTTTCAAGCTAAATATTCTCTATATATGTAATACTAATTACAAGGAGAAACTTTAAAACGCTTTTACGCCTGAATTTTTATATTTTTTTTATTAAATTGGAATAATTAAGATAAATATGGATTACCCTTTAAATCGAAAAAATAGTTCCCTGTGTGTGCTGTGCTGCTATGCCCCTCTTGCATTGTGATGTCGTGCGTCGACGCAACGCAGGCGTGGCATATAATGGGTTAATCCGTTGCGACGACGCAGCGCATCACACTAATGGGGCCTCAGCCTTACTCTTATAAATGTCTAAGTTATGACACAACATGTGATGTATTTGTTGGTTAAACACGCGCCTTTGAAAGTCAAGTATGCCTCTTTTTGGAATCACGGAAGTGAGGGAAAAGGCGGAAATAAAGGTGGAAAGAAATGGTAAAGACATGAGCATTCCTGTTTCCTTCACACATATTTACTGGAGTTTGAATAGTATGTCTGATGTAGAGGAAGATTTAATATTAGTCTTGTAGACTTTTACTCTACATTTAATAAACTAATCGATAGATATTGTAGTTATATTTAGTGGTATTATCAAAGATAATATGTATTGTTTATATACTTATTATTATGAATAATGACAAATAGCTTGCTGGGAATTTAGGAACAAGGGTTAAATTTTTGATGTTGGACGTTGGTTTGAAAATACCTATCTGCTACATATTCACTGCGATCAGTCAGGATCAGAGATAAATCCTGCAGTAAAAGAGTTACGATCCTGTCCCGATATGTTAAAACTGCAAAATGGTATTCTCATAAACGTCAAACCAACGTCAAATGCGTTTTGATTAGTACAAATCTGTTCGCGCCAACCCTAGCGCGACGTTTAGAATAAACACAAAGGACATCACTACGTGAAGTATGGCCGACCGACTCAGGGGCGTTGTCAGAGAGTGACAAACACTTGCATTTAGATCACCTTCCGCGCTGGATGCATTTTCAGCTCATCCCGAAACCTAGTGAACGCGAACGCGTGTGCGCATATTTATTGGTGCTCGTTAATATAATACCAAATTCGCCGGCGAACCGCGATAAATCTATCGATAATCCGCTCAACAGCTGTGTAGTGTAGTGAGAAGAAACCTCCGCCCAGATCCAGAACCACCAGCTCAACAATAAGGTCAGTCCCAGATTTCCCCAGCCCTCACATTAACCTATATACCTACTTCCCTCAGCTCATAGTCGCATGTGTAGTTCCTCGGCTCACAAATTTCTTGGCCCATCGAGCCTTCGTGAAGCCCTTCCCCCTATTACCGGCGTTGGGCCTCATTAGAACCAGCACCTACAGATCCACTCCGCCCAATTCTGCACATAAAATCAGCTCGATTATTTATATTTTGTCCAATTAATTCTGGCCAGGCCGCCCCGCCATTTTAAAACCAAATTACAGTCCACTCCTATTATCAATTCGGCACATTTAACATTAAACCCCTATTCTGTACTTTGATATTAACCTATATGTTAATTATTTAAATTATTTTGTGCATATTTCGGCCCATAAATTCATAGGAAAAACCCAAAAAAAAAAATAAAAAAAAAAATAGTGGGTAGGTTGTCGGCTTATTGTCGAACAAAGAACTCGAACATTCCAGAACTTCCCTAGGTACCTAATACATAATTTGTGCCAATAATATCTCATATAATAATTTTCTCAGCTCTTAATTACTTACGAAATATTTTAATGTTTGATTCGCATATAAAATAAGTAATAACTAGTGCGTATTGTGAATTACGTTCGGCTCATAACAGAATTGTGAATCGTCGTTGCATTACTAAGTATTTTATCTATATATAACGTTTATATCTTCATATTCTCAAATTTTAAAACACAATATTAATTAACTTAGCATTATTTTAATAGTTACGGGTTGCATAACATCCCAAGTGCCCATACTAACATCGTCGGCTCGCTTCGATACAGAAAACTTGATTTGTGTGCATTCTGTAGGTAATAGGTACAGGCTACACGGCGCCCGTGTAAACAACACCTGTTACATTCATTCTCAATTAGGTATTCTTCATAGAATAAATAGTGACCTTCACATTGAATTCATATCTTATCTACGTTCTGTGTCTATACAAAAATATTATTAGGTGTTACGTTACAGCTGTTTTAAATAAGAATTCTTATCGACGTTCTGTGTTTATATAAATATATTATAGGTGTTACGTTACAGCTGTTTTAAATAAGTCGGCACAATATTGAGATTGAACCTGCTCACACCTACTTGCATTGTTTTCATTGCGTTGTTTTGTTTCTAACGCGCCCGCTAAGACTTGTTTATATTCAAACTTCAGGACATTAATATAATATTACAGACGACTTCTAACGCATTAATCTCCACTCATCAAACATACACTAATACTATATTAGCATCAGGCGATCGGTCAGCTCATTTGTTAATTAACTCGTACACATTTTATGATAAAATTGTATACATTGTCGGCACATTATTAAAATCTATTTTCTGCGTTTTAATTAACTGCGCGCGTATTTTCCGCTCACTACTTTTAAATATTTAACTTAGTTACACGCATATATTTTTAAACATGCCTACAAAATCGCAAGCGGCCATATTTAGGCAAACTATAAAATCTATTAGTAGGCTCAGACGTTTTGGGTCACGTTTTGGATGGTACTAAGATTGCTTTGGGCCCGGGGAAGCCCATAGCCTTCGGCACGATTTTTGATTTTGCACTCATAGGACTCGTTGAGCACTCATGCGATTCACCTGTAGCTCAAGTTGGCTCTGCTCATGTTACTCATACTCATTATACTCAGTCGGCTCACTCTACACATTCTGCTCATTCTACTCATGATATTTGCAAAAGTTCCGCCCCATCGTTTACAAACATTTGAATCAAATAGAGTAACAAAAATTAACTCAAATTCACTCACACTTAAGTGGCGTCATGTACCTTCCCAATTAAATCCTGCTGACTGTGCAAGCAGAGGATTATCAGCTCAAGCTCTCTCCGCTCATTATTTATGGTGGTCTCCTCCTTGGCTCAAATTGCCAGAGGATACCTGGCCCAAGATGCCTTCAGCTCATACTCGACAAGACTTGCCAGGGCTCAAACCAAAATACGTACCATGCAATTTCTCGATACCCGGTGTCGATAGTGATCTGCTCACTCGCTTCAGCTCTTTAGAAAAACTAACTGGTGTCACTGCCTACATGAGGCGATTCATTCGTAACTGTAAACTAAATTCAAACTCGCGACAACTAGGCCCTCTAACTGTAAGTGAACGTAGAGAAGCATTACTCTTCTGGATCCGCTCTGTACAGCAGAATGCATTCGCAGAAGATATTCACCGCCTGCAAACCGATAGAATCTGCACAGTACGACTACAACGTCTGTCGCCTTTTACGCAGGACGGTCTCCTCAGAGTAGGAGGTAGACTCACTCGTTCGGAACTCACATACGACGCTCAACACCCATTCATTTTGCCTAGTTCTAGTCCGCTCGTAGACCTCATAATAGATCACTATCATCGCATACACTGCCACCCTGGCACGGACACGCTACATGCTATTTTACGTCAGCAATTTTGGATATTATCTGCCCGCCGCATTATAAGGCACAGAACGTTTAAATGCATAAGATGTTTCCGTTGCCGCGCTCAGCCCGAAGTACCTATCATGGCTGACCTGCCAGCTGATAGAGTCATACCTCAGCCCGTATTTAGTCACGTATCAACAGATTTCGCCGGACCGTTTCTGCTCAAATCAAGTCAATTACGTAATGCTAAGTTAATTAAGGGATATTTTTGCATATTTGTTTGCCTCACTACAAAGGCGGTTCACTTAGAACCAGTCTCATCGCTCACTGCCGAAGCGTTTATTGCAACATTACAAAGGTTCTGCTCACGTCGCGGACTTCCGGTATTGATACGCTCGGATTGTGGCACAAATTATGTAGGAGCTAGGAATCATCTACTAGAGGTACAACAATTTCTCAATGACAATAACGACGCCATTTCTCATAAACTCTCAACTCAAAATATAACTTGGTTACTCAATCCGCCTAAAGCCCCATGGATGGGAGGTATCCATGAGATTAATGTTAAATCCACAAAGCAACTTCTATACCGTGTTATCGGTGAGCAACACCTCACTTTCGAGGAATTCTTAACTCTGCTCACTAGAATCGAAGCTGTGTTAAACTCTCGGCCCATCAGTCCACTTTCGTCCGATCCCACGGACTATCAGCCCCTTACTGCTGGCCACTTTCTCATTGGCCGTCCGCTCACAGCTCTCCCCGAGGTGACTCTAGATGAAAGAGTAATATCTGCGCTCAAACGCTTTCAGCTCATTCAATCACTCTCTCAGCGCTTTTGGAACCTTTGGACCAAGTCCTACCTCCATACCCTTCAAATCCGCTCCAAATGGCTTTCCTCTTCCTCTCCACCCAAAATTGGAGAACTGGTTCTGCTCAAGGAGGACAATTTGCCTCCTCTACAATGGAAGATGGGAAGAATCTCACGTCTGCTACCTGGGAAGGATGGAGTCATCAGAGTTGTGGACTTGGACACGACTCAAGGCCAGCTGCGGAGACCTGTCGGCAAGATTGCCCGGCTCCCACTGGATTCTGCTCAGGATGGGGCTCAGCTCGCCGCCTGTGCGGGCCCCCCAGGATGTTCGCGCCAACCCTAGCGCGACGTTTAGAATAAACACAAAGGACATCACTACGTGAAGTATGGCCGACCGACTCAGGGGCGTTGTCAGAGAGTGACAAACACTTGCATTTAGATCACCTTCCGCGCTGGATGCATTTTCAGCTCATCCCGAAACCAAGTGAACGCGAACGCGTGTGCGCATATTTATTGGTGCTCGTTAATATAATACCAAATTCGCCGGCGAACCGCGATAAATCTATCGATAATCCGCTCAACAGCTGTGTAGTGTAGTGAGAAGAAACCTCCGCCCAGATCCAGAACCACCAGCTCAACAATAAGGTCAGTCCCAGATTTCTCCAGCCCTCACATTAACCTATATACCTACTTCCCTCAGCTCATAGTCGCATGTGTAAGTTCCTAGCTTACACAAAATCAGTTTATGATATCAAGACGATTCACATAAAATTTAATAAAAGTAAAATGAAAGTGAATTAATTACTAGAATGGGGGTTCAGGTCACCATCATTACAAAAATTAGTTTCCCATTGCTTCCCCCACATTCCAATATAAGAGCCTAATTTAGAAACAAACGAGAAGAATTACGTCATTTGAATCTCACCCCTCAAACAATAAGTCGTGACGAGGTAAGTGTCTGTATTCAGCCAAGCACAGCCCTTTATCATTTACCTTCACTGTAACTGGAGCGTGTTAGCTCTCGAGAGTGGGAACTGTTTTCTAATGAGGTAGTTCGGAAAGTGTAAATAACGGAAGGTAAGTTAACTTACAGAGTTAGCATTTGCCAGACTGTCACTGGAAACAATTAAAGATTACTCGAAGCTCAAAGATGAATAACGACCTCTGTGGCTCATTGGTTCAGCGCGTTGATGTTCAAGCTAAGAGTCGCGGCTTCGAATCCCGCCGAGGGAACAAAAAGGTTTTTTTTCCTGAGTGGATGTGTAGTAAATATATGTGTATAATAATGAAAATCTGAAATATATGTATAGTATAAAAGTATTAAATATACTTCCCGTTGTCTGGTACTCGAAATACAAGTTCTTCGGATACTTAGCACGGGGACAGTTTGACGTGGTGTAAAGCGTCCATAGATGTTTTTATTAATATTATAAAATATTAACTAGTTTCATTTTAGATCTTAATAGGTAATTTTCAGTAAAACCATCTTGTTCTCAGAAATTAGATCCTAGGGCACGAGAAATTTTAAAAGGAAACAGTTTTCCTTTCTCTGTCGCGACAGAGTTATAGAAATCTGAATTAAGGTATTTTCTTAATACCTATTTTTTATTTATACCTATGTATAGTTCGGTATTATAAATTGTAACATATTTATTGTTGCATATTATTATTGTAAGGGCGCGTTCTGATAACACGCGCTCCGCTCATGGGCGTTGATCGTGTAGAGCCGAAGTCACGTCGTTCACGCGTAGGTATTCTAAACTTCATATTACAAAAGATAAGCATTAAATTCTAATGTCTCTGAAGAAGGGGCGATTCTAAAGCGTCGCGCGCTGTGCCGCGTCGAATAAATTCGCGCTCGTATGAAAGACAGTCAAACTGCTATTAATGTTCCTTGACTGTACCTGAATTTTAATACAACTTGAAAAAATATAGAAATATAGCAATTTATGAACATTATAAAACCTCCCATCTAATTTCCCCTGTGGCTGTACTTGTGCGATACCCGTTCCGAACAAGTTTTTTACCTAATGGTCGAGCGGCGTACTCGCTTTGCGATGTGCATCGCTTGCGCATTAGATGCCTACCATGAGTGCGATTGAAACTAAAATATACTTGGCACATACCTAATATAATTTTATAATGTTATTAAATATCAATACTGTGCTTAAAGTTAATATTTTGTAAGTAGCTATGATATATCTTGAGCATTTGATGATAGATGCACCGGTGTACGGATAAACCCTTCATGTTTTTGAGACACCGAGTTTGTTTTGTACTTGGTTAAGATTTCTGAAAATTAATAAATATTGATTTCTTATGTTAACGCGAATATTGTTAATTGTTGTAAACACTTACGGATTGTGTCGCGGTGCACTTTTCTTTTTCCCCACGTTTCGGATACTTTCTAGCAGCCGTGGACGCGGGAGGACTCAATGTAGAACTGCTGGAAAGTAGCCGAACGTCGGGAAAAATAAAAGTGCACCGCGACACAATCCGTAAGTGTTTACAAATATTAATAAATAATTAAAATAAAATATATAGTATATTTTTCATTGATACTCATATAATAATCGATAAATAGTATGTACACGACTAGCCTTAATTGTCTACCTAATAACATTTTTTTGCTAAAACTAACATTTAAGCTCTCAATATCACAGAAGGATACTAAAATATTGCGAAATTAATTTGGATTTCATATCTGATATATCAAACGGGATATATTAAATCGTCGATGTTCATATCGTAATGAGCTCTTGAAATATTTGATACAACGCGCACAATAATCAGTCATCAATAATTATTATCTTTTATTTCTTTTATGAAATAAAAAAGTTCGTGTCAAAAGTTCTAAGGCTTACGGTATCTAGTACCTGCAACATTTTTTTTTGTAAATAATAGATTTTATGGAAAAAGTGAGTGTTTGGTGGTAATCACCAGTGGAAACAAAACACATTAAGCGGTGAACACTGTAATATTACGATTTCTGCTTAATTTTTATGACCTTTGTTGCATAACAGTTCCTGTGATGTGGCTCTGTTATTTTCATTCAAATCTGCGGTCGTTCAATCGTAATGTTTCAGAATGGAAAGATCAAAGGCCTTAAACTAACTGAGTACCTGAAAGGTGCTCCTAAGTATTTTATTAAAACATAAAATTTAAGCCTCAACGCTTACATAAATAAATCCTTAACATTTGGGCGAACCGAGGACGTCAATATTTTATCCTATAATTGGTACTTATCCTATATTGGTATTTAAAAATATTTTACATATTAATTTTCCAATTACGTAAGGACGGATGCAAAAACTCTCCGTACGAAAAACCAATTACCAGAACTGAATATTTTAATTCAGTCGAAGAGTCCAAATTAATATGAAGGGTATAATGTATGTAAATCATATTATAAACATTGATGCTTGGTCCGCGGGGCACGTGTGTACTGACTGGTGACGATATGAAAAGCATTATTAATCCTCTTTGCATTTTGGCTGAAATTTGTACATCAAATCGAATTGGTAATTTAATAATTATTCAATTCTGTGCTATAGAAATCGGTTATAATCAAATATAATTCAAATGCTATATATTAAAAATATGCTAAAAAAATGCTATTAACTAAACTAATGATACGGAATAGTTTAATTTATAATAATATAGAAATGAATATGATTAGTTGACTAATTTTTGTCACATCGATGAATGATTTTCAGTCCCAGTGGCAATTAAATATTTTATTGTTATGAGTCAAAAAATAACAACTGTAAATATTGTGTTAGCGCAGTGAAAAAAAATAGTAGGTATCAGAAAACTATACTCTTTGAGATTTTTGTGGTTGAGAACTAAAAACCTAATGAGAAGATGAATACGAAATGTATTAGAGGTATTTTTCCGGCTGATTGCGCCACGCTTAACAAAAGTGAGAACGAAACAGGACATTATTTAATTCAAAGCAAACAAGGACAGTTTTTGTTCATTAAAATATTTTATGACGTGACTACCGAGTACCGGTACGTCTGCACCTCATTATTCTATGTCGGCCATAAGCGTTTTTCTCGATTCCACACAATTTTAAAAGAATCCTCGCCAACTTTTTGCCGCGGCCCTGCGTCAGTTGTTTTGTGGCGGGAACAAATGTCCTCTTTTATATTTCGTATAAATGTTATGGCGCAAATTTTTAATTTCCAACATAATGTTAAAATAACTGTGCTACCGTGTCGTGAAATAAGTGTATTTGTTAAACAATATTCCTTTATATTATGTAGGTTTAATGTAGGCAGTTGTTTCCTGGATAATATGTCCGGAAATTAAGCCCGCTGCACAAATGTGGGGACATTTAACTTTCTGGATATTTTAATTTTATAAATGATAAGTCCATTTATTCTAGAAATACGAGCCGGGATATACTGCTGCATTAACAGCCAAATATTAATATAACAAAAATACGCTGCAATATAGTACTTGCCTGTAATTTTTTTATTACATATTTGAATAGTGCTCTGATAAAGTAATTAGTTAACAATAGGTGCAGTACACTAATGATCAATATTTATAAAGAAACTGCTGATTGATTGACGCACTTTTGTGAGTCTTGTGAAAACACCCCGTACAAAAGTCACGCTTGGAAGTTGCTACGAAATGTATGGTCAGCGGTCACATGTACAAAATGTTCGATATCTCCGAAGTTTGTGCTTTTATGTACATACTTATCATAGTAAATCTTTTTGTATTTGATGTAACTAAATTAATTGTGTAGGATTTTTACACTGTTGTAAAAAAATATTCCAATTTTTTTCGACACTCTGAAAGGCACATTTATTTAAGGATTACGATACTACACATAAAATCTTAATTCTTTTTACATTTCTCAAGTTGTAATACCTATTGATTTCTTAGGTTTACGCGAATATTGTTCATTGTTTTAAAAACTTACGGATTGTGTCGCGGTGCACTTTTCTTTTTCCCGACGTTTCGGCTACTTTCCAGCAGCCGTGGTCACGAGTCCTCCCGTGACCACGGCTGTTGTAATATCTAATTATTTCTGAAAGTTTTCTGAAAGAAAAAACAAAATTTTTACATTTAGGCAATTTCCCAATTCGCAATCTTCGAGTAGGTAATAAATACTAGTAGGTAGTGTCTAAGGTTCTAGTTCTAATAGGCAGCAGCAGTATGCTATACATTACAAAAGCTCTATGGCGAATGTATGAAAATCACGGGCGGCTTGTCGGTCTCGTTATAAGCGTAAAAGCCGAGACTGATTTGTTTAAGGCGGGTAATCGTCTGCGACAACTTGAACAACCGTTAAGAAGCCAGTACACTATCTAATTTTAGTCCGTAAATATAGCGGATTTTTCTGGCCTTTTCGTGTTTGAATAAGTTCTCCCTTTTATTCTATTATGCTATGTAAATTAAACTTTTCCTTGTTGCCGTTAGTAAAATACAAATTTACTTCTTTTTCTTAAAGTACGCGCCTAGCTAAAGTTTTAATCAGTTCATTTTTTGTGATGACAATTAACCTGAAAATAACTTAAAGATATCCAATAATATTAATGAATTATTTAATGTCGTAATATAAGTTAATGCCAATTAAAATCGTATCATTTGTAAATATTTTGATAAAATTATGGAACAAATTCCTATCTGAAAATTGGCGTGCCCGCACGACGTTGTTCCGGACTATACAATGAGATAAAGCTATTATGTTCGGGAAACGCATTACCCCTAGTGTCCATTAAACCCCAACGAAAATATAATTAGCATAGATTTCAATGTTTTCCATAGCTCTTGTAAATAAACAGTCACATCATAAAGAACGTTCATCTCTATGTGCTTATAAATACAGGCCAAGTTCGCTTAACAACCCGTTCCAGTATCTCTGTATAATCTGAAACGTAAGTATGCCGTTATTCGAGTAACGTATTGTGTAAGAGTCTTTACAATAGATTCTAACAGCAGAATGTGCAGTAAGATAAGCTGAAAAAGGGTTTTCTCCCTGTTTAGCTGAAAATCTGTACCAATGAAAAATTTACTAGAAACACTTATAGCATAGATTTATTTCATAGTAGCTTATCCCGCCACACCTTCGACAAGGACTATAGCCACAGATTAAAGAAAGAGGAATAGATAAACAGCTACATAGCTTTCGATTTGATTGCACTACTTTGTATTGCTATGCTTGTGCATACAGTGTGTGCACGATTGTGTGGAAAAATTGTGAGCCGTTGAAGGGGACGTCAACATTTTCAAATTTTGATCATTCTATGAAAGCTGTTTTACTGTACGAAAGTTATATTTTCTACTCTGTGCTATAGCTGCGTTTCTATCAAGAATGTTTAGTTTACAATATTTGGTTTAACCACGTTTGTGGCGTACCCAGTCTACCCTGTAGGCCTTAATGCATCTCTTTGTTCCAAGCGCGCCTTTGCTTTTCAGTAGAAAAAGTACTGTAAGTAACAGATATAATTATGCATATTAGTACAATGCGCTTATATTGTCGTATTCCAGCAGTAACTCCAAGGCATGTTTATGCCTATTGTGTACTCAGCGGTCCTGGTACAAGCCACAAACTTACAATGAAATTTATTTATTTGCTTTTGTTACCCGGTGTACCTAATGTAGGATTTCAGGAATCGGTAATTAAGCCTGTACCTACTGGGTATATAATTAAAATCAACTTATTATATCGATATAGATTCTGCCTACAACACAATTTATGTAAATAATACCAAAGATATAAATATTAATCAAAATGATAACAAAGTTTTTTTCAGTCAGTGAGAAGCAAATAAAAAAAATATTTTTAAAGAAAGAAGAACTACCAACGATATTTTGTTAGTTATTATGTAATGTATCATTTGTAGCCTATATGTCAACGTGTCTACGTGGGACAGTCAAGCTTCGGCACAAATGGTCCACCTCGACTGGATAAATACCAGAGGCTCACATGAAACCGGCGTGAATTAACGCTTACGTTGTGTTTCGTCAATTGAGTGAGTATCCTCACTCACTGGAGGCCCAAGTGCGAACGTGGGGTCTCTGAGACCCCACGTAAACTGCAAATTTCGTGAATAAGTCATTTCAACGTGTCCCCCCGCACCAAGTCTCTCAGTACCTTTGCAGTTAATCGCAAAACAAAGATACTCACGTACTTTCAAGTCGGCTATATAACCACCTTGGTTTTGTCACTTCAAAATAAATGAGTAGATATTTAATTTTTTTTACAAATTCGGTGCCTCTGAGACCCCCCGTCTACGTTTTCCATACAAAAAATGTGATATGGTAAATATATTTCTATTAGGCTTTTCTCAAAAATTGACAGTAATAATTAACCAAGTAAATCTGAAATAAAACGACAGAAAAAAAATGAAAATCTTGTTTAAAATAAAGTATTATGGAAACCCTTTATTTGAAGACGAGATCCCTGCGTTTCTTATATCATCTAATAAATCGGACCCCCGAGGATGATATTCCTTTCTGTTTGGTGTCCGAATTTTATTACAAGCTCATGATCTATAAAAATCTATGAAAATATAGCTGCTGAAGATTATAGAGGGTGCCAGAAGACCGCTTCCATTAACTTTGGGATATGATTATACTACCTTTTCTCATTACAATAAAGATTTTTTTTTTTATTCAAAAAATTTTTTTTTTACATTTTATACCTTTTAATCATAAGAACAAGCTGTCTATAAGTAGATTTTTTATTAAAATCTAAAATTTAATTATTTTTACTTCATTACGCAATGTAATTTACTTCATTGCGCTCGTTAGCCAATGACCCGTCAGCTGACGCACGGGCCGGCTGCCGCGCCGTGCTCCTGCCTTAGTACATGCGTACAAATTGCAGTGACTTACAATGGACACACACAAAAGTGACGGATGTTTGGATTTCATAATTTCAAATAATTTTAGCGGAACCTTGATGACTATCCCACGGAACCCACTTTAGGAATCCCTGCTCTACACCGCCTGCAGTGTGGTTCGTTAATCACGCACGAAATGTTGCTTTACAAATAACGAACCCTGTGTACAGTGCAACTAAATTCTTAATGTCCAACGGCAATCATCCCTTTTCTATCGAAATTACAGACGGTGTTTGAAAGACGACCATAACCGAAAGATGTAACGTGGTTGAACTGTAGGTAACAATGAAACTAAGTAGGTGTATAAAAGGGTGCCCGAAGTAGCATTAGTAAATTATTATTAATGATAATAAGTTACGTACGTAATTACGTAATTTACGTAGTACGTAGTAGGTACTAAGTCTACTTCTAGTACTAAGTTCACGGAATCCATCACCATCAGGTGACCGCGGCAAGGTGTCACGTTAAAAGTTAAAACTTAAAGTTGTTAGAAAGTGTTTTTCTTGCATTTTGAAATTTGAAAATTGTTGCTAGCACCAGAGATAATTACACGTATCACTTAAAACTTAACAACACATTACTACGTTTTTAAACACGACCTAATAGTGAAACTCAAATCAGACGACAACCTTTTACCTCGAGAGAAAAACCGCAATTAAATTCGAAAATGTATTTCAAAACAACATAGGTAGTTATTTTATCGACTTTCGGCAAAATTCAAATAATGCCGACAATATGCGGCACGGGCGCGGGCGGCGCGCGCGACCACAGCACGGCTTTTTGGCGGCAAATATCAAAAGCGTGCCGCTCGACTCTTTCAAAAACTACCTAGGCTAAGTGATGTGACCTATGAAAATTTAAACATTTACGTGTACGTAGTCAATATTTAAATTAGTTAATTGTTTGATATGATTTTTTTCTTTAGTCTTTTGTAATAAATAAGTTACTGTTTTTATATCAAGCTGGGTTTTTATGATTTATGACCGGTAATCGAGCCGACAGATCACCTGATGGTATGCGATTATCGTCTCCCACGCGCCTCTCTCTTCGCTCTTTTACGCGCCTTGAACATCCAGTAGATTTTGTAATAAGTTCATAAAAATCAATGCGTATGCAAATTAAATAGTAATTTATCGATATGAAAAACTATCGATACATTTCTGGACACATACCTATGATTTTTACATAAAATCATTTTCTCAGTTTGGTCAGTTGGCTGTAAGTGTAAACCCGCGATTTCGAGTGACATTCCGCGTTATTTTTTTAATTATCTACTTCTTATCTTCGTTTTAATTTTCGTTTTTTTATTTTGACTTTCGTTTGTTTTAATAACTGTTTTATTTGTAATAAGTATTAACTGTTTTGTTTGTTTTGACTTGTTTTGCATGTTGTTTGTGTGACTTGTGTGTGATTTTTTATCTTAAAATGCCTTCGCTATACGCGTATACCACGCGTTACTATAGTATGATGATGATGTGCTTATGTGAAGCATTTGGGAATGTCGCAGAGGCATTGAGGATTTACCGGAGGTGATATACTCATGCCCACCATCTTTCAGACTCCCGTATCATTACCACAGGCATGCGAGTGTTAGAAAATAGGCCCATTGAGCCTCCAGCGGGGGGCGGCAACTGGACGTAAATCGAGGAGCAAATTTTAGACGGTGCGCTGAGATCCTCGTCTTGGAGCCCGCAGTATGGCTAAAATGCTTAGACGTCGGCACGGTAGGCCAGTTGCTACTTGCTGTTCGATTTAACTGTATGTATCTCATCTCATTTTATTTTCATTTATTTTTCTTAAATCAGAAAAAAAAAATTAAAGTAATTAAATGTTAACTTAACAAAAGTTAATAAATTGGTACTTGAATGTTATTAGAACTTTAAATAAACTGAGGCCTTTTCATCCGTTATTGGATGATTTATACAGTATTCTGCGAGCGAAGTAACTCGTAGTAAGTCTTGAAATACTGTAGTGCCTGGGACAGTTGGTTTTTAAATGTCGTATGGTTGCCTAAGCACATACGGCATTCTCACAGCATAGTCAGTTAGTCCAGAGGAATGACTGGTCAATACGTTTGGGGCCAACCATGTGCGGGTTTCCTCACGATGTTTTCTTTCACCGTTAAAGCGTCCATATCATGTACTTGAGATCTGAAAAAGTCTCATTGGTACACGCCACAACCTGGGAATCGAACCTGCACTCTCTCGAGTACGAATAAAACGGTCTACCCACTGGGCCACGGTGCTATCTAACTTTAAATCAGATTGTTATTAATCTATGCAATTTTCGTGGTTTATTTACTACACACGGTACAGCTGCTAGTATCAGCTGATTTTCTCTATTCCACCTGCGCGGCGCGGGCGCGGGGGACGTGTTTGCGCGGCCTACCCCTCGCGCGCCCGCCTCCGACTCTCTCCAACTCAACTGTGTGGATATGTATGATGTACGTTGTACATTGCATATTGAAAATTTTCACTTTTACAAAACAATCGATTAAAAGCAAATTACTAGTACCAATGGATCTATCTCAATGACCTAATATAAGCCCACAAATTTAATGGAACTGGTCTCAATACACCCTGTATAGTAGAAATGTAATCGTCCAGTTTGCGTATAATTTTGTAAACCGTTGTGTAGCAATTGCCAATAATTTCCTCATGTTTAGCCCATGTCATATTTTTTCCAAATAATATTTAGACTTCCAAATAATATTTAGACTTCAATCTTATTATTATTTAACTATTTCTTATAGTTTATTATTTTGATATTACCAATTTATTTTAGTTAGCTATATATATATAATATTTCATTTAAGCTTATTTAATAAAATGATAACCAAATTTTCTTTCTAATTCCAATAAAGTACGTTATATTAACATAAAGCACATGAGTCTCAGTGACCCCAAATCCAAAGTTGTGTAACGAAAATTTAACGCCCATAGCTGTTATAGGTTAAGGACCAGGAACGCAAGCGCGAGTGTCCATGGACGACGGTAATCGCTTAGGCAATCAGTCTTTCCGTTTCTTGGTCCATTTGATAAAAACAAAATCTAATGGTAATGTAACCTACAAATTAATAAAATATTTTGAATGAGATGAGAGTAAACAATTTTCGTACCTATATATAAAAACAGCTCGTTTAAAAATTACTCTATATTCTCAAATATTTTTGACTAAAATTTACATTCTTCAAATTAGGTATACACTGCGATTAAATTTTGCATGCTTTTACCTTTTTATTGCAAATATTAAAGCGTTTTGTACTTGAACCACCAACTTGGTAATCGTTGTTGGCAAAGTTTAACCTAACATGTAACAATGTAGCCTTTCGGAGAATGTTTTAGTGTTTCGTTCATCTATTATAGACAGGAAGATTCATAGTTTGTATCATTGTACATTACGATCTTCAACATTTATGATTATTTGCCGTGCAAATAAAATGTGCGCAAAACTACGTTTATATGTTCTGTGTTTATGCTCGTTTATTATCTTGTATGAACGTGAAATGCCTTAACCTAAATATTTTGTTTTTTATAACGCTATTAATAGGTTCACCTTATGTTTGCTTGCTTGCTTGTTTGTTTGTTTGTAACCGATTCCTTTGGGCTCGATTTTGTCCTACTTTGAACGATCAGATTTAATTCAAACTTTGCACACCTGTCAAAGACCGATGACAATGCAATAATTCGATTAAAATATCCGATTATCCTGATTAAATTCGCCAGGATTCATCAATTTCTTTCCGCATCCTTTGCATGAGAGTAAGAGAGATAGAACTAGTGCGCGAACTACGCATACGTGCAGTTCCAGGCTTACTCTTTGGCAAATCGTACTAAAAAGCAAAAAATAAATTATAGTTTAAAAAAACTAAAAAAACACGCTTTTATAGAAAATCTAACTAAAAAATAAAAAATAAAATTTAATAAATTTGGATTAAGAATAGTGTAAATGAAAAATAAATGTTTATTATTGTAAAAAAGCGTGGGGTGCAGTGTCTTCACCTGTACGTTTGTTTGTTTGTAACCGACTCCAGTGGATTTGATTTTGATCCACTTCAAACGGTCAGATTTCGTTTAAAGTGATTTTTAAGATATTATCAAAGTGAAGATCCTTCTCATATCTGCCAATAAAATGTTTATAACTATTGACACTATGCACCCCATGCTTTTTTACAATAATAAACATTTATTTTTCATTTACACTATTCTTAATCCAAATTTATTGAATTTTATTTTCTATAAAAGCGTGTTTTTTAAACTATAATTTTTATATAATATTATGTATTGTTCTAGACATTAATAATCAGCTTGCCCTTTGGCTTATTAATAACTTAACTCAAAAAATTGAAATATTGTAATTAAGTAGGTATATTTTGTACAAAATTTAAGTGGGAAAATGTATTGGAACTACTGTATATAATTATAAATTCATATAATATAATTAATAATTATAATGCATGTAATTTAGTCAAATGTGTCAGTAAATAAAGGCTTTTTGATTTGATATTATGTATTTACAGTATGACGAAGAGGACGAAGACTTGACGAGGATGATGAGGATCGGAAAAGGCAACTCTTTGTCTAAGATGGCGGATGGTTAAAATATACCAATAAACAATGAAATGCCGAATTGATAAAAACGCGGAAAAACTCGATGCCACGTATTTTAAACTCCCGTAATATGCATCCTGTTTTCCATCAAGTAACGATGACGCAAACCATTCCTTAACTACATATTTCAATACTGGTACCGAACTCACCCAGATAAATATTACTTGACGTTTCTTATCACAAACAATCATAGCTTATGCATTCTAACTCGCTTCAATACCCTCCTACAAGTATATGTGATTTAAAAACTATACTTATATAATTGTGTTGTATATGACAGGTACATGATTTGAAAATTGAATTATTTTTAAACAATAATTAAAACTGACTTCCAAAGTAAAAATGCACAAAAAAGTATGAAATAAAACTTGTTATCTCAATAATTCTCCTTTTAAATTCGGCTAAAATTTTAACTATTTCTTTACTCAATCTTCATAATTTTGAAGTCATATGAAATGTCTGTGTGTTCTAAGTACTAAGTTATTTTTAGGATTTTTAATTTAACTAAAACTGAATATCCACCATTAGTTTGGAGACCGGGACGGTTGGCTATAGGGGTAGGTAGACTAAGTAACGATAACTCGCCACCATCACTTGTTTTTCATCAACAAATCACGAGCGACGATGCCTCCCCGCGACCCGCTAAACTTGTGCGAAGCGAGCCGCTGCAGTCGCGCGGCGTTCGTGAGTGGCATCACATGTCGTATTTTTGGTCTCGGTAAGTATTTTTTTTTCGTTCGTACTTTTTTGTTATTGTGCTTATGGATATGTTAAAAACAATGTTGTTCTTATGCCAAATGTAAATATGATAGTTTATTCTATATTACACAGTATTGCTTCCATGCTAGTGCCAGAGTTCGCATATGATACGCAAGTAAAATAGAAAGTGGCGTCAAGGGCTGGTTGACAAATTTTTTTCGGGGTAGGTAGGTAGACTAATTAGTTAATCAACCCCTTTAAATTAAGTATAACATTTTATACTTATTTTGAAGAATTGTGTGGGATAATGGTTAATGTGCATCATCATAATGTTCTAATCTGATGGATCCTGTATTGCCTGAAAGATAAAGGTCATCTAGTATCATTTGCGAATATTCTTCTGTTCTTGATGAAGAACACGTACAAGAAGAAAGAGAAATATAAAACATACATACAGTCAGGTATTGATGCACGTCCATTTGAAACGCCACCTCCACCTGGATTTAATCAAGATATACTTCCACATATCGAACCACACCTATGTTTAACACCACCTCCACCTGAATCCAATCTAGGTTTTCTTTTACCTGAAGATATTAGACCATTTCCGAAAGCAACACCACGACTAAGAAGTAGAATAAACATACGAAAGCACCATATATATGGTGCTTTTACGTTTTGATTTATTTAAAAACATAAATTATACAGACACTCCTGAGAAAGAAAATTTTCTTGAAAACAAAATGAAGCAAATACGAAAGGATACTTTAAAAAAGATGAAAAATAAAAAACTACCCCAGAAACAAAAGGATAAAACAAGGGAACAGGCAAGGGCAAAGGAAAGGGGAAGGAAAATAAAACTAAAAATAACGATAATCTTACAGATATAAGCGACGACGATGTCTCAATTTGTCTGGAATGAACCGATCCTATTCATTCATTCGAATCCTATTCAGCCAGTACACCTGGTGAAGAGTGGATTCGGTGCATTACGTGTAAGCTATGGGCTCATTCTAAATGTGCAAATGGCAATTCGCTATTTTACAAATATAAGAATTGTAATTCTGATTTAGAAGACTAACATGACGGTCTGATTTTAGATAGATCTTTACTAGATCTTAGATAAAATGAGACAGGTTGTATTCATAGTTAGATTTAGTTTTACAAAAGAAAACTTTTGTTTTGGTAAAAGATTAAAGTAGTTGTGACAATCACTATTTCAAAGATGATAATATTTTGTTAGGAGATATACTTAAAAACAATAATATGAGACTGATTGTTCTATTTTCATTATTAAGTTAATTAAAAAGAAGAAGTATTCTGTTTTAATAGTTTATAATATTACATACTCACAAGTTTATGTATGTTGAATAATATGTTCATAAAAGCAATGTGATCTTTGATTAGCGATTTATTATAATAATTCAAGTTACAATTAAGTTTGAAACAGAAAGTACAAAATTAATTTTACTTATTGTTAATTTAAGTTTTTTTTTTAATAGTTTAATAAGAGACTGCAATCTTTATTAAAGTTCTTTATTAACGGAGAATGGAACTCAAATTTAAGGATGTTTGTAATTAAATAAAAAGTTTCTATCATTCAATAAATTTTAATGTTTTATTTTATACTAATACTCTTTATTTACACTTATTACCTAGGTCAACCTACCCCATGCTTATGGTCAACTTACCCGGGATATGGGGTAGGTTGTCAAGCGTCAGGGGTTTAGAAAATCGACTAAATAAGTATTATAATGATAAATATATAGGTTATAGATTAGTCTTTTATGTTGGTTAATATATATATATATATATATATATGAATAGTTCTTCTATCTGTATCAATCGTTGTTTTTGTAATATTATGTTAAACATCAGAGATATACGAGCTTAAATCAAAAGCTAGTCAACCATCCCCGGTCTCCCTACAAAATATTTTAACACCTCACATTCAGTGCAATTAAAAAAACATCATTTTCATTTGTTAAACTACAAATTACAAAACAGCAAAGTGTTCATATCAGGTTGATATTAGATACAAATAAAAATGGAAAACCAAATATTTATCATCCATTAAGAAACGACAAATCTGAACAAGGGATATTTTATTGACATTGTATTTTTGTGATAAACCAACCAAATAAATTTAAGATGGTTCACAACAGACTTATCAAGGGCCCCATTACATATAAAAACTCCCTATGGAACAAACACATTGTATGGACCCGACCCTAATTTATTGGTCCTACGGGTTCAATCGCTCTAACCGCGTCAGATTACTCAAATATTACACGTTTTTTTGGCCCTTTTAACGAGACGATAGCGGTATTTGCCCTTTGAAAGGTTTCATTTGAATCTAATAGCGTTTTATTGTAACATAATTAAATTTATTGTGATATTTTTAAATGACTCGGTTTTAATGTAAAATTAATGTTTCGTTCTCTGGTATTTCATTGTAAACCTTTTAGGCTTTTAGTGCATTAAAACTTTATATTATGTGTTTTATTTTAAAGGTTAGGTAAGAAAATTCAGGGGCGTTAAGCGTCTGTAGATATTATTATTATTTTAGGTAATTTCATATGAAATTGGCGTTTTGTAAAGGAGGAACATAATAAATTTATTTAATCAAAATATTATACATTGCTATCTATGCAATTTTCCATCTCATATGTAGTTCATTGATTCCTTTACTAAAAATACCATTCGGACAGGAATCAATAAAATCTTGAAGGCACTTTGGACTGCCCCATCGGAGTTGAATTTTATCCCTTGCAAGAAGTTATCCAGATTTCGAAAAAAATGGTAAAATGTTGAGCATGGGAGTACGGTGAATGTTGACATTCCAATTGAGCTCCTCTAATTTGATAGCCGTCTGTTGTGCAGTGGGTGGTCTAGCGTTAGCTATGGTATATAGTTATGGTCTAGCGTCCTGAAGCAGCAGTGGCCTAGAGCGAATGACCAACCTCGGTTGTTTAGCAGCTAGCTTTTCCATCATGATTTCCAGTTGCTGACAATATACATCTGCCGTAATCGTCTGCCAGATTTAAGAATGCTGTAGTGAACGACACCGGCACTAGTCCACCAAACGCTCACAAGTAACTTTTTTTGAGTAAATTTTCGTTTGGGGCAACCAGCCGGTTCGCCAGGGTTCAGCCATTGCGATGAGTGTTTCCGATTATCGTACAGGATCCACTTATCACCACAGGTAATAATTCGATTTAAAATCCCTTAATTATTGTGCGGGTTGAGTAATGTAACGCAGCAGCCGACGCGCGTTTGTCAGTTTGCTGCACTCAATTCATGAGTACCCTACCTTTCAAGTTTTTTCACCTTCCCAATTTGCTTCAAGTGGATTAAAACAGTTTTATCACTAACACCGCAGCTTGCAGCTAACTCGGACGTGGTTTGCGATCCGCTTCCACAATAGCCTTCAATTCTTCGTTATCAACTTTGGTCTCTGGCCGTCCACGGTGCTTGTTCTGCAGGTCGAAATTTCCAGAACGAAAACGTTGGAATCAAAAACGCATTGTTTTTTCTTTTGCGACCTCCTCCTGAGCCGTTTCTGCAGCACTGGTGCCACGGTGGAACTCGTACTCGAAAATAATACGATATTTCAAGTTTTCCATTTTATATTCAGAGTGAGGCAAAGAAAAAACCAAAAGAGGAAAAAGCAAATGAATTACGGTTTTCGAAACACAAATGCATGAGTAAATAGCGGCATAAATTTAAAATTGGAATTCATAACCAAAGAAGATATATTTGAGATCAAAGTGGCCATTACGATAAAACGCCAATTTCATATGTAAGGACCTATCATAATAATATCTTGAATATGATATACGAGGTATATATATATATATATATATATATATATATATATATATATATATATATATATATATATATATTATAATAGTATTCAATACTTTTATTTTATATTATAGTATAAAAGTATTGAATACTTATACTTTCCGTTGTCTGGTCCCCGTAACACAAGTTCTCCGGAAACTTATCACGGGACGTGAAGCGTGAGTAGATACTATTATTATATTTTTAAACTTTATTCAAGCTAAACGCAAAGTCTATAAGCTAAGAGTGCGAGAATCATCATAAAGGTAAGCTACACGGGCACCTGTCGCGTAAACGTGCAATCTCTGTGCCGCTGCGGATGTTGGGGCTTAAGCTTCAGAGTTCATAGTGGGGAGTTGCGAAACTTCATTTTACACCCATGAGGATTGAGTTCAAACAACTTTTGTCGCCACATTGCCTACCGTTATTGTAGATATGAGTTTAAGTCTGAGCTGTTTTGTAATAACTAAACAATGGCGTACAAATAATAATAATAATAATAAATAAGAAATACATATAACATGTGTACTAATTTTGCCGGATAAAAGAAAATGATCTTAAGTTGTTAAGGTATAATATAACTTTTTTTTGTCATAAAGTAGTCCTTTCACAGAAATAATAATCATTAATGATTATCATTGTATGTAAATAAGTGATTATTGAATTTCATGTGACTCAATCAACACACCTATTATTATCAAAATTTCCTAAACCTTCATGTGATTGCTGAACGCTGATACTGTTTTACAAAACCCGTTCACGATTCATACTACAAATAAAAACAGCCATTTTTGTGAATGAGAAACTGCACAAAGGAACGTTGTGTCGCGTCTATAAATGTTGATAAATAAACCAACAACAATATTATTCCTATTCATACAAACTGAGACGGATGCGTCGAGATCTTATTATAATTTCAATTTCCCCTTGAATTCTTTTGGGAATTTCATCCAAAGAGATCAACACTATCACTAACTTTACGACCCACCTCGACGGCATTGCAAGTTACAAGCGATAAGCGTTTTGAAACTTGAAGCTATAGTCGGAGATCTCTTTGCATATGGGTTAATCATAAATATATACTATAATATAATAAAGTAAAATGCATTTATATTCTATTGTAATAACAAAGTAATTGAAACAATATTATTAGAAATTATTAAATAACTAGGTATTGCTCGCGACTTCGTGCGCGCAAATGGAAATCTCGTGGGAACCGTACACTTTGCCACGGTAAAAAGTAGTATAGTATGTCCTTCCCCGTAGTCTACTTTGTATCTATGCCAAATTTCATCAAAACCCGACCAGTAGTTTCGGAGCCTATTTAATGCAAACAAATCTTTCCTTTTATAATAACATTAGTATAGAAAACATTACACCTAGAATTAAAAGTTCATTTTCAATAGTTATGAAGTGTAATGGTTATGTATTAGGTAATAATTTATGATTTTTTCACACACTTAATATAAATATTGCCGTTTTACTTTGTACCACTGGAGGAGCATAAAACGGGGTGAACAGTAAAAGAGACATGGCGTGAGATTTCGGACTAGGTGTGAAGTTGGATAGCATATGTGATTATCGTTTACGACATAAGTGATTTATTTAACAGTATCAGTGGAGACTAGAGTATCTCTCTGATGAAATGCCACTTTACTTTATTGCCTTTAAATCGTTTTTCAAATCTGTTTATTATTCGGATAATGATCTCGTTGTAACTTTATTTTTTTAGTGCGTTATTTGAAGTAATATGCTTTATTGACATAGCTTTGAACTGTGAATTTCGATCGAATTCTCAGAATTGTGAACGTGTATTGAATACGATGTGGCAACTGGCAACACACGCCTACATGAGCAAGTATTTTCAATAGCGACAATAGGATCGAAATTAATTATCCGCACTCTGCCACTCTAAAGATAACGCGGTCTCCACATGTGATAAGTTAAGTAAATAAGTGGTCAATGCTTAAAGCATCTTAAAGCTCTTTCATCAATATTGAATGTCAGACAATAGATTTTATAATATTATTATGACTATAGAGTCATAATAATATTATAAAATCTATTTCATAATATTATATAATATTATGAAATCATACACAAAATATAGATTTTGTGTATGATTTCATTCATGTAAAGTTATGCTCGGTTTTTGTTCTTTGAACGTATTGATGACATCATTGTCATCCTGAAATAATATATTTTTTCCCTAATCACTCTTCGAGCTTCTCTCAAATAATTTTAAACCCTTATTGAACTATACCAGTAACTAACTGAGTGGGTAGGTACTGATGTATACAACCTGAACCCCTATTTCATTTTACTTTTATTGAATTACAAATGAATCGTCTTGATATTATAAACTGATTTTTGGAGTTTGGACCAATCAAAACGGGTTGAACGTTGGTTTGACGTTTATGAGAATACCATTTTGCAGTTTTAACACATCGGGACTGAATCGCAACTGTATTATTGCAGGATTTATTTAGCATAATTGACCTTTTTATTTATGAAATACTGATGTGAGACTAAACAATAAAATTACAAATCTTTCGTACGCCTTCAACAAAACTGAAACGGCAAAATCGCTATGTCTATTTATATAAATCACGTGTCCGCATTTTGAATTTTCTGTTGAAAATGTCAACGTTATGTTTCTCTCATTTCTGTTTTTGTAATTCTCAAGACTGACAAGTGGAGTCTAATTACGCCTTTGTCGTCGCTGTTCTTCGTTGGGTTGGTTAATTCTTCTGCCTTTTATTTTCTGTTTTCATTTTCATTAAAACGTTCAAAGTTGTAAAGCAAGGAAAATAGTTGCAAATGTAACCGAGCTTTGCTCGGAGTTCTCACTAATTAAAAAAATAAAAAAGAATAGCAAAAATATTTATCTGACCGGATTCGAACCCACCACATTCCGAATTTTCGTACAAAGCAAAAATTGTACATACGCATAGGTACCAAACTGCCAATTGGACTGGCATAATAGAGTCAAAATTATTGATATATTGTTCCACGACGAAAGAAGAAACATACATAGCTTAAAAATGCTCAGTTTCCCAGATATAAGACCTAAACACACCGGCATATTTAGCGGAACACAAAAAAAGGTCCATAATAAAAAAAAAATGGTTTTATTTTAAAATCTACTTACTACACTTTTTTTGTTATTGTATTGTATTGTATTAAATTTTCTTTTGTTTTACTTAAAATGAGATCACATTAAGAACAGATTTTGCGAGTAAAGGCTATTTGTGAAAAATGGTACATTTTTGAACTTTTCATGTAACCGGGAAAAGTTAAAATTAATATAAAAATAACAATTAATTAAAGTAGAAAAATGGTGATTAATATCGCGTATTTCCTCAACGTGCTCTTATTAAAGTTTCTACCCGTCTAGGCATACTGAGAATGATGTTATCGATGGTCTCCTGGGATAGTCTCCGCCATTCCTCAACTACGGCGATTCGCAGTTCACCCACGTTGGCAGGAACTGGAATTCTGGACTTAACTTTTCTTTTCAGCAAGTCCCAAACGTACTCTATTGGGTTCATATCCGGTGATCTCGCTGGCCACTCCATAACAGTGATATTCATATCATTAAGATAAGCTTGAGTTACCCGAGCGGTATGCGGCCGAGCATTATCCTGCATAAAAACAAAATCGTCACCGATATATGGGGCAAACGGTACGACATTTTCTTCTAAAACTTCTCTGATATAGCGGTCTGTAGTCAGACTCCCTCTGTCAATCACTATCAAGTCTGTGCGAGCTCGCAAACAAATGCCCGCCCAAACCATTATTGATCCACCACCGTATGCAACTGTAGTTTCAAAATTTGTCTGAATGTATCGTTCTCCTTTGCGTCTGTATATTCTTTGCTTGCCGTCAATTTGATTTAAGAGAATTCTGCACTCATCACTAAACAATACCTTACTCCATTGGTCCGCGTTCCAAAGTCGATGTTCCTGAGCAAATGTTAACCTGTTTCTACAATGATTTACCTCGAGCCTTGGAGCCTTGGCGGGCACAAATGAATCCAAACCAGCTTCTTCGAACCTTCTTCGTACCGTACGCTCACTTACGGTTACACACCGCACTGCTTCTAACTCATGTCGGGCTTGGACGGCCGTCAAACGGGGGTTCCTACGTACACGAAGCCGAATGAAACGATCATCCCTACTCGAAGTGCGTCTTTTTCTGCCTTGTCCTGCTCTTCTCACATAAGTACCGGTCTCCCTAAACCGTTGGATACTGCGATGGATCGTTGAAACTGGTCGACGAAGATCTCTGGATATCACTCTTTTTTAAACGGGCAATTGGCCCACCACACTTACCCACCACTGCAACTCCTGTGTAGCCAGGATCGACAGTGGTAACCAACCGCAAAAACCCTTTGATATGTTCTCAGGGGTGCCCGGGGGATATGCTAAATCTGTCTTGGAACCCGCATCGAAATTAATCAGAAGATTGTAGGAGGAGTAGGAAGTATTCCAGTTTCCCTCCCCAAGCAAAGCGGCGAGACAGCAAAAATTGTGATGACAAAAAGTCAGAATTAAAGGGGAAGCACCACGGGAATAACATGTTTTTTTTTATTTTTATTTTTTTATTTTTTTATGACTACAAGACAGAATGTAATTAAATGTTTTAATTTATAATATGACTTGATTTGAGTTGATTACAATGCATTTATAATGACAAAAAAGTGTTGCATTGTTTCCAATAGTACTTATGACGAAAACGTTTGAAAGCTCGGAAGTTCTTCGCACAGCCCACGAGATCGTCATAGTACATATGGATATCACTCTGTAGGTTTGACCATTTCTTCGCATTTCGAGTGCCCTGGCAATCTCCGTTGGGGCTAACTCCAAAAAGATACGCGATTAAAAAAAAACTAACAAAAAACAGTATTTCTATGAAATTTTAAATCAAACTCAGAAGGAAGAAATACTCGAAGTTCGCTCCAGATAAGGTGTATTTGAACAAATCACTCTGTAGGTTTGACCATTTCTTCGCATTTCGAGTGCCCTGGCAATCTCCGTTGGGGCTAAGTCAGGCATAATTCAGTCCTCAACTCCAAAAAGATACGCGATTAAAAAAAACTAACAAAAAACTATTTCAATTAAATTTTAAATCAAACTCAGAAGGAAGAAATACTCGAAGTTCGCTCCAGATAAGGTGTATTTGAATAAAATTAAAACAATTGCATAAAATGTGATGTTCAGTTGTTTTCTTAATTTGAAAATATTTCTTTTTAAATTAAATGACGTATAAACCAGCCAGCAACCTTATATGATACTGATATCAAACCTTTATTTTATAAATATGCCGGTGTGTGTACTTAGCTAGTTCGATTTTCTTTAAAGTATAAGATGAAGTGATATTTTCACTTTATGTTGCATATTAATTATAAAAAAATTGCGCTTGCGATGTGAATGTAAAACACAATATTCTTCATAATTATATTATAGCGATATACATACCATGATTTAGTTTGGTATTTCTAGTGGCCCTTCTAGTTTTCTTATGGCCTTCAAAAAATAAAATCAATGACGTCACTAATGCCGTATTTTTCAATCAACCCTCACTAACGTACGTGCCGCAAAAGTTCTCGTCTCACTAGAGCTGTCTTGACGAGATGGATACGTTAGCACTAATCCTATAACATTGTAACAACGTCATAGACAGAGTTCTGCGGTAAACTTTTGTTTTTATTATCCTCCTACCGTCGCTTTACGACCTGCCTGTCTTCGGAGCACGTTTTACATTAACTACTCAAAAAACCCACAAGGTAATTTGTGTTTTCACAAACATTTCAGCATTCCTCGAAACATCCTTTACAACATAATTTAAGACCACACGTTTTTTGCGTAGACATACTTTTTTGTCTTGCTGAGACATATTGTTCCGGACCTTTATTTGTTTACTAATACCAAATTAGAATTGGCATCGGTAAACAATACCAATTCTGGGAAGAGGTGGGGGTGGTGGCGATTAAAATAATAAGTTATTTTAAAATAGATGTGCAAAGTTGGTATGAATCAGTTATATTTTGGTTTAAATAATATACTTTTATCAACAGAGATATAAAACTGCCTACTTTGCTTCCGTTTGGATTAATAATATTTGCAAATTTAAATATTATCGTGGGAAGATCTGATTGCTTCCCATAATGATTTGTTTTTCTTATCGGTCTTGCTATTAATTCCCAATCCAGACATATAAATTAATTAATGAGAATAGTTCTGTGGGTATTCCGATTTATACACACGAGCACCATTTCAAGCGAAGTGCCCTACTCAAACGCGAGTTTAATAACATCTTTGTTATCCACTGCGGGACCGGAGCCGTCACCTGCCAATTCATGTATACATTAACCGTCAATGTTATTTATGGCATAGCAATAAATTCGAGTTGGACGAGCCCTGGCGAGATGGATATGTCTAAACGTGCTCATATAATATTGTATCAATATTGTATCAATAAATATTGCAGCTGGGTCTTAGAATCTATCCAAATATTTATGTTTTAATTTGCGTAAAATAAACATTATATTCCGCTTCACCGATTTTATAACTTCATTTTATTTTCCCTTTGAACTATTTCATTGGCATTAAAATATCTTTTGATTACTATAGTTTACTTTGTGTACGACGATAATTAAATTTAGGTGTAAATATAATATTCATAAAGCAGTTTTATCGGTAATAAGTTAATAACTGTCGCTGTTAATAGCTGTGTCACAAATTTTATGAATGACGTCGATAGTAAAAGTCTATAATTATGACGTTACTCTAGAGTTTGTTTGTATATTATATAAACGTTATTAGGTCCCCAAATAGACTAATAAATAATCATCAAACGAACGATTACTAGTGCTCTAAAAATTAACGTTGAAGCCCTGCGGACAACATATTAATATTATAGTTGTCTTTCTGAAATAATGGTAAAGGAAATTTATTACAATAGGTATTATGTAAAGTTACTTAATAATAATAGAAGCAGCATCTGTAGCCTGTGAGATGATGTTTCTATCTAAGTTTAATTTTTTTTCAGAATACTCAATTTTTCTAAACTTCATTAATGTTCAGCCTTGCTTCTACTACTTCAAGTTTTTTCTTTTTTCTTACAAGAGCTCATTTTATCAGCTCTTTAAAGTAATTGTCACTGAGGTACGAGCTAAGATCGTTTAAAAAGTTAATGGGTAGGCTGGATCTTTTCTAAATCATTTAGTTATACCTAGGCAACTAAGTTTTGCTCGGAGTTGTAGTAAATTAAAAAAATAAAAAGAATCACAAAAATATTTATGTGACCGAGATTCGAACCCACCACATTCCATATTTCCGTACAACTCAAAAATTATACATGGTATGCGTTACCAAGCTGCCAATCAGACTGACATAATAGAGTCGAAATTATTGATATATTGCACGAAGAAAGAAAAAAATATATTTAGCTTAAAAATGCATAGTTTCCAAGGGATAAGACCTAGATCGATTTTTCTCCCCCAAATCTCCCTGTATAGTAAATTATATAGTAATACTTGCAGCCGTTGACAAGATTCCGATTATATGTAGATATATAAGATTGTCTTTATTACAACAAGTACAAGATTGTTTAAAGTATAAGATATTTATAAATTTGACATGAATTAACTACAAATATTTTTACAAAATATCTAGTGAATAATCTGAGTTTATAAGATTAAATTTACTCTTTTGTGAAAAAATCTGCAATAAGCTAGTTAACCTTAGCCTGACCTATTTCAGACTGAGCCCTACACAATACTAGGCTAATCAAAATTTGTCTACAAACATCAGGTCGAAACGAGTGCATCTTCACAATAGGTTGAGGCAATTCGGAACCTCCATGCTCCGCTCTTTTGTGCAGAGTGAATGGAACGAAAAAGCTTACGATGAATAAAATTACTACGAAATTGTGCCGATTTTTAAGCTGCCATTGTTTAGTTTTTTAGCAAAAGTAACGCCGTTTAAAGTAAACAGATTTTATTTCTATGCTGTTGCTTTATAGAAAACTTAATAATTATTATAATAATAACTCTTATTTATAGTCGACCCATGATGAAGCCTACACAATATACTTAGTCTGGCCATAAATACTGTTACAATTAAAAATAAACAAAATATTACATTTGAATTTGGAATCTGTCATTTTATATGATTGTTCATTAGGTTTTCTCATTTTGGCGCCAATACATTGTACAATATTTTGCGATATTAAAATGGAGTGGGGTGATAAAGAGAAGCGAATCACTGTGATCGCATTACACAAAGTAGGTATGGAGCCAAATGCAATTTTAAAACTCTCTATACCCTTGGTATTAGTAAAATGCTTGTGTACCGGGCTATTAATAGGTACAATGAGACCTTCTCTGCTTGTGACAGAACAAGATCTGGCCGTCCACACGTTGTTCATACGAAAAAGGTGCTCAAAGCAGTTAGGGAAAGAATTCGAAGAATCCTGTCCGAAAGCAAAAGATTTTATCTCGGGAGAAGAAGATTGCACCTAGAACCATGTCGCGTATTTTAAAAGATGACTTAGGACTTGCAGCCTACAAGAGATGTACTGGTCATTTCTTAACTGATAATTTAAAAAAAATAGGGTGGTGAAATCGAAAGAACTACTGAAGCGGTACGCAAAGCGAGGTTACAGAAAAAATTTGTTTACGGATAAGAAAATTTTTACAATTGAGCAACATTTTAACAAAAAAAATGACCGTATTTATGCTCAAAGCTCTAAGAAAGCTTCCCAATTAGTCGACAGAGTGCAACGTGGGCACTATCCGACCTCAGTGATGATTTGGTGGGGTATTAGCTATGAAGGAGTGACTGAGCCATACTTTTGAGAAAAAGTTATCAAAACATCGGCACAAATGTATCAAGATACCATTCTTATAAAGGTAGTGAAGCCCCTTAACAATACCATGTTCAATAACCAAGAATGGTCCTTCCAGCAAGACTCGGCGCCGGGTCATAAAGCTCGGTCTACGCAGTCTTGGTTCGAAACGAACGTTTCGGACTTCATCACAGCTGAAGACTGGCCATCGTCTAGTGCCGATCTTAATCCGCTGGATTATGATTTATGGTCAGTTTTAGAGAGTACGGCTTGCTCTAAACGCCACGATAGTTCGGAGTCCCTAAAACGATCCGTACGATTGGCAGTGAAGAATTTTCCCATGGAAAGAGTGCGTGCTTCTATTGATAACTGGCCTCAACGTTTAAAGGACTGTATTACAGCCAATGGAGACCACTTCGAATAAGCTTTTTATATTTTAAATTGTTTTATATTTATGTATTAAACTAAGACACTATAAAAGTAATAAATGTTATTTGCAATACAAAAAATATTTTTTTCTTTGTTTCAGTACTTATGGCAAGACTAGGTACATGGATTATTTTTGTATTTTGTACCTACTACTAAATTCTATGTATTTTATACTGTAGACTTATCTCTTAATTATGAGCTTGTAGTTGCCAGTAACAACATCCGGCACAATCTCGGCGCAAAGTGTTTCCCTTTACCCCTAAACATATCTGTAGAAAGACCTTTCCGTATTTTACACCGAGTAAGTAACAAACCAACCCAATAAGCGGTGCCGTCGGATTCATTATAAATCTCTTTTATATAAAAAATTAATTCAACCATTCAACGGAATCAAACAAAGAGGGTTGGGACCAAATTAAAATTTTGGGAAGTCTGTGTTTAACCCGAATCTAATCAATGTCCTGCTGGGATACCCTTTTTAAGGTAAAGGGCGGCACGGAAATTGAGTTTAAATTTGAATTTTCAATTAAGATCCTCATAACATGTCAGAGTATAATTATTTCCAACTCTGCCTTTTTAGGCATTTTAAAGCACAAATTGCTCGTGATTGTCTATAACTGCCCACAATCAGAGTTTATGACGAATGTGTAGAACTATTAAATGCGATCATCGTCTTTCTTAATTTATTAAAATAAATAAATTATTCTTACAAAATAGAGAAAATAAAGAGCCTTCGCGTACAGCGTGTTTAAAATGTATTTTTGTTTCTGTAGTAAAATACGTGACATAAGTATAAAATATGCAAACAGTAACATCTAACTCTGAGTAATAAAATAAAACTAATGTTATAAATATACTTACTATTTTAGATTACCAATAAAATTGATATACTTATTAAAAAATTCGGTTCGTTTATAATTTCAATAAATATATAGGCACCACAAATACCGCCTACACGTTAACTAATAAATACACTTAGAACTTCAAAAAGCCATTCTCTCACCACAGGATACTTAAGATCCGGTGAGAAAAAAATATTTCAACCCGCAGCTGCCCGAGCACCCGTGTGGAGAGACAATGATCTGTTTATTTTAATGTAACATATGGTTCTGTATTTAGCTTGTTCCACTTTGATCCGTCATACAAAAACAAATGCACATGGTTAAGTTTTTCACGTTGTAGGAGTTTTAGGTAGTTAAGATATATCGTAAGACCATTTAGACCGTTGTCAAATAAAATTTTACGAAAAAACTAGATTTTTACACATTCTTTAGTTTAGAGTAATCTGTAATTTTAGTATTAGTGATTAGTTATTTAAGTATGTAATGAAAAAATTGTAGAATCAAAACTTCAACAATTCTTATCTACACCATATTATAATGTAATCCTCTAAAAACCTTCACATTATAAGCGGTTGTCAGTGGCTTTTACCCAAAAAGTTAACCTTCTGAAATGCTCAAATGCTCGACGTTTAAATAGAGACATTTAGAAATAAACTTTTCACATAAAATATTAAGCTTCCAACATTTTTTTTCTTCACCCACCTTGGCTTATTAGGCTGCTTATCACATCTGCAGGGTTTTTTAAACTTCAGTTTTGTATTTTCCGTTACGGTTTCAATTTCAAATTTACTTTAGTACATAGATAAAATTTAAGCTTTCTGTAGTTTATATATTTGTCTAGTTAATGGCTCACAAACTGTGTTTACTCGAATTTCCATATTCCATATGAAGGAATCTCCAAAACAAATAGACGAAAACTGGAAAAGGAGCTGTTTATTGCAAAAGTAGCTTTCGTTATTTACTCAACACAAATGAAGAAACGTCTTCCATTTGTAGTTGCCAAAAACGTATAAAAGAAACAATTGAGGCGGTCGCAAGTGGAACAAACAGGCTGCAGCTGCTGACTGTCTGTCCATCCCTCCTTGAACTCTGTATACGTTTGTGTAAATAAACTGAACGCTTCTTGGGAAGTGCTCCGAGCGTTATACATATAAAGTAAGACTATATTTGACACAGCGGGCGTTTAGCCTGTTAAAGGAAACACATTTGAAATTTGAAAAGTCTCCTTAAAAATATTTTTATAAGAAAAGATTTTGCTATATTTTCCACGATGGAAATTAGATTTTCACCTTAATCTGGCTTATCCTGTCCTTCATACTAGAACGCGAGGTTGCTTTGAGGCGATGTTAATGGATAGAAAAGCGGTAATATCCGGACAAGCTTGCACCTTATTACAGCTATCTATGAAAACATTGTAAATGACACTTAAACTGGGTTTTAATATTATAAATATGTTTTATCACCGTAACTTTACATAAAATTTTGTACTTGCTAGTTTATCTACGAATACCTTTATAAATAGGTATCTACGTAAATGTATCTTTTTATTTATTGCAGTATGAAAAAAAGAATAACCAATTAAAACAATATTAATTAATTTGAAAATAAATAGAATAATTACTTACGTCAAGCTCTTTGCTATGGCCCGATGCTTGTGTCAAAAGAGTTAGAGCATCACAGACGGCGTTGATACTATAATACTTTATGTTAAGATAAAATATCGTTTGCAATACAGTTCGTATGAACTATAACAGACGGCTAAGATACTTTATAATATTTTCATATCACGTACTGTAATATGAAATATATAGGCATTTTAAGATAAAATATTATAGTATCTTCGCCGTCTGTGACGTTCTTTACAGGGTATCTTAAGTTCTCACCCAACCCTTAAATAACTTCCCTTCGAGTGTAAATTTAAAAGTAGTTAATCACTTAAGCAGCTTCAAGCTCGTAAATTTTGGAGGAAATGTGTAGATTTATTATCTTTGCAATAATCTATATCCCCCTAAACTTAATTTTAAACTCCTCAACAGGAAGTCGTCTTACTTGAAAAGCAGTAGATTTTTTTCCTGTGTTTCTAAGAACATGTATAACTTAATCTTCAACCACTATCAACGCTCATTCTACCAAATAAATCTTTGTCTACCTACTTCTTTAGCATTTTTAGTGATGTAGGGAAACTACCATGAAAGCAAAAATAAAGTGAGAATTTTATATTGTTAAATAATGAAAGCCTCCATTTTGTTCCAAATATAAATATACCCTGTTCTTATCAAATCACATTTCTGTGGCACCTTTTCAATATGATCCAGTTGGTTGTGGGAGCAAAAATAACAGAAAACATACCGAATCCGTGTGACCTAAAACTGTTGTATAACGTATTTCATCTCGATTCTCGACGCACTGCGTAGTCAATATTTGATCGCGACAAATACTAAACAATTTTGCGTGCTTTTTCCCATACGTACAACAAAATCCAACCTATTCTACCAGCCGGCGAATCGTGATGTTTTGAAGTTTATTTTTTTAATGCAAAATTCAATTTTTCGCGAACTCGTAGTTCTTGTGTACCTGCGCCAGAGGAAAAACATTTTAGTGGCAAAGCAAAATATGAGTGTAGTGCCTTTTTAATAGACTATGAAACAAAGAAAGTTTCTTTTTAGTTTTATGATATTGAAAATACTTTTGCGGTAGATTTAAAACAGTACTGAGATGGGTATTAAACCGGAATCAATAGAAAACACGTGTGACTACTTATGCTACTTACCTATTGTTTTTCTCTGGTAATCTTTAATCTGATTAATGTTCACAGACTTATTTCTGAAAATCACAACATAGCATTTGTCTAAAGATTTTATATAACAGTTTTTACATTATAGTTCTAGTTACAAAATAGAAAAGATCATTTCTTTTTCCTTTTTTCCGTCGTTGGTTATACCTTTAATTTTTAATTTATTGTACTTATAAGATATAATACTTTTATGTCAGTTTCTAAAAAATAAATTATTATCATCATTTAAAAGCACTCGAATCTTATAGTGGTAGCTCGAAATATTTTGCTGTCCGGGCTCGATTTCTAAATAAAAACACATTAGCTATGGCCATATTAGGTATATTAATTCCTCGACAATCAGCATTAGTCTCAAATATAGCTATGTAACTATTTATTTTATTATATGAAATAATTACTTAATTTATAATAAACTAACTGTTGCCCGCGGCTCCGCCCGCGTATATACAGTATCCCTCGGGAACACTGTACTTTTTCGGGATAAAAAGTATCCTATGTTTTAATCCAAAGCTTAAACTACAACCATACCAAATTCAATCGGAATCCGTTCAGTAGTTTTTGCGTGAAAGAGTAACAAACATCCATCCATCCATCCTCACAAACTTTCACATTTATAATATTACTGGGATAATAACATCATATTGTATACAAACGCTTTATGTATTGCTTAGGTTTTCTGATTTAGAGGGCTTTTCGTGGCTTGGCAGAATAATTGTGAAAACTGTATTGTTTCTACTTTTTTCAATTAAGCAACAAACTAACGCCATTGTAAAACAACTTAAAGAACTTTTTATATTTCGCCACGACAAATCGCATTATTCTTCATAAAATCGTTCCCCGGATGCCGCTAATTCTAGAAACTTCGCGGTGTGCCGTGGCGACACCTGGCGGCCATTTTGAAAACTTGAAAAGGACTTATTTTATATGTCGTTTGTCTCCAATGGCACTATAAATGCACTCAAATTTTCAGCGTTTACCCTTAATAGGATCTTGTTATCTATTTACGTTTGTGTCAATTAAAATACTTTATTTTGATCGCGTTACCTGGGTTGCGACTTGCGATAAGCGAACATTTATTAAATGCATTGACGTATATATTATAAGCCAGGCATGTTGAAGCAAAAAGTGTCAAATTTCTATCGCATAAAACCGGCAAATTATTGAATGACGACGTTTTTAACAAATAGTTATTGGTAGATAGGTTATTGAAACCGGCCGTTAGAGGTGTATGTAAAATTCAAGATGTTCCACAATTTATATTTTCTAAGTTTGTTGCCCGTATGCACTATGACATGTTATCTAAAATGCGTGGTGCAACTGTGGGCGGGAATAATTATTATCTATATTGTTTATGGCCTCTTCGAACGCACATGGGACGCACTGTCACGAATATGCCAGTCTATTTACCCCGTGTCATGTTTTAGTAATTTTATTTCACCAATTTAAGAAAAACAATGTTGCCAGTATAACAGCATTTATTTAAATACAATTTCTAGTTAATGCAATTTTAGGTGGGTAGTGGGCATCCACATTTTTATACACTAAACTTTTGTAGCGCGATGAATTATAATAAACACGTTTTTAGGGTTCCGTAATACCCATGGGACCCTTATAATTTCGCTCTTTCCGTCCGTCTGTCTGTCTGTCTGTCCGCGCCTCTAGATTTTATTATTATGAATATTAAGAGATGAAATTTGGCATAGTTAAAGGCTGTGTTTGGATCTCGGTTTTAGCATCATAAAATAAAAATAATTTTACATTTTAGGGGTGGCTCTCCATACATTTTAATTGTGAATTGGAGGTGAAAAATATTTTTTTCCCTATACCCTATCGTTGAATAGGTCTTTTAAAATAAAGGCAAGGTTTCATACGTCATGACTGTTTTACAAAGTGAACAGTTTTCGAGCAACGGCCTCCAAAGTGGTTTGTAAGTTGGTGGCATTTCTAAACTATGACACTTAGAAAATTGAAATTTTTCATGCTGATAGATTATGCTAAATATTCTTTAGGAAAATTGTTTTAAACGAAATCATACAGTAACTTTTGAAGTAATTAAAAAAAAAAACTTATTACGCGTTAATAGTTATGGAACCCTCCTTAGACATGTCCTGACATACTCTTGGTTAGATTATTTTTAAACTAATATAATTAATTTAAATTACCAAGAATTAAAAATTGAATATGCAATTAAAGGTAATCAAAATAACCAAAATTATTTTCTATAAATGCGGACTTTATTTGAATTGAAGCACAGTAATTATTAAAAAAAAAAATTCAAACTTATTTAGAGGCGTTGAGAATAAAATGACGTCACGTCACGACACGCGTCACCCGATTTTGGATATAACGCCAGCGATATAACGCCATATGTCGGACTACTACGCTACATATATTTCTTACATATCAACAAAACTTTCTAAAGTACGATTTTCTATTCTTTTTTGAATACTGTGCTTTAGGCACGATGAGAGTATTTTTGGATTTAAAATGATGAATGATGTTTCAGTTTCGCTGTTGTTTCGCCACTTGTATAGTGCCACTTATATACGTCATGTTTTTTCTTAAGAAATACCTATTTGCAACTTATAAATATTGTTTATTTCATTATATCGTATATTGTATTAGTCTTCTAGTAAACACGAAAGTAACGTAGAAAAAACTTTCTCTCTTTTTTATTTTGAGCCGTAAAAATATAGAAACACATAAAACAGGAGTGCTAACGCATATATAAATCAATGTTTGTGTGCAATAAAACAAGTATAAAACGCCAACATAAATTACTTTAAGTCCTATACTTATCAAAGTAAGTGAGACTGTGTGGGAATCGGTGTTACAGATGCTCCAATATTGTCTTTTTTACGCTGGTAACACCGACATTCGTTACGTTTTATGTTATAACTTTACTATAAAGCTCACTTATGCAGTTCTTATCATCTTTGGCCACTAAAATGACTTATAATAAAGATATAATTTAAGTTTTATCTGTGTATATATTAATAAGAAATATAATAATTATTATAGCAGTGTAAATAGGAAATGTTGAGCTTATCATAATTATATTAAATAACAGTTAAGATAATTCTCCGCGGGTTATAACGTGTATCAATCAAAACTTAAAACTTCTGTTTGATATAAGTGTCAAAATAATACTAACAAAATCTTATTTGAATAATGTTGTAATAAGAAGGCATCAGGTGTCAGCTAATAAATAAATCTCTACATACGCTCGATACTAACAAGGTATTTACAACACGGCTCAACTGTCAACTACAACAAGCAACATACTATGTAAATTACTGTTTAGATATCATAATTCAATGCTAATCGTCTTGTAATTTTAATTGGGCAGTAAGAAAATAACGAGCTTATTAGGCTATGTTTGTAGAGCTTGAAATTAAAATTTGCTTGATCTATGTCATGTTATGTTATAGAAAGGTATTATTTTTATATTTAAGAAAATTAAAATAGAACTTACCACACAGAAGTAAAAAATTATAAAATGGTAGTTAGAAGTTAATGTGGTTGACTCATACCTAATACTCCGCTCTCGTGAGGTATCTACGCGTAATCGCGGAAGTACGGCGATACACTGTCAATATTCAAGTTTCTCAAGGTTTCCCGGTGTTTCCTGGATAGGCCCCATGATTATAGATAGTATTTTGATATCAAAAACTGTGCGAGCAATAAAATACAGTTTGTGTATGAACATAATTAAAAAACGTACTCATAAAAATCAGTTGTACATTCACAGACAAAAGTAACATTGATTTGTAAAACTTTTGTGGATATTTAATGTTCCCAACAGACAATATGTTGTATTTCACGCGTTGTGAAGATATATTGAGGCATAAGTGTAATTATTTTCCTCCCACATGACTCATTATCACCTTGGGAACAATAAAATACTGATCGAAAATAATCAATACGCACACAGCTACCTTATCAATGAAGTTTCATTACAAATGGCTTTTGTAATATGTAATGGCTATCAACATTATTGCTACATGATCAATTTTTTTAAGTTACGTCATCTATCTCAATAAAATCATTGAAACCCAGGTTTATTCTTTAAATATATCGTAAAATATACACCAATTTGTCTTTGCTCTGTAATAAACAAAAACGTGTTCTTTTATATTTTTACCAAGCTTTTGACTACACATGATACGTGACAGATTTTTATCTAAGAGTCAATTATAATCTTATACTTTAAAGAAGACAATCTTGTAAATATATAATCGGTTGCTCGAAAACGGCTGCTGCTTCAATTACCATGAGTATGCAGGGAGTTTTGGGGGAGTACCTAAAATCGATCTAGCTTGGTCTTATCCCTGGGAAACTGCTCATTTCCAAGCTATATAATATTACAATATTTCTTTTGTCGTGCAACAATATATCAATAATTTCGACTCTATGTCTGACTCATCGGCAGTTTGGTATCTTCAGTCTTCCCGCTCAGTTTTTTTTCAGAACTCCCAGCAAAGTTCTGTTACCCAGGTAGGTACTATTATATGTTTGTGTAACAAGAGCCTAAATAACTAGCAAAACTCGAATCTCCGGGATCAAGTCTGTAACAAGCTGCTTTGTCATTTCCATATCCGCACAGGTGTTTGACATAAGCTTAAAACTTACCTCACCGCCGCTTAGTAAGCTCCGAAGATGTGGGGAAATGGCTTCAGCAACTTAAGATATTCATGAACTAACAAGGTAATTGCAAACTTCCTTAATATTTTGTGTCCACATTTATAAAATATTAACAACTTTACAAATAACCTAAAGAAATTGATATACAATATGGTATTAATATATCTTCATCGATAGGTTTTAGTCGGTAGCAAGCAGGCCACCTACTTGATAGTGGTATTACAAGTTTAATATTATATATGTACCTACCTGGGTAACGGAACTTTGCTCGGAGATCAGAAAAAAAAAACTGACCGGGATTCGAACCCACCACATTCCGAATTTTCTAACAAAGCAAAAATTATACATACGCATACCAAACTGCCATTTTGATATATTGTTGCACGACGAAACGAAAGAAAAAACATACATAGCTTAAAAATGCGCAGATTCCCATGGATAAGACCTCTCTCCCCTAAAACTCCCTGCATATTAAATTTCATGGTAATACTTACAGCCGTTTTTTATAAACCGATTAACCTGACTGATACTAACGTTCGATACCAAGAGTCAAGACCAAAGATCAATTTCCTATGAACAGCTCACTTAAGAAATTTATACCGAGAACGGGCTTTAAGCAAAACGCGGCCTCTAATCAACAGCGCTTCCGAGATGCGGCTCGTTATGACATAAGTGGCAGTCGACCGGATCAAAATCGATTGCACATTTCTATTGGAAATTGCCGTAGAATTTATCATTCATGTTTACTACTAGAGTTTTTGCTTGTTTTTTTCAGTTTTTATTTTACAGAAAAAAGTGTACATCGCTTGATGGTAAGGGATTACTGACAGTCACGTACTATGTGCGTTAGCGGTCTTTTTTTTTGCCGGCAACAATGCGGTTGAGTATTGCGTACCACACCACGCGTAACACGTTTCCCTTATTATCTACAGTCCACAGGCGAAGCAAACTTCAAAATTATCCCTAACTGATTAAAAAAAAAGAGATAATATTATATCGAAGTTTATTTATAATAAAAATCGCAATGAAATTTATCTAACGTCTACGAAGTAATCTTGAAAAGCAAATGAAACGGAACTCGTTCTGGTTCTCGTAGAAATGTAATAGTCAGTAAAAAATAACGAATCAACTTATTTCAATAGTTTTCATTCTCATCAAGATTATACACATTTAACACACTCAAGTTAAAAATATATGCATTTTATTTTTTTAACATTTCACTTCGCGTAATTACTTAAACCAATTCCATATTCGTCAGTGCAAAAGTGTAATTTAAAATTCAAGTTTCAATAAAGTTATCTAGTAAGTGTCAGTGCAATGGCTCGTATCTTCTGTAGACACAATGCGTAGTGAGTTCCACGCGGAGTGTGGCCATAAGTTTGGAGTTTTGGGGGAGAAAGTTGTTAAAAATATTATGTACTTTCAAAGCAAAACATCGTAACCAATGACTGTGAATACCGCTATCTAACTGGTAGACAGCAGCCTTATCATTCTTAAGTTGAGGATAGATCAGTAGGTATATCTACGGAACGTTAGCGGTCGATCATACTTACTGTCCATTATTTTACAGAGGCGTTGTTTTGTGCTTTTGTACTGACTAACTAGGAATACAAAAGGTGAAAAAAAAAATATTATTATTAACTAGCTCGTTGTGTTGTGTTCTATTTCTTAAAAAAGTTATTTTCTTGTAATACCTTTGTTGATTAACTGAGGTACCTAAATCTATAAAACTAATAAGAAAAAAAACGTGTTTTTTCCATTTTCTTTACGTTGTAACGTATAGTGTAAAGAAAATGTAAAAACACGTTTATTTTCTTACCTAAACTAACTGGTCAGTTGGAATTTTTAATTCTTGTAAATATATATTTAATCAGATTCTCGGACACGGCTTCATGTAATTTAGTATGCAGTTTGGAGGGTGGAAATTGAGCTAGCATTAGCTAGCTTATCACAGGGAAACTGCGAAATTTTGAGTTATTATATATTTTTTATTTCGTTGCGTAATAAGATATGACTTATTTCACTCTTTAATTATCAAAGCCCGTGGATAGCAACGTAATGATAGAACTTTTTGCATTATTGGCAAATTAGTATTTCAATTTGATTCCCGGTACACTAATATTTTTGTGATATTTTTATTTAAACCTATCGATATCTGTTATTTTTGTCCCGTACGACGTCCTAGAATTTTGAGCAAAACTCTATCTCCCAAGTTAATGTTTGGTTAATGTTATAATATTATTCAACCTTTTAAGTTTGAACTATATTATATTCATTAACTTTCTAACGTACTTTAAAATTACCCTTCGTTTTATTAGGTAAATATTACCAGAAATAAATTAATTTAATATTTCTTTACAATAATTTACTGCTTTCATGAAAATACACTTTTTTCTATTAAAGGCTAAATCTCTTTTTATGAGTTTCTTACTGACTAGAAATAATTATGCATGTGCTATCGGGGAAACTAATTCATAAGAAGGTTGACTGTTATCATAATTTGTTTTTATTATGTTATTATGATATCAAACTGACATACAGTCTTTGATGGCGTTGTATAGTGAGTAGTGACTGCATGTCGTCATTATAATACAAATAAATTATGAGAATACCTGCTTATGAATTACATTTTCGGTTAGTACTTAAAATATTATAAGTGTAATTTTCAAAATATTGTTATGAATTAAATAAAAAGGTATATGAATATTTTATTGTTGTATTGTAAACGCTATTATCCTATTACACTCTAAAGCATTATTTTGTTTTGACGGATTATCGCAATCGTTTGTTTTATAAGTTTATTTATTTATTTATTTATTTTTTATTATAAGTGTAATTTTCAAAATATTGTTTTGAATTAAATAAAAAGGTATATGAATATTTTATTGTTGTAGTGTAAACGCTATTATCCTGTTACACTCTAAAGCATTATTTTGTTCTGACGGTTTATCGCAATCGTTTTTTTTTTAGTCAATATGATCCAAATGTTGAGGTGTTGATGTGGTCTCCCTAGTCCGCATGTGTTCAGAGCACGTGTTTGCCGAGCCGTAGTACACCTGCGTCCCGGGAGGGCCACCATTCGCACGTAACATTTTAATTTCTCCACACGTGACATGTTGCGAGCTCCACACAAGTATATGCTTTGTTAAAAATTCACCTACTCCCAGGATGCGAGATGACATTTAGAATAATCTACATAATGTTTTAAATAAAATTATGCCGGTAGATGTTTATACAAGGCCATTACTTACGTGGTATATCTGACATTTTTATGTACCAAACAACAGAACCAAATTGGTCTGGTGCAAAATCTTGAGAGTTTTTTTTTTCATTTCTGTACATCGTCTAAAATCTGCAGCCCAGCGCAGTGCAGTGTGTTCGCATACTGATGATGATGAATGGAACACTATATTTTAGTACTTACTTTATCATATATATGTAGTTTACTGCTCTTTTTCATTGCTCAGATATTTACTTCACGGTGAGTCTTTCCCACTGGATATTTGTTTGCACATCATACTGTGTATGATTATTTGAATAGCAACGGGGAAGTTTTAAAATGTTTTGTGATTTAAAATAAGATTTAAAATAGAAAGGAAGTTTCGAGTTTTAAATGTGTCTATTTTTTATAAGTACTACAATATGGTTTGTCTAACTATAAATGTAACTATGCCACTATGGAGTGAAGGGCCCAGCACTTGCTCTCTTAGAATCATATTTATCAAATAGGACTCAAAGGGTTGAGACTTGTGATATAATATGGAAAAAGATCTACAGGTATCGAAATTAAAATGGGAGTCAAGTAAGATAAGGGTCAATTTGGGTTAATTTTAGGACCCTTTCTTTTTCTGATTTGGATAAATGCCATACTTTATTAATGAAAAAACTGGCCAAGCGTGTGTTACGTCATGCATAGAATACGGTTCCGTAGTCATCCATTTATGATTTCATTTTTAATATATAACATGTTTATTTTATATTTCATTATTATTGTACCAAGTTTTCTAAGTAAGAGCATTTTACAAGTTAAACTTCTATAACTCCTGAACTAACAAAATTATCTAAGCCGTTATAGTTTTTCTTCAAAGTTCATCGTATTATATGGACTACCATCATGATTTTTTTTTCAGATAATTCGAGCCAACCGTCTAGCTTATAGAAGGGGGTAGGGGGAAAACCCTATTTCAACCAAAAATTGCGCTTCAAAGTTGAATATCATGCAAAGAGAGATATTTGCGAAAAACTGTTTTTCGTGACCTTTTGACATTTATAACTTTTTTAGCCGGCACGATATCAATGTCGATTTTTCACATCTTCATAACAACGCTGCATTAAAGGTATGTACAAAAATTAGCTGAATATTTGTACACACCTTTAATAGTAACTAGGATTTTTTCCGTAGATAAAATCTAAAATAACTGGAGTAAAAACCTACTACTAAGTTAAGAAAACACGGCTTCATGAATGAATAAAAAAATCGGAATAAAAAACCCATACCCAAGGGGGTATGAGATGGGGGTCAATATTTTACCTAACATTAAGTTTAATTGTTATTATTATTTACCAAATTCATATTCCGATCGAAATAAAAATATTCGACAGTCACCAAGTTGAAAAAAAATCTAAGCTAATTAATGGTAATTTTCTATAAATCAATATGAAAGAGAAATTTTTCAATACTTATTACCGTCACTCTAATATTGTCCGCCCACTCGGCCACCTATTATGTTCGGTTTTTTATCGCTAAGCCGACATACGGTTTTAGCATTATACCTTATGTAATGGCCCCAGGAATAAAATAGAAGCGGATTATTGAAATAATTTATCGGCAATTTTAGCAACATGTCAGGATAATAATTTTTGATAAGGTAAGTAATATATTTTGGGGTTTCCGCACTTTGCCATCCTTTTTATGAGGTTGAGTGTTTTTGTGTTTCTAAAGTACTTGCAGTACAAAAACTTTGAAAGCGATATAAAACATAGGTAATATTCAATTATTTATTGTTTAAGCTTGGCGATTGTTGCATAAATTACGTCTAGTAAATGCAATATTATCTAAGTATGTATTATTGCAAACCATGTTTTTAACTTGAAAAAATAAACTATCATCTTGAAATGAACCTAATATCGTTCCGTATACTCGTTGGATCTCGCTGTTTTTCCCTCAATTGTAGAGCATCACCAGCCATATCATAGCCTGTAAATATTATGCTTTTAATAAACTCTTCAAAATATAACTTTATACATTCACTACAAATGAAGATAGACGCTTCATTGCAAGAGTTCGAATGTCAACTCAATTAAAGTCAGTGTCGAAGGCGCCGCTCTTGCAATGAAACGTGTATCTTTTTATGTAGTGAATAAAGTTCAATGTTGAATAGCTATCTTAAAAATACAGCACCGCGTCGCGTCACGTGTCGTCGCGGTGTGAACTGACCCTTATGAGTATTTCTATTATTCGAGCGTAAAGACATAAATCTCTTCTTCGTCTCCTCATATTTCTGAATTCCACGGACCAAAAAACATAATTAGAAAGGTGTCTTGCTTTTAAGTATTTATCAAGTTACTTATTAGACGAGTCGCTGCAGCATCATAAATTAAACCGACAGCCAAGACTAATGCCTGTCAGTGCACAAGAAGAATCGCTTTATATAAATTCTCAACTGCAATTAATTTCAGTTATATTGGACGATATCGAACTTTAATTAACCTTAAAACATTTAATAAGGTTCAACTGTTTAATGAGTTCATTATGAATTCATTTGAAATTAATATTAATTTGCTGTTTTCCCTTTGCACGCGTGACTGAAGAGAAAATATAAATAGTATAATTATGGCTTTTCTGGATTTAGTAGGTAGTACCTAGCTGTTTTTAAAATGTAGACTTTTAGAAGTGACAACGTCTTATAATTCGATGGAGTCGGCTGCACGCACGAAAAAACATGACTCATGCGGCGTTACCTCGCTCTGAGGCGTTCCATTTGTTATGACGTTGTCACGTTCAACTATCGTCAGTAAGCCGACTTTACAGACAACAGATTTTTTTAACACCAGGAAATTCCTTCCGAATACCTCGCGATGGTCGGGGGAGAACATCGCGGGGTTATGTGGAATACCCATGGTGCTTGTAAAAGGCACTAGGCTAACCCACTAAAACCTGGCTGGATGATGGTGCAGGACGATGAATACTTTAACTCTAAACAAGTAGCTGTACATTTGATTCGTAATATTTCGCGAATTCGACAACGTAACTATGCCTTAATGTAGCAGTACCCACCAAAGATTTCAAAACTCAAGATAGGCTATGACGCACATTTGACAGAACAACAGAATCTTCATACAATAAAAAGTTACGCCATTTTGGTTTTCCCCATAATTCAAATATCAGCCATCTTGTTTTCGCCATACTTCAAATGACAAAATGGCCCCAAAATCTAAAAATTGGGGCCATTTAACAGGAGACACCTTTATCCTCAACATGCCTCGTCTTTAATATATGTCTATGAGCAGTACTGACTAAAAGTCAAGAGAAATCCTAAGCTCTAATTGATGTTCTAACTACATTTCAGCTCTATACTTGAGAAAGTATATTTGCAGCGAAAGGAATGTTACGAAAGAAAAGTAAAAATGCATATAGATTTGCCGGAATAAATCCATTTCACGGAATATAAGTCGCGATGTCGGGCGAACTAATAAAACGTATATAGCTGTATATAACATACCTGCTATACCTGCTTTATCTTACCTTTTACATTCAATTTCAATACCCAAAGCCTCGATCGCGTTCCGTTCTTGATACCGGCTTTGCTATTGTAAATTCTTGAAGAGCAGTTATTTTTACAGCAAAATTCGTCAGGTCGCATTTTCGGAAAACCGCCGTGCCAATCCGAATTTATATTACATTTCATTAAAAACTTATGTAAGTGTTAGTGGCTCTGGTTTATAATTCGTATTTTAATATCTCGCTCACATCAAAAAAACTAGTTATACATATTGAAAATAATATAATATATATTAGTAATAGTAGATTGTTAGCCTAGGGTTGAAAAGAATCAATTCCCGAGGTAGTTAGACTATAGTCTATAGGCTATAGTCCGAATAGGAATTGATTCTTTTACCCGTGGCAAACACTCTACTTTTCATTTAGAATATGAGGAAAATAGAACTAGTTGTTTATCTAAACTATTTATTGATAATAATATATTAGTAGTGCCTATTTAAAATTAATAGTCAAATTAGGACAATTCGTAAAATTAAAAGTTACATTTTTGTTTGGAATATTTATGTTGTTTGATATATTTTGAGAAATTTGGCTGTTCTGGATCAATATTTGGTGTCAATATTTCGCTTGAACTCATTTATAATATTCAATTCAAATCTTAGCACAAAAGTCCGTCACAGATACATACATAACAGATTTTAGTATCCCGCCAATTTATTAAAATTTTAAATATGGAACTTGCCGCTCGCCGCGTAATTGTCGCGGCACTCGCGGCTTATTCCGCTCAAAGGAGTTTGCGCTAAATTCACACTGACTGTTAGAAAGTCATGTCATTTTTTAATAGTTTTTTTTTACATAAAACTCTTTACAGCTGACAGCAGTTCTATTTTTGAAGTTTTGAAGTTTTTCCGGCCCTCGGGCCGGAATGAATTTGTATGAGTTTTTCCCTCCCTATGAAAGGAAAGCAGCATCTTCCACCCAATAATCAGATCAAAACAACACTACTTTCCGAGTATGAGAAATGAAAACATTATTTATTGTATGTCTTTTAATTTTATTTATATTTATGATGAGTAAGGTACGGACACTGACAAAGAACAACTCCATGGCTCTAATGAAATTAATGACCAACGAGTAATTGCTTAGACAAGCATTCTTTGCCCGGAGAGTGAGCACTTGCATTCATAATGTGCAATATGGTTACCATATGCAATTTACCGTGATGCGACTACAGCAAGGAGAATGCCTCGTTATTCATTTACATTATAAAGCACCGGAACTCGTTTATTTTAAATTATTTTGCCCTTAGAACTATGCTCAACATAACAATATTCTAACACAAAAGAAAATTTTGCATCACTTTAAGTAAGTTTCGATTACGATTTAAGAAAAGTTTTGAGTACTTTGTAAAAATTGATTCGCAAATTCAAAGCCTTGAAATGATTAAGTGATACGTTTTTAACAGTTATTAGCGCTTTATAATAAAAAGCCTAACCAAGAGCATGTCAGGACATGTCTAAGGAAGGTTCCGTAACTATCAAGGTAATGTAAAACAATAAGTGTTCTTCAATGGCTATATATTATTGCCCGATTTCGTTCAAATTATTGTCTTAAAGGCTTTCTAGCATGATTTATCAGCATGGAAACTTGCAAGTTTCTGTCTCTTAGAGTTTAGAAATGCCAGGCTGAGCAACTTATAACCCATTTTGGAGGCCGATTACTGGAAAAAGGTTGACTTTGTAAAATAGTCATGTATGAAACATTGCCTTAATTTAAAAAGACCTATATTATTTTAACCACTTCACATTTATGGGGAGCCTAAAAAAAATACGTGTGGCACTCGGGTACTGCCGCGGTAAAGCTATAGCATAGTAAGTCTACACGCATACGTCTAGTCGCACGCACACAAACACCGTGCCGAAGTCTGCCGAACTGAAACGACGTTAGACGATGCACGACTTTCAACGCCGCAACGCTGTGCCGGTCCTGTGCGGGTGTTAGGTTTATTTTCGTTACGAAATTTCTTGATTCGGTCGCCGCGCTCAAAGCCCGCGACAAAAGCTATGCAATAGCTTAAAAATATTATTATTTTATGATGTCAACACTGATATCTATACGCAATCTATAACTATACCCAATTTAATCTATTTATGTGCATAATTACAGAAGTTAGAAGGGCTGACAGACAGACAGGCAAAGAGACAGAGCGAAACTTTAAAGATCGCTTGTACTACGGAACCCTAAAAAGAAAGGGCAAAATTATAAGTATTTCTTGTATTACAGAAACCTAAAAAGACAGAGCGAAATTATAAGGGTTTCGTGTACTACGGAACCCTAAAACCAATATAACCAACCTGTACTTTAAAGTGCCAAATAATTACACATGTAGAATGAACAAACCAAACCAAAACGATACGGCACCTAAAATATTTAAATGAAACCGATATGACATTACAGTATATCGGTTCCTTATAACAATAGTAATAGTCGTAAAGCGAATAGCCCGATTCATAACGTATCAGTGTCGAATTATACGTAATATCCCACGTTTGCCACAGAATATTGCCTAGGGAACCGGAATTGGGGAACGTGACGAAAATTTTACGCAGATAATGTATTTTAAGCATTCTTTCTTTTAATTACTTACAGTAGGTACTGATTTATTTCTTTTGCAAAGTTTCCAGTAATTTGAGTAGATTCATTTGAAATTACAGTTTTATAAAATAAGGTCCTAATAGATTTAAGGAATAAATGATAATTATTATTTTCAACTGTAACTTACACCTTCAACCTACACAAACACCTATGGTAGGCATCATATATGGTAGAAGGTGTAGACCTACAAATACACCTACATACTTTTACAATTACACCCCGGCCGTAGCACCTACGGCTGTGGCCGGCCAATTTCTCTGAAATAAAGGATACAGATAAACTGAACGCATCTGTAAAACATATCCAACAGTCAAGAGACAAATTGAACACAGTGAACAGTTAGTGTGGGAAAATTTAACTGTCCATTTAAGTATTTTCTTAGCTGTTTTTTTTTCCAATATTTCTCACATTTTAAGTCTTCACTGAAGCTACATAATCTTTTCAAGACCAAAATTAGCCAAATCGGTCAAACCGTTCTCAAGTTATGGCGTGTCCAGGAGAATTTGGATTTTGATTTGGAAGATTTGGATTTTGGATTTGGAAATCGATTTAAGCGGATGTACTTTTAACGAGCATTAGGTGGATGTATTAATTAGGAACTGCGCTTTATTCAAAGCCATGATTATTGCTATATGCTTTCTAGTATGGTAATTACAGGCGTTTAATCAATCACTCCAACGCTAGTTAGTAGCTATTAGTTGGTTATTAGCTACAATTATGTACCTGAGGAGCATTTGTCGGTAGTTTATCTATTAATTAGCGATGTTGGATAACATAACTTGTGTGAATTGCGTTTCTCAACAAAAGTGACAAAATTATCTAGTTGTAGCTTAACTGACCAATATGGTCCCTTTATTGATTACGTAATTCGTAATTGAATGATAGATGGCGCTTACATAGAAAGTTATTAAACAAATTTACAGTAAATTATTATTTTCCTTAGTCAAAATAGTTTAATAGTTCAACTACAAAAGTAACAAAATGTTTTTTATTTTTATTTTATTAAACTAGTAACATTGCCGAATTAAAGAAAACACAATAACATTACTTTCGAATTTAAAAAAGATTCATCTAGTGACGAGTAGTGGATCTTTTAAGATTTGGGTACTCAGCGCCAGTTAAAGTAAGTTTCTACGGTTTAGTTAAATCTTGAGAAATCGGGCATCAGTCTCTTTGTTTAACTGGCCGAGATAAGTTGAACTAGCTTTTGCGCGCTACTTCGTCCCGCAACTATTAGCTGTTACGGCTGAGCGAGCGACTACACGTCAGTGAGTCAGTCAGTGGGGACTGGGGACATCTCCTTTTTGCTAATTATTACATTTCTAGTAAAATTTTGTTTTAACAAAACTTTTTCCACTTTTTTCTTGGTTTCGGCTAGTTGTGAGACTCTTGGGTCTCGTGAGTAAAATTTCATTTTAGCTTCCATTAAATTTATTTTGTTTTATTAACGCTCAGCTGGGTTTTATTTTATTTCATAAAGTTCATCGTCATTTCATCTACAGTCTAAGAAACAAAGGACAGGCATACGTTGTATTTGATTATGAACAATGGCTCTCAGTAAGGTAAAGTAATAATAAAAGGCTCCGTATACTTCACCCATTTCTCTACCATTATTATATTAGGGTTCGTCTCTGGTATTCATTGCTGAAAGCCGGGATTTCATTTCGTTGTATATATTTGCGTTGCGTGCATTGTTTCTTTTCTTTTTAAATGAGGTCTTTCTGTATCATGGCCATGAAAGATCTTCTTTCATTTTTAAAATATTTTGTCTTTTTAAGGTTCCGTAGTATTACAAGAAGCTCTTAAAGTTTTGCTCTGACTGTCTATCTGTCTATCTGCCCTTCAACTCCTGTAATATTGAATATAAAGGACCATGCAATAAACTGTATGGGCAGTGTCCCCACCCCGCAACAGATTTCAAACATATCTCAGGTAATAGCTCTTGCCACGCTGATAATTATTTAGTATGGCGACATTCACCTCAGGAGTGGGGTTTTGACAGAATTAGAATCTGGAGTGGGTCTCTAATATAAAACAATAAAAAATTAAATTCCAATTACAGTCAAAACCCCACTTCTGAGGCGAATATCACCACGCTAAATAATAATCAGTAAGGCAAGAGCTATTAACTGAGATAGGTTTGAAATCTGTTGGTTGGTGAAGTCCATTTTTTGCATGGTCCTCTATGAAATTTGGCGAAGGTTGTGTACATATTTTATTTTGACGTTATAAAACAACAATAAATGTTTTATTTTAGGGGTGGCTCTCCATAAATGTTTTTTTTTATTTAACTCCATCGCATATAGTATCGGCGAATAGGCCTTTTTTAATAAAGCCGAGTTTTAGTACAGGTTTTTTTTTTATAAAGAGAACCATTTTCAGTTAATCGGCTCTCAAATGGTTTATAAGTTGCCACCTGGCATTTCTAAACTATAAGGCCGCCCAGTGCTCATCGGCGGTGGCGAAGGCGAACTCGGCGGTAGCCCAGCTGCGTCCGGCCTACGCGTCCCCGCAGATCCTCCTGAGGATGCGCATCGCCCTCTACCGGACGTACGTACGCGGCACCCGCGTAGCACCACTTGCTCTCTGCACCCCAGAAAGGGTTGCTGCAGAGAGCCCAAAACCGGGTGCTGCGCCGAATCGCGGGCGCACCGTGGTACGTCTGCAACACCACTATAGCAAGGGACCTCAGGATAGAGAGCGTGGAGGTCTTTGTGGCCCAGATCTCCGCGCGAGCGGATGCCTCGCGCCTGGTCGAGTTGACCGACCTAGCGCCGTGGCATGCCCGCCCGCCCGACCGCCACCGCCTGCCAAGAGATGCCGTCCCACCAGAGGACTCAACGGAGCCACGCAGCCCGCCCCACCGCCCCCGAAGAGGAGGAGCCCTGACGCATTGATGCGCCACACCTAGGCGCAATAATGCGCCCTGGCGCAATTGCGCCTCCACCCATCGTGGGATTGTATCCCCCCCTATCTTTCCTTACACTGGCAAACCAGATGCCGGTGTAATTCGTCTTATTCACGTCCGGTGCCTGACGAGTGGCAGCCCTATTGTCACTCCGTCGTCACCGTGGCGTACCTTCCCCCCCGACACAAAAAGTCGGGGCTCGGAAGTTTTAACAACTCCCACCCTTTCCCCAGGTCGCTCGTGTCCACGGTCCGGCAAACGCGGCGCGTGAGGGAGTGGACCCAAACACGTTTCTCGGCCTCCGGGTCGGGACCCCCACGCGCCGTTTGGAGCCGACCGCCGGTCCTGCTCGTGCCTGGTTGGCAATCGACACTCCCTTTATGAACTTTGCTCCACCACGGGTTTCCCCCGCGTTCTGCCGCGGGGGTTCCCTTAAAACTTGACTAAATGCGCCCAGTATTAGTACTGGGCGCGTCATCCCACCCCAAGTAGAGGGGCTCTGCCCCTGGTTTTGGTTCCCCGCCCAAGGCCCTTTTCTGGGGCCCGGCGCTCGAGAAGAGTCTCCTTCTCTAAACTATAAAGAGGTAGAAACTTCTCATTTTCCATGCTGACAAGGCATGCTAAAATCTATTTTGACCGAAATCGGACAATAAGTATTAAAGTAATTTGAAAAAGACTTATTGCGCGTTGATAGTTACGGAACCCTCCATACGGACATGCTCTTGGTTAAATTGTCATTTCATAGAGTTTTTAATGAACAGTGTATAGTGACGCCTACGTTGTACAATTTATATGTATTAAAAATTGTTCGTAGAAAATATGGTAATGCTACATGAGCTTAATTACGAGCTTTAAGCCGTGTATAGTCGCAGCCGCAAACATCAATCATTAGCTACCTACATTATTGAAGGTGTTCCGGCCCTATATTGAGTGTGGCTCAAGTCACTAAAGTTGGGTACACTGACAAGTATTTAAAACAATCTTACTCAAATATTATTACCTAGGCATAACAAAAATATTATTATTTTCTATTAACTACTACCTACTTACTTCTTATGGTTTTTTGCGACTTCCTTATAAAATATTATTAGTGTTTATGAAATTTTAAAGAAATTTTCTGAAAGAGCAGGAATTTTCTCTTGACTTCCGAAACTCTTATCTCCATTATTAATACGTTCAATTTAACGTATTAATAATGGAGATTATATTTAAAGCGTTTTTTTAGAGCAGTAAATAATATTTTAAAATTTTGTAGTTATTATGGTGTATTCTGATTTACCTGCTTTGAAAAATTGATTCCACTCGTGAAATTTATCTTAGAATAAATTATTCAATAACTTAGACGGTTGTTTAAGAAAAGTGTCTTAAAAAATCGTTTTGTTTGTAAATTTTAATGGAATGTTGAAAGTATGATTGGCGTCAAAAATTTCCGCTTTATGGAGCTCTTTTAGTGCTATACATATTTAACAAGTTCACGTCGAAGAAGATTAAAAAATATATATTTTGTTTGTTATATATTTCGCGAGTTAACAAAATTATCAAGTTGCTACCGCCATACATTTTGTAGTGACAAATGTAGGCGGGTGCAACTCGTGACGTCACAGGCCGATATATCGCTCTCTTTCATATTGTAAATTTAAATTGTTTGTATCTTCTTATTTTTTTAAGATATACGAAAATGGGTTCTAGATTGTTTATTAAAATGTTGTCTAACATCGAATAGACGAATGAAATTTTTTTGAGCAACATGTCTATTGACGTTCTCAAAACCTAAAGCTATTTTTTTTTAAGTAGAAAATGCCTGTAGTAAGTTTATATTATTAACTACTATTAGCGCGGATTGCGGAAAATTACCTTTATATTTTGCACCACACGAGGCTCACGTAACAATGACTTTTGCTATAATGGACCTTAATCCAACGCAATAAGGTGAAGGCGTAAATCACGAACTATGTACGACGCCCGAGGTCTACACGCCCCATCTATCTATATCAATCTTTGACACCGATTTTAAATATTCCTAACCATTGAGTAAAAGTAACTTTAAGAGATTGACTAATATCCGAAAATAATTATCAAGTTTAAATTATTATAATACTCGGCGATAAAATAACATAGGTTTTATAAATCACACCGCCAACTTCTATGAAAATGTCCAAGTCCAAAACAATCTAACATCTGCTTAATAATTTGATGATATATTTAAAAAAGTTATATATTGTAGACATTAATAGTTTTATTTCTATTTTTATTATGTTTTTTATTTAATAACATAAATTGTGTCGATTCAGATATCAATAAGAAACCGCACCGACCGCACATGGGCATACCGATTTAAAAATTGCATGCAAGTATAGTTCGTACTTATAGTAGCTATTGTAAAAGAAACCAATACGCGTATATTGATAGTTAATAACCTGTATTAGAATCTTTTTTCTCTAGAGAAAAAGAGCGTTTCTCGTGAGATATCTTCTCTGCAAAGTCGCGGGCAAATCATATACAAGCTGGAATACTTTTATACGTGGCCCCGGAGCGCGAGACGTGTGAGGCAGCTAATCACTCCCCGGGGACCGAGCTCGTGCTAATTACTTCAATGCTTCATGGTGTCGTTTTATCAAACTTTACCCGTTACTACCTTATATTGCCGTTTCTCGAGATTTCCTCTGTGTAGGAAAAGATTAAGATTTCTTGTTTAAGGAGTTGGAACTGCAGATCTGTCTTGTTTTTGACGACAAATTTCTAGTGTTGTAAGTACCTACGTATATAATAATAGGTAATACTAGATCGTCAGATCGTTTCAGATCAGATCAGATCCGATTTTGTATATCATACAAGATTTATAATATATTTCTTAATGTAATAAGAAATCCACTGTTATAAAACGCAAGGTTTAATCGTAAGATTGATTTATGTATATCGACTATCGTTTATACATTACATAATGTTTCCGAAGTTACCTCATTTTTTGGTTTTCGGTTAATAAAACTAAAACTTGTTAACAACAACAAACGAAAAGCAGTCCAGTTTTTTAAACCATAAAGCTGCAATTGCTGTCCCAATACATCGTAATTTTATTTGAATGATAATAATATTGGATATGATGGGAATGGTGTGAGCCGTATGCGTGTCATATTTCGAATTATCGGGGCGTTTGGCGTAAAGCCCTATCCATACATCCCGGGTTAAGGCTCGATGAATCGAGGTTGTGGGTAGAAGTTATGGCGATGCGATGAAGCTACGCCATTGAATGATAATAATGCTTTCTAAAATATTATAAAACAAGCTTCTTTTTCTGATCCACATCAGCCTTGCTTTCTTTGCATGACATCGTTCGGCTTCGTCCGCGTGAAAGAGTGTTCGTGGCAATTGCCGCTTTTTTAATTGAGCAATTTAATGGCAATTTAGCAAATATGCCTACTGCAATATAGTAATAGTCTCGTCCTTTGCGTTGGTGCAAGATTGCTTGAATTAATTTTCACGCGTTCTTTTTACCCGACTGGATAATTTTAAGATATCTCCTAAGATATTCATTTAAACTGTATAATGTAAAAGGCAATTATAATGTGTGTGAAATGCTTAAAGTGACTAACGTATTTTATTTGATAAGGATTCAAATTGTATTATTTGTGATCGTTTTTATAACTTATAATGAATACAGTAAGCTATCCAAAAAAGATAGACATATGCTCTCGCGGACTTTTTGTACACCTATAGAAGAGAAACAATCACACCATAGACTGCTTTGTTTTATCTCAAACTGATCAGGCAGCGTTTTTTGACGAAAGCTCCCAGATGACTTAATTTTTTCAAATAAGATAAGAGATAAAAAATAAAATTCAACAATAATTATCTTCATTTTTAAACCAATTACCACAAAACCATAAAAAATTATACACCTATCCCTTCCTTAGAAACGTCGTCGTCGATAGATGAAAGTGCATAAAAATCCGTTTAATAGTTTTGAGATTATCGCGAACATACAGACAGATAGACGGAGCGAGGGACTTTAATTTGTAATGTTTATAGATAGAGATTAGATATAACTACTGTGTATTATGACATGTTTTAAGGCTTCAAATAAAGTTAGAAGAATTTAGACTACAATACAAATCAGGGATAAATGGATCCCATCAAAACATAAATGTGAAATAAGAGACAAGTTCAATATCACGTTAAAAATAATATTATTAGATATAACATAATATAGATAATAATATCTATGGACGCTTCCACACCACGTCAATCTGGACCAGTACTAAGTAGGTAGAACTTGTAATCGAAGCCGAAGAGGTCCTAAATACTATTATTTAATTTTTCAGTAAGTAAATTCATTCATTAAATAATATAAAATGTACTACGTTCTGATATTTCCCTTTATATTAACCCAACTACCTATCTCGATGCCAAATGTGAACTTTCTAGGTCATCTGGGACTGGGTTAGAGTACGTATCTATATTTCTGTCAGTGATCAGAATGACTAATTTTGGACGTTAATATAAAAATAAAACCGTTTAAGGTGTGTATATGAAATTAGGAGTACGTATTTATCTCGCAAGTCCTCAGTATATGAGCCAAATTTGACATATAAAGTTTTTGAGTTATAAAGTCAAAAGGCTCCCAATGGTTCATGTAATGTAACACACGGTGCTTGCTACTCGCCAGTTCTGTTGGCTGGTTCTCAACGCTGAGATGTGCAAGGATTTAAAAATTAAAAACTTTATTTCCGCTACATGATGAATCCCTTCTCTTAGTGAACATTGAACACTGAAACAATACCATAATAACAAACCTAACAGAAAACTGATATTAACACTCGCAGGAAGCTCTGTTCCTGTCAAACAATACAGGGTCAAGTTAGAGGAAGGGCACAAAATATACTATAGTTTCCTTCTATAAAATAAGAATCCGCACTTATCGTGGTTATAAAGCGCCTTAACGGCTTCATAGAAACCACAAGCTTCCGGTGTAGGTAATAAATCAAAACTTGTATTGATATACATCGTGTAATCGCTGTTCGTTTGTTTTGGCGTAATTCGTTGTTTTAGCGAAAGACGTAATCGCTTGAGGATATTCATCAAACGAAGAACCCTGACACAGTAAAATTGATCGTCTTTTTAAAGGATCGTCTTCAACGAATATTTTGATATTTTAAATATTGCATGTGTAATTTTCCTATAAAATAATACTCATTATCATTATAAACTATTAAATAAGATATATTACGCTCTCTTCGCTGTGGCGATCGAGTTATCCTGGATGTTGTTAATTATTATTATTTTCCAAAAATAAAAATAAAACTTACTAAATAGTGCAACATCCGGTATAAGAAATATATATCCTCATCTGTTATTTATTAGTGATAAGAAATAAATGATAGATCATATTCACATGTACACATTGCAACTAGATTGCCTAGTTAAATTGCGCCCTTATAATATTAAATAATTAAAATTGTAGTTGAAGTTCATGGTTTCCTACATTTTGTATGTAAATTTCAAATGCGAGTGGTGAGAGTGACGAAGATGCGTTGCACGCGCAACTTCATGTGACCGACAATATTTATAGAGCTAGTTTTTATTGATGAATATTTTTCTCATTACATTATAATAGCATAAGCGCGTAATATAGTTGATAACCAATATTATCAATAGAATCCAAACATAACCTAGGATCACCATTCATGATTTTTTTTGCTTCGAAACAATAACTTCAAAAAGATATCAAATCAATCAATAATATATCAATACAATCAATAATAGAATCCTCTAAACCACATAAAAATACTTTTTTATTATAAATACACGTAATTTTTGGTTCAAAGAATATATAATATATACTTTTCGTTGTACTATGTGACAATTAATTGTCTGTCTCATGATATTGCGCGCGCAACGTATCTTTGCCACTCTCACCAGGCAAATTTAAAATTTACATACGAATCGTAGAAAACCATGAACTTCAAATAAATTTTAAATATTTAATATTATTAGGGCGCAATTTAACTAGGCAACCTATTTGTCAATGTCAATGTGAATATTATCCATCATTTATTTCTAATCTCGATTAAAAAACAGATAAGGGTATAAATTTCTTATACCGGATCTTATACCATAAATGCTTATGCACCAAATATTATTAATCGTTAGATGAGCCAATAAATCAATAAACCTACATATTCATCAATGTTATAATATTTTCATCAAATTGGATCAAATATCTACGGAACCCTACAGTACCTACTACCTCGTAAATGATAATATTAGAGTACGTGATATTGACGCCCGCGATCTTCAGTCAAGCGTCCCACGTTCCGCAAATGTTCGGGGATGATTCACCGAAATGGGTGACGTCAGATTACACTAATGTGCCATTACAGTTTATGTCACCGTATACCTGGTGATTTCTTTAGTATCTAAGACTTAATATTTGGACTCTATTGTATACTGGCTGTTGGCCAATCGATATCGCAATGAAGCTTTCAATTTGGTAATTTTTTGGGGTGCCATACCCAAAGGGTACAGCCCTACTACTAAGACTCCGCTGTGCGTCCGTCAGTCACCAGGCTGTATCTCATGAACCGTGGTAGTTAGATATTTTAAATTTTCACAGATGATGTATTTCTGTTGCCGCTATAACAAAAAATACTAAAAAACAGAATGGTACGGCGCGAGTCTTACTCGCACTTGGCCCGTTTTTAACATGACAATCGCATTTATCCTCGCAGACTGTGTGACGTTGGCCTGAAGAAAAGCTGCAAACAGCTCAAAGCCATTTTATTTGTATAATTTATGTAATAAATATACCTTTACTTTGTCCATGGTATAATGATTCTGAAAGTTTTGACGAAAAAAATTGACGAAAGCACACTTGTACTTTCGTAGTGTTGAGCGTGTCAAAAGCATGTTTAAATATCGGCAATAACAAGATGTTTGTGTCTGAGACCTGATTGCGGGTAGAATGGTAGTTTCGTGCCCAAACCACGCCTTGGTAAGTCACACTTCAGTTGCTCAATCACTTTATTATTCAAGTATTTTATCGCCAGTTTCCATGAACGAGCTAATTCCATATTGGCATGCAGAAAATTACTTGATTGTTTCAAACTAAGCAATAATTCAGAGGGCGATCGCTTAAGTTTATATACTTTAAGGGTAATGCATAACAATGCTAACACGTTTCGAATTTTCTCGTAAATTAGGGACTTGCTAGCTTCTAGCTAAGCTAGCTTGTGCATTGCTTAGTTCAACATTTTTTATCCTATTGATAGAAATTGCAAGTTTTTACTTATAATTCTTAAATTATCATGTTTCTAAAATAAAACTTAACTTTGCGATATATTCACAAAGCATCTAAATTTATATTCAGAACAAAACATCTTTCGAACCATACTTTAAATTGCAAATGTCTCTTTGCTGTCGCATTAGGGGGTTTGCAATTCTTGTTAGACTTCCATATTTGTCAAAACATCTGATACTAAGCTGGCAAGGAATAGCCAAGATAATCTCTGCACGACAGAGCTATTTAAAGTAGCTCAAGAAATTTTATAGGCTTAAGGAAAAAATATTTATGACTTATGTATTTTTATTGAATTACTACATGTTACCCGCGACTTCGTACGCGCAAAAGTTAATCTCGCGGAAACCGTAGATTTTTCCGCGATAAAAAATAGCTTATGTCCTTTCCCGTAGTCTACTCTATATCTGTGCTAAATTTCATCAAAGTCGGTCCAATAGTTTCGGAGACTAGCCTACAAACAAACAAATTTTTTCTCTTCATAATATTAGTATAGACAAACAAATACAAGAAATTATTGCAAAACTTTAAATTATGGAGTATAGATTGTAGGTACTTATTAGATAATTTTCGAAAAAGATAAAAACTTCTATATAGGAACAAAGCCAAGTGCTTGCTCCCTTAAAATAAACAAACGTTGACGTGCCTTTGTGTAATGACTAAATGTTATAAAATATATCAAATGTCATAAATATAATTTATGTAGAAAGTACTTTGGATTTGTGTACAATGTAAAAGTGGGCTATTAACATTGTGACAAATTGGGGATAGTAATTTCTCACACATGGCGCTATTCACATAAACTTAAGTATAACTATAAATTCACTGTTGATTGTGATAATGTCTGGGACAATGGGTGTAAAAGATATTCTTATTATAAGTTTATATACTTTAAATAGTTCATTCAGACATTTTTAAACTGCCTACCTTTGTAGTCAAATTCTACAATAGTTACGACCACACTGTAAATCAAACTCTGTGATCAAAAATTCAGCCCCTTGATGGGTAAAATAGGGGTGAATGTTTAAAACCTAATTTCACGCGGGCGAAGCCGCGTGCATTTAATGCTAGTAATATTATAATCTTAGGGGTGCCCAAAAGGAAACTAGGACCATGTTGGGCCCAGCCACAAAAATAATCAGAAATAAAGAGAAATAAGATTTTTTTCCGTCTGCAATAATACTAATGTTATTCTCTTGTTGCAGTGCCAACATCGGACGTACAAGGCGTGCTGGGGAAGAAGGCTTCTCTACCGTGCGACATCCAGCCACTGCACTCCGACGACGCTGTTGTCATGGTGCTATGGTTCAAGGAGTCCGATGGCGAGCCGTTGTACAGGTTTGTAATTTACAGTATATAAAAAGATCAAATATATTATTTATAAAATAATATTTGATCACTTACTTCAGTAATTACGTTTAAATTAATCAGTCCTTAGTCCTTGGGATGTAAAAGATTTTTTTTTAAGCCGAAAACACAAGAAGATACTTTGAATATATCTTGAAAAGATAATAGGATGATGATAGATATAAGATGGTTAAGAATTATCAAAATACAATTTATGATAATATCTGCCCAGATGCACAAAACTGCATTATGGGCGCTAAACTAACATCTAATAATAGGAAAATGTATGGTATCTACGCGATTGGACTACATGCAACAATTGTACAGTTACGACATCCGAGGGCGGTCGTACAACCAGCCGAAGCTGTGGTCTTCGCCGCTGGTGTTCGGCAACCGAGCGTACTTCCGCGGCGGCGCGACGCCCGCTGTACTCATGATCGACAACGTCATCGCCGCCGACGCCGGCGTCTACAGATGTAGGGTCGACTTCAAAAACTCGCCGACGAGGAATCTAAAAGTTAATTTTAGTGTCATTAGTAAGTATTTTTGCAAAGTTTAAATTATTATTTAAGATAAATAACCTCACCAAGAGCATGTCAGGACATGTCTCAGAAGGGCTCCGTAACTATTAACGTGCGATAGGTTTTCTTACCCGTTTCCATAACCTATATATCTATAACTATTTGTTAAAAACGTCGACATTCGATATTTGACGGTTTTTTGCGATATAAGTTCGACTTTTCTAACAAATAGTTATTGGTAGATAGGTTATTGAAACAGGCCATTAATCACTTTAAAAGTTACTGTCCGATTCTGCTCAAAATAATTTTCCAAAAAAGATTTTATCACATTTATCAGCATGGAAACTTATGTTTCTAGCTCTTATAGTTTAGAAATGCCTGCCAGGGGAGGAGGGTCAACTTATAAACCACTTTGGATGCCGATTACTGGAAAATGGAAAATAGCTTTGACTAATAAAGATCATCAATGTGTAATACGTAAAGACTATTTTGTGATAAAACATTTGACTCCATTGAAATTAGCCTTGGCCTATGCTACCATACCCATTTTCAAAACCTCAAACTGTAAATTCTATAATTCATCTACTATGAACTGATTAATGGTTTCATTTACAGTACCACCGAATAGACCTACGATATACGACGCGAAAAGAAGAGACAGAACGAAACTTGTAGAGCCTTATAATGAGGGAGTTGATGTTATCCTTATTTGTGAAGTAGAAGGAGGTAAGAATGTTTCTACTATATACTATTTAAGAAGTATAGATTTAATTTACATGTTGTATATTTTACTTTATGATGATCGACATGTCAATCTTAATATTCTTGCCATTATTAACTGATATATCTATCAATCCAGTCATCTCAAGGGCCATGCTGACCGTCCAGCCTGCAAGCCCAAGGCCGCTGACCTGTAGGCAAAAAATATAAATGATTGCCATTATTAATATTAATGACGGCTATAGTGCCCGTGCTGGATTTGCTGGATGGGCCGGGAGTATGGTGCTTCAGTATTAAAGGGATTATTAGAAAAAAAAATGGACTGGTTTTAACGATATGACAAAACCCCAAAAGAACCGCAACCGACCCAATGGGTATAAATTCAAAATGTAGACCCAGGTACATTAATTTATTCAAAAGTCGGAGTTTCCAACTCGTTTCCTTGTAGGCTTTTATTCGCCGTGGATGGAAAACACAATCTACAGTAACATAATGACAGCTTGTCAGCTAGATTGATGAACGGCTAAACGAAAATAACATTAATTACCTTACCGTAAAACCCTGGTCATTATTGATTCGACAGAAACTCAAGTTGACAGTTTTCATTTTTGGAATCGACAGTTTTACCGCCGGTGTGGAAAATGAAAAACATAAAATCACTGTTATAGCTGGAGAATCGCATTTGGCACAATAGGCAATACGGACTTAAAAACCATAGAGTTTTTTGCAATCAGAAGTTCTAAATTTGTCATTTTTTTAACACTTTTTGATAACTATATTTTTTTATAGAAACTGTAACCCCGACTACGTAAATTAAATAGCCTTTGTTACCCGGGCTATTATTACAAATCTATAGACACCTCATTTGTTTTAACAGATTTTAATCTGATCAGTATTTCATTTGCTACAGTGGAACAAACTACCAAAATCATTATTCATTACCCTTCCTTTTGGCTTCGCAGTAGTCGGATAAAAATTAAAAATATCACCTGTACAGTATAGGAACACGTCTTTGCGCGAGGATTTCTAAATTTATATAACTTAGTACACAATAATGCTGTCTCCCTTTTCTCTTATTCTATCGCATTTTATAAAACAACTAAATCCTATTAAATTTTATTAAATAATCAAATTATATCTGTACTTTCATAAATCAAATAAAAACAACATTATTTTTAACGCCCCTTTATCTAATCTGCATCTCCCATTACCTCAATATCACCGGGCGAGATAGTGTGGCCTGGAATTGTGATTGTTATCGAATAAATCGAAAAACCCATCGACCACCCATATTTACTACCATTAGTAGGTTTTTTTTGTATCGTTTAAAGGTGATTGTGTGACACCTAGTTCTTATTGTTCGCGTTGAACCGGCTTTTGTTATATCATTACAACTATGAAGTAGGTAGGTGTTTCACTGTAGCGAGCGTTTTGTCAAATCACTTCGGCGGTCGTTGAATATTATTAATATTGTTATTATGCATTATAAAGTTGAAATGAAACGTTTATGTGAGACATACTGTTATAATAATATGAAATTTCATTGCGCAAACAATTTTTGGAATATTCCATTTAATAAAGGTTTGAAGTTTTTCGCTGTTAGGTAGGTGTTTATTATATTATTATTAATAAAGATATAAAATCTGGTTACAATAAAGTGAGAGGCCTAATGAGGCCTGTCATTGATTGTGAATGTTTAACGTAATAATAAACAAATTTTGTGAACCTAGGTGTTAATCAGAAAAATTACGGATAAACGCAGGAACACAGGAAACTTTTATAAAAGTGTGCTATATTTCCTATAATGTAACGAGATCCCCTTGACAAGTATTTTCTTTGTCGTGAATGTTGGTGGACTGAGTTATTATAGCTTCGAGTCATGATTTAAAAAAAATGCCACTTTTTGTAAGTCTGATTTATTTCCTGTAACAATAAATGAATTATACATCCCGTATGTATTACTTTTTAGTTTTGTATTGAGTATTTAGGTAAATTTTAAAATTGTAAAGGTTGAGATGTTCTACAAACCATGTTCAATGCAGGAACAAATAAATAAATAGAATAGGACAACATAATATTATATTTTAATCTGGTATTAACCATAGATTTTTTACTATATAAGAACATAATTCTTAAAAATCTACTTTACATAGATACCAACTTCTCTTGCTTCAATCGAATATTTGAGCGCATACATTGTATCTAAACAAATTTTGTTTCTACGTAACTCAGTATGCAATGTTGCATCTGCGCTTTGCTCTGTCTGAGCAAAGAAGACGCTTTGCATACAAATGCATATCTTTGGTAAAATAGATTCCAGTTTTATACCAAAGAAAAAGATTTTCTTGGCGATAAACTATCCTGACAGTCCCATCAAAAGCTAAATGGCAAGAGGCAAATTTGATCAGTATTCAGTAGGGCTTTTAAATTTGACTTTTATTGGTCGTGATAAAGAACAATAACTAAAAACAGAATTTATTTGTGTGGCTGTTAAGACTAAACCTTTGAAATATCAATAGTCTGCACGGCATCCAAATTCGTACCTGACGGTATAGTCTAGCGTAAAAATAAACTAATAAAGATTATGGACGCAAAAAGCATGGTTCTAACCAGTTTTATTTTTCAGGTCGACCACGACCACGAGTCACCTGGTATTTGGAGAACGTGGTCATCGATGACTCTTACGAGCAGAGAGCTGATGGGATCACAGTCAACACTCTCACCTTCCCAAACGTTGGGAGACAGCATCTCAACGCGAGACTCGTCTGCCAAGCGTCCAATACTAACCTAGCGCCACCTGAAACCAAAGTTTTAATATTAGATATTAATTGTACGTATTTTACTTTATTACAATCCGAATAATCGCTTGCGAATAAATCGTATGGGAAATTTTATATTTAGATTATGTATTTCAACAATTCTGGATTTGCAATCGATAAAAAACGAAAGGAAAAATCTGTATCTCTATTTTCTTTTAGCTTCGTAGCTTTTAATAATATTCCGAAAAGGAATTTCCAATATAATATAGGACAGGCCTTAAGATTATTTCTACGTTTTACGTTTGATTAAACAAGCGATACATTCTTTGATTTCTTTTGTGCTATCTCGGTGTCACATCAATGAGAATTTTGTATGTTAAATAATTTTGTTTTCAGAAGGCTTTTGAAAAGTCTTTGAAAATAAAAGTATTTTAAATAAGACTTGGACTCGCGCACGAAGGGTCCCGTTCTAAACGGCAAAAAACGGTCTATTCTATGGGAGCAGCCCTTAAATATTTTTTTTATTCTATTTTCAGTATTGGTTGTTATAGCGGTAACAGAAATAATCATATACATACAACAATATCTGTGAAAATTTCAACTATCTTGCTATCAAGGTTAAGGAGATACCTACAGTCTGGTGACATACAGACAGACAGCAAAGTCTCAGTAATAGGGTTCTCCGTTTTTACTCTTTGGGTACGGAACCCTAAGAAGCTAATGTTTACAGTTAAAATAAGAAAAGTAAACATAACCACATTAGGTATCGAATTGACTTTTAATGGATTCTGATTTTTATTGCTTTTCATGAATAGTTATCAATGTTTACTTGGATCACTGAACGAAACGAATAGTAGACATGCATCATAAAATATTCTAGTTTATATTTTCAAGTTTGCAGTGTCAGAAAATTCCTATGATTATTTTCTTAGGAAACAGAATATAATAGGTGTGTGCAAAGTTTCAAAGAAGTGGATAAAAATTCCAAATTTTATATGAATAGTAGGAGAAGTGGGATAAATTGTGTTTAATTTACAGTGAAACCGATAACAGTGAACATATTGACGAAAGAAAAGCAAGTGTCAGCTGACAAAAGGTACGAAATCGAGTGTAAGACGACTGGGTCTCGACCTGAAGCATCTGTCACTTGGTGGAAAAATAACAGGCAGCTCAAGCGAATGGCGAAAAATGTAAGAAATTCTCCCTTAATTATTATTGGACCTTCCCTACGCCCATAACGATGTTCATTATTGTTTTCGTGACATTTTTTTGTGAACACAAAAGATCTCAATGTCCCTTATTCTTTTGTTTGTATTGTTTTGTTAATTTCTAGTAAGGAGAGGGTGATTTTTTTAATGAATGCCACCAAGACATTAATGATAATTTTTGTCATATTTTATATTTCTTTTAATTGCTTCTTTTTCTCCGATGTCTTTTTAACGTAATTTAAAATGCTCGAGTCTTTTTGTCCTTTATCAAAAACAATAACGAATTCAAACCTTTTGTAAGTTAATATTAATTATTTGTTACAATAGTAGGCAGATGTATTACACCATACAGTGATTGCTGTTTCAAGTTATTCTTAAGAAAATGTCATTAAAATAAAGCTAAATTTGCATTTGATATCTTGTAATCATGAAGCAAGAAGCTTCTTGCGACATTAATATAAACATAAGCCGTATTACCTACGTGTTACTTGAAAAGAAATAACATTTTCCAAACGTCTCGTTTCATGGAACCAAGCGTTTTGGTTATAAAAAAGATTAGATAAAATCGCAAAAAAAATTTTAAATGCATTTTGTTGAAACATATAAAATCTGATTATGTTGATATGGCAAAAGTTATAAAATTAAAGATTATTAGCAAGCTTAATGAATTTCATAGTGCTAAGTAGATATCAGCTGTTGTGAGCGTATGTACTAAAAATAATTATAATTATCAGATTACAATATTATGAAAAGATTAACAAATAATTATTTATCATAGGTAGGTACAGTACAAATAATGTAATTAAAACAATGGAACACAAAGAACTTTCTCCACAATTTTAGCGACCATTAAAACAACTTTTAATTGGATTATACAATATAATATTTTATTAATTAGATGCATTTTGCAGTTCTCTGAAAACAACGAAACTTTGAGCGTACTCAGTCTCGTGCCAGGCGTGGAGGACGACGGAAAATATTTGACGTGCCAAGCTGAGAATAAGCACATACCTGATTCCACTATTGAAGACAAATGGAGGCTAAATGTACACTGTGAGTAGGGAATTCTATGTTTTATTCATGCTTGTATAGAATCGAAAATGCTTTGGATCTGAATTTAAAGCGAGATCATCAAAGGGTTTAACTCAACCTGAGCTGATGAAGATATATAATCGAGTGCAAAAAGCAAACGTTGAATGGATTCCGTCTCTTAGTTTATAATTTCGTTTACAAAAAAGGAATGACTTTTGGAACGAAGTTCCTTATGGGGCAATGCGGAGGGCTACCCTAGCCGGGAAAAAACGTCCGCAACGTAAGATTTTTATGTATAGTCTTTATTATTTTCTTTATACCTCGAATAGAACTTAAAATTAATATTTTTATAATAAGGAACTTCGTTCCTATCCGGTGTCTTACGACACCACACGGCTTTTTATAACAAGTTCAACTTTTGTTTCCTCTACTAGTCTATTGCCAAATGACAATATATCGTGCACTTTATGGTGGAGCTTCGTAATATTATATAATTATACAAATTGTTTGAGTCTTAAAAAGTAGAAATATTACTTCCTACTACTATTATAAATGTGAAAGTTGTGAAGATGGATGGATGGATAAATAGGTGGATGGATGTTTGTGACTCTTTCACGCTAAAACTACTGAACGGATTTTGATGAAATTTGGCATGGTAGTAGTTTAAGCTCAGGGATTAATACATAGGCTATTTTTTATCCCGAAGAAGTACAGTGTTCCGGTGGGATCTGTATTTATGCGGGCGGAGCCGCGGACAAATACTAGTCAAATGATAAAGATAGATCAAGTTAATTAACTTCTTAATTAGATGAAATTTTTTACTAAACTAAAAATGTTGAAAGGAAACTGTAAAAGCTACGAGATTAGATTATTATTTATTTACGTCTTAATTTAATGATGTTTGTTAATTATACGGGAATTCATTAAATAACGATTAGGTGCTCAAAATATGTACTGTAAAGACGATTTAGGGTGTAAAGACTATTTAGGGTGTAAAGACGATTAAATAAAAATACGTAGGTACTGTAAAGATGATTTTACACATATCTAGTTTTAACTTGGTGCATAGTCTGGTCTAGACCTACTTGACTTGACATCTAGACCTGTCCTTCTCCAGTGTAGAGGAGCTTGCGGAGTTCATACGTAACCGGCACATACCGGCACACACGACATAGGCCGTAACACGAACTGCAAGATTGTGGCGTACAAACTCGTACAACCACAAATGATTAATGTACAAAAACGCAATATTCAACTATAACTTATGTAATATTATTTTCAAACGCCTACGAAATCCTACTATAGAAAGGCAAAAGGAAATCGTTTATTAAGAGGTCGTTTTTTTTGTATGCGATGTCGCTTTATTACAGATGCCGTCAGGCAGAATGATAAATTGAAAATAATTATATCGACAAAGACGAAATTTAACATAATATGATCACCTTCAAAGGTAGTGCAATATTTTTTGATAGACAGGCTTTCACATTTTCTTGTATCGTAAGGGAGTTTATACCGAGAAGAAAGTTTCGCGAAAAAGGATCTTGAATCTTTATTACGTGAAATAAAAAAGGTTGTTTATTATTGTTTATTTAAGGTTTGTGCATGTAGGTACTTGTACCTGAAAAAAATTAAGCTATAAAATATGTCAAGAATAGCTATTCTTCATTAAAAAAACATAATACATGCAGGGGTAGGTAGTTTTCAGATTTTCAAATCGGTACTTGTTTTTTGCCTTGCTATTTATTTTATTCCACTTAAAGTTCGTGAAAATGACCAATGAGTTTAATCTTAATGGCTGTTTTTCCACTGATTTTTTACTCAGTTTCGTGGTAAGTTTCTCTCGTTTCTAACACGGTGAAAATTTGTTTTACAACATCGCACTACCATAATATTGATATATTATGGTAGTGCATAACAATTAATTCTAAAAAAAAAACATATATTATAAATAAATGGAATTTCAAATTATTTTTCACCCAATTTCTGCAGTATTTTTCAATGTATTGGCGTTGCGTACGAACTGTAGCGTGAACGTAATTTATGTTTTTTTGGTTTTTCTATTTACAAATACTTGAACTTCTACGGGAATACTTTTGTATAGATAGATTAGCATAGATTCATCGTTGATCTATTGCATGCCACATATTTTTCAAAACAGTAAACGAATCACCCAGTACATAAGCGGGCCAGGCAGCTGTCGGTACGTGGAAAAATAGCCATTCTAATTTGCAAATCTGTCTGAACTCTAATCTCACTAATTTAGGAGGCCTTAATAAAATTATTATCCATGTCTACTTAAGACATTGATAATAATAAAAAAATAAGGAAATTTTTATGAAAAACTGTAACGAATGTAGGATAGAAAGATAACATTATTTAAATTCGAAAACTATGATTTCTAGGCCGAAATAATAAATAGGAGGAAGGAAGGAAGCAACGAAAACAGCTACTATATTTTTAAAGTTATTCAAAAATTAAATAATTATAAAACTCGAGATTTTGCTTAGATATCAGGATTTCTTTCTTGCCAGCAAATGGTTCAAAAACTAAAAATTAAGCATCATCAGCATTTTCCTAACTTGATCGACATGGTAAATTAATTTATGTTTACTAGTCTTTGATGTTGTACAATTATTATAAAGCGACATGACGACTAGAAGTAGAAATATCAACAAAGAACATTAATGGAAAAAAATTACTTTACTTTATTTCTCGTGGCTGTGGGTACTGGTACATAGTATTATTTCGCTTAATAAATTGTCTTTATGACATACTTTGTTACCATTATATATTTATGTCATTTTAATACTACCAAATGGCACACTGCGACTTTTAGATTTTATAATAGAAAATATAATTTTCTGTCTACTGTCGGAATATACAGGGAAATGTATATTGCATGAAATGATGGAATTTGTTTGAATTTTCTTTGTTGGTAATGCATGAAATATAATAATTCACAGAAACTTTCCAATGTTGTCCAAAATATTTACAAAGTAGTATAATACTAATAATGTAGTAGTAATAAATTGTAGAAAGTTACGTCTTTTTAACGAACATAAGTTATAAAGCTAAAACTTTTTCACTATTTTTCATTGTTAACAATTTGTTCATAATTCAAATGTGCTTAAAACAACCCAATTAAAAAAATTTCAACTTTCCGAAAATACCGAGTCTATAACAGACAAACCCTTAATCAACTCTTGAGTTGAGTCTTTGCCGCATTAATTATCACGTAATTAGAAGTGAAAAGCTAAAATTGCCAGAGTTTATTTCCTTAAAACTTTATATCTTTCCTATAAAATATTACGATCTGGCCGCCTTGAAATATTTTTGCACCTTATTAATTATTCTGAACGTGAACGTTTCACCAGACTACCCCATCAACCCTCCGATTTCAAATAGTGTACAAAAAAAATGTTTTTAATTTTGGAATTTAATGACTATTTACTCCGGGTAGGTGTATAAATAGCAGGCAATTAATTATACGCATAATTTCATGTTATTAATCTTATTGTAGCTATACTCCATACTGCCTATCGTCCAATCGGCATGATATTGCAGGCTTGATCCAATTTGCAGTTCGTCCATATTGACAAAAACAGTACAAACTTTTATGCCAATATACGGTCAGTTCTAACTGACCCAATCGTGGTGTATGGCTACACTAACGTTACAGAAAATGTAACTTTTAAATAGGAATACCTATGACGTCGACGATGAGGTCAATTTTGACATTATATTGGTCGATTCAGACTTAGATAACTATAACAGCTTTTTCCAACGATTTAGAAATTGATATAAAAGATGGCTGAGGGACTTACATCAAGAGCATATTCAGTATATATTTATAATTATAGTAAATATTTATTAGCCAGTCACAAATGTATTTCTATCGTTTGACAACAGACACCATTTTTCAGATGTGCCAGTAGTTGATTTGAAGATGGGATCTAATCTGAATCCAGATGAAATAAAAGAAGGGGATGATGTGTATTTTGAATGTACCGTAAAAGCTAATCCCAAAACACACAGGCTAGTTTGGTTTCATGATGTAAGTAGAACTTGATTGTTTGTATTGTTTAAAAACAAACGAGATCAAATATTACAATTCTAAGACCTTTCAATAAATCATACATGAATATTGTCCTAAATGAAAAAAAATTTCAGAACACGGAGATATTCCACAACGAAGCGGCCGGAGTAATATTGAGTGCACAGAGTCTTGTTCTTCAAAGCGTGACGAGGGCAGCAGCCGGGGACTACACATGTATGGCAGCGAACAGTGAAGGAAAAGGAACAAGCAATCCGGTGTCACTCCTAGTCCGATGTGAGTCATCGAGCCTTTCCACATGTCCACGTCACAACGTCGTCAACATGAAACGGTGCGGTTCAACGTCGTGGTACGGTGAGTTGCCGAGTCGGGATTTTTCACGGCACTGCAACGTCGCTACAGAATGGCGCAAAATGTACCGGATGTGTTATATCGTACGGCGATCCGGCGTGAATTTTACCGGTGACGTGAATTTGCACGTTATGTAAACGCACCGTGCCGCAACACCGCACCGTTTTTCGTTGACGACCACGTGCCGGGATATGTGGACACTGCCGATCTTCCTTTAATTAATAATCTCTAAGTAAACGAGCCGACAGGTTGCATTTCGTCGCACTAAATGGTAAAAAAAGGTATAAATGTTGTTTATTATTCAAAATGGTGGTCACAAAATACGTCACAATATATAACTATTTCGTAGAGATTCTTTCATATTTTTTTTTTCATATTGGTGATATAAATATTAGAAACAGACCCGGAGGAAATAAACTTCATTTATAATATTGATTTTCGTGGTTTCTTTTCCTTTAGATTTTTTTGCTGCTCGTATTGTTCGTGCACAGATTTAGCTATATTTAGTTTAGTCGTTATTTATTTGTTTACTAAATTGGAATACTAAAGGTCTAGGGTTAATGTCGGATGCACATCGATCGCTGCGCCACATTCCGTGTTATTACAGAGAACAAATGTGAAAGATAAAAACAACAGTTTTATTGGTGCTGAGCAATGATTGGATTTTATGAATTGTAATTGGATTCTTGTTTTTATTCTTTCCAGCTGTTGCTGGAACAATTTGATATTCTAATTGGATACTTTTTTGTTTGATTCAATTGGTGTCCGAAGAGTATTAAGCGAATGTTTTAGCAATTTAAATAGCGCCATCGGATTTTTATTAACTGCAGGCTTTAGGGTTCAATGACTAAAAATAACAAAATATAGAAACGTCAATAGGGTCTTGCGGAATATACCATACTATTCCGTTAGCTATTTGTTGACACACAAAAATCTTTTACATTTGTTCTAGAAATACTAATTTTAGTACATAGCATAATTATATTTTGTTAATACTGTGAGACAGACTATTGGTGTTAAAGGTATACCGTATTACACATACCCTTACAATCCCGACAAAGATAACCTAATCAAGAGTATGTTAGTACATGTATAAGGCGGGTACCACCTTGACAGGTAGTTACGGTATAGTATAGTCGCATAATACGGTTTTTTTTTTCAAACTTCTTACAAAGTTATTGTCGGATTTTGCTGAAAATAATTTAATACAATAACTATGGACGCTATTTTATTTCCCGAAAAGTATTTAATCAGCATGGAATATAACAAGTTTCTAACCTCTTATAGCTTAGAAATGCACGAGGCGACCAACTTGTAAACCACTTTGGAGGCCGATTACTGGAAAACGGTTCACTTTATCGTGTATGAAACTTTGTCCTTATTTCAAAAGTCATATTCGTAGATGTCCCAGACGGTGGAGTTGATTGAGAGAGAAAAATTCATCCCCACATCGCATGTATGGAGCTATTTAGCCACCCCTAAAATATATATTTTTCGTAGAACTAACGGAAATGGAACCCTTTTTTTTTCAACGGAACTCTAAATATAAAATTGCCTATGTTATATATTACAACATCAGCTATCTGCCAGTGATAATCCCGTAAAAATTGGTCCAGCCTTTCAAAGATTTGCCGAAACAAAAAGACAGACAGACGGACAGACAAAAAATATATTTAAAAGTCATAACTGTCCCTTAGCATATTTAATTATTATCAGACAAAGTTGAATCCGCCATCACACACTATAGTAATCACACACACATCATAATAATAATCATAGTCTCTCCTAAGACGTCTCATAAACGAAAGCACGGTAATGAATTAAATTTCCATCGTATGACCGACGCTAAGCGAATAGTATTTTTTCATTAAAGTAACTTCCAAACTCCATTCTGATATTATTTCAAAGCTAAGAGCAAAGTCACAGATTCCATGAAGAACATTTCAACTTTCAAAGCGACCGTGCCATAATTATTAGCTAAACTTTTAAAGATTTCCTAGTTTAATATCAAACATACTTCACTAGTTTTCTTTATTTTATCGAACTCAACTCTTCCGGCTCTTCCTAGCTGAGGCTCGCGATTTTGTTTTAACGATCTTGTTATTGTCATTTAAGAATTTGTCTTGTTTTATACAGTTTCAATTGTTGTTGAGAACTTTTAATATAATGTAAAGTGATAGCTTGACTTTTCTCTCAGTAAAGATTTTTTATTACGTTTCTTGATTGTGAAACTTTTGCTGCGATGTTTTTATTTTTTTTATTTTGAATAAAAATTCCTTCATATTTATGCAAAAACTGAATAGAAGCGAGCAACCATATTTTAGCCAAAGAGCAACTTTTGCTGTGTTTCATTGAAAGGAGAATATTTACTAGCTTGGCAATATTATCTTACTTCAATACAAGTTTACCCCAACATTATGCTTGCTTTTCTGGGGAAAATAGTGAGTATTAGATTACAATAGTTTACTACAGTCAAAACTTGTAACATCGTAGCGTATAAGTAATACTCACACATACTTTTGCAATTAGGAATAAAACTGCCAAACTATTCCGCTAGAGGCGCCACCGCAGTATAACGTAAACAAAATTGACATTCGATTTGTTACATTTTGTCGGCATCAAGAAAATAGAAAATTGGAAATACTATGCATCAGTTATTAAAATAAAATCAAAGCTTAAGACAAAACACTCTTGACGCTTTGGAATTTACCGCGCTATAAAATACTGTATATGTTACATATAGGTGGTGCCCTCTACGATTAGCTTTGCGTAATATTCCTAATTGTGACACATGAAGTCTACGGAACTAACATATACAAGCGTAGTAGCATGTAGTTTCATCCTTCACACATGTAGAAGAGACCCGTGCCTCGTAACATTACAATGATAGGATGATGATGATTTCCAACAGATGCTCCAGTATGTGCGGAACGGCGGGACAGCGAACTCTTCGGCGCCCTCAAGCATGAAACCGTTTCACTCCACTGTTCTGTTGATGCCAACCCAGCACTAGTTTCCTTCCATTGGACTTTCAATAACTCAGGAGAACAAACTGAAATACCTCCTAGGTAAGGCTTAGAATAGTTATATTCCTTTTTAATTTATTGGTAATAATAAGTAATAAGCATTAGAGTCACGTTTTAGCAAACTAGCCAAAACATGACTCTAATGGTTATAAAACTACCATTTAAATCGATCAAAAATCTAACAAATTGGAAAATTTATCGCTTGGACAAAATTTTATTGGTCGAATATTTTTAATGGTCTTATAAAAGTTCCACCAAACAATTGCTTAATTTGTCAAAAGGGACATTACTTAAAATCTTATCGGCTAAATCGCTTAATCCTATTTCCGTCGACTAAAACCAGATAACATGCTTCTGCACAACTGCGGATTTTCGTCTACATTACTTATAGGTATTTGATTGCATTTTTATCAGTTTTACACTAGGTTCTACTCAAAGATCAATAATAATTATTTTTTGTGAACTCTGAAAATAGATCCTGAGAATAGTTTATTCGTAATTAAAGTCTAAATAGTTATTAATTAAGTGATTTAATTAGTACGTATTTCACATGATTCTTAAATCTTTTAACAGATTATATAGCAGCTACGGACACACGTCTACATTGAACTATACACCGACTACTGACATGGAGTATGGAACGTTAGCTTGCTACGGTGAAAATGTTGTGGGGCAGCAAAAAGTGCCATGCCTGTTTCAGTTAGTTGCAGCTGGTAAGTTTACTCAAACCCTTTCTGGAGATCAAAAACAAAAGGAAATCAACAAAAAATCTAGGTGTGCACTTTATGATAATTTGGAATTTTTATTTCGTGTACAGGTCGTCCATTCCATCTTCAAAACTGCACAGTTGCAAATCAGAGCTTGGACGCGTTGTATGTAGAGTGCGTGGAGAACTTTGACGGTGGTCTTCCTCAGACATTCCTCATGGAGTTATTGGAGCTTCCATCTTTAACGGTAGGTGTTTCAATTTATATTTATGATCAATAAATAAAATATCTTAAATTATCTCTTAAATTATTTTAGAATATCTCTCTACACTACAACAATAATTATTAGTCACAAAGGGAAACCAATGAACTTCGTCAGGAACCTTGTAAATTTGAATCCAAATAGACCTTTCTCTTGTCTACAAACACACAATCAGTCTATATTTTCGACGCATTAATATTATCGCTTCAAATAATTCTATTAATTTTACGAATATACCAGGCGTCATTATATTGTCGACAATTGAATTTAATATTTGAATTTATCAACTTCTCATCCTCATTATTTAATAAGATAAATCGAAAATTATAGGAGTATTAAATTGAAGCTTTGTACGCGCATTTGAGATTTTGAACAAAATGTTGTGCCGTTCTTAAAAATAATGACATTGCGAATTTGCTGTTAAGACCACTTTTATCATCATAATTGTTGAAATAATTCTGTTTAAACACTAGAATTCAGCACAATATTTTGGGTATTTGTTTCTGTTTGGGCATCTAAATGGAATACCGTTGAGCTTTATCAATCAAACTCTCCGCAGGTCCGATACAATGTGTCTACGAACAGAACGCCACCATATTTTGAGATTCGAGGCCTGCCACCTGGTGTCAGCTACAGGATCGACCTGTACGCTGTCAATGCCAAAGGCCGCAGTGATGTGTCTACTATTGAGACAGTTACTTTAAGAGGTCAAGCTAAATATACTGGTGAGTTAATATCTAATATATTATAAAATTCTCGTGTCATAATATTCGGGGACACACACCTCTGAAACGGCTTTACCGATACTTACGAATGTTTTTTCGCATATTCGGTAGGTATGAGAATCGGTCGTAATTAATTTTCTCAACAAGGATGACCCCCAAATTTTTTTTTCGTCAATGATGTGGCATTAAAAATACATACAATCCTAAATTTTCAACCTTCCATTATATGGCAAAACAACATTTGCCGGGTCAGTTCATAAACATTTTAAAAAAAGTAAGAGTCCATGCTAAGCTAAAATCTCTTATAATTCTTACTCGTCCTGTCCATTTTTCATGTAGATAAATGTAACTCTTTATAATAGAATACTATTTAAAACTGCATGAAAACTTTAAAAGATTCAGTAAAGTTTATGAAAACTGTCAGCTCTGCAATATTTAATTCACGGAGCACGCTCGTTCATAGCCAATTTTACAGCCGTCTCTGCTATAAAGTTAATGATGTCAATCTTTAATTTACAACAAAATGATTTCGACCTCCGCTATAACTCTTTTATTTATGATCTTAAGCTAACATTAAAAATATTAATCTGTCTATCGGAGCACGCCATGTCGCGAAATATACGGACTTAATTTCGACAAGCGTTTCGTTGGAAATAGTCATATAAACTTGGGTGGTCCCAACATAAATTTTGTTGGGCATTAATGACAGTTATTTGGGATTCGGTTATGGAAAGTTAGGTTGTTGCTAAGTATTTCGTCTGTGAGGGGCTAAAGTGGATTGATGTAAATCAACTTTGTATGATCATGTACCTGGCTAACTTCTACGATGTATTTATCCCCGTTGTGTAACAGAATAGAAACGTTGTCTGTGGCTATTCTCAATAAAAACTATATTGTGTTTTTATGTTTATATTTTTTATTCCAGTATTAAAAATAGTAGTCGGAGCCTATCCAATGCAAATAAACACACAAATCTTATGTCTTTAAAATAATCTATAGTAAAATTGTACCCAAAGAAGAATTTTAAATTCATTAATGAAGATTAAATTTTGCACAGATATATAGTAGGCCATGGATAAGGGCATAGGCTACTTCTTATCGCGGCAATATTCTCGGTTCCTGTGGGACTTCCTTTTGCACGTACGAAGTGGCGGGAATATCTAGTATAATATATTATATAAGATAATATTTTCACAAAAGTAAATGTTTTCATTACATTCAGTAGGAGTTCTACTAAATGATAAAGATACATTAACTTTTGGTGAGCTTATTTAATTTTGGAATAATTAGAAAGTACGATAACTATTATTATTATGTACTATAGTAATAATGTTTAATACAAGCGTACAAAGTTCAAATTAAATATCACGAGCATCAGTTTGTTGCATAAATTATTATATCTTCCCTATTCCCTAACTATTTCAGCTAATAAATGCAAATACTTAACAGCATCCGTGCTCTACGTCGCATGCATGCTGTTCCAGGATTCTACCAATTACTGGCATAATGAAATGTAAACTGTTACGCCTAACTCGGTCAATGGAGTTGTTTTGCAAATCCCGATGGCTTGAAACTGGATTTATTTCATTTTGTGACTGCATAGTTCCCTACGATTAGATTTAATAATTTTTGTACCGTTGTTTTTTAGATTGTTTACAATTGTTTAGGTTTTTCTGCAACCGTACACACAAATGTATTTTCATATGTTAGATTCCTTACATGCATTACATTAATTCGATTTCTATGCTTTAGGTGAAAGCAACTCTCTGACAATGTCTCCAATGTTGGCGTGTGTGGCTGCTACTTCAGCAATCTTAGCAGCCGCCGTGTGTGGTGTCCTAGCAGTTCTGTACAGGAGACATGCTGCAAGACATCGACACCTACCCAGCAAACATGCTCCTCTAAGGTTCTTAATTATTAAAGTTACAAAAGTTATTAAACCGGTACCTATCTAATATTACGTCACCACTAAATATACGCAGTTCCTTAAAATCTGACCCCTTTATCAAACTGTGTATCGAATCCAGTATAAAGCGTTCAAGCAGATTCAGAAAATGCCAGTGTAGGAGTATAATTTTCAATTTTTCTAACAGTGAAGCCATGTACGCCGATCGCGCACCAGCTTGTAGTACACCGGTGAAGAGTGAGTCACGGACAGCGCCAGAACCTGACCCGGCAGACGATGCGGATCCAGATATTATTCCAAACCTATACGGTAAGCACCTGAAAAATTCTTGAAATTATGATTAGGCTATTTACTTCCAAGAGATATATACACCTATCTAAATATCTACTTGGGGCATAATATTACAAAATATTTTTTTGTTTTTTTTTAATTAACAAACACAAAAATAAACTAATTAAAAATATCTCTTGCCAAAACAAGTTGTTTATCAACCCTTTTGTCTTATTAGTTGCTTTTCTGTAAAATTTTATTATAAACATCGTTCATAGCTTTTTAATTCTTTATTTAAAATTTTGTTTGCTTTCATTTACTTTTTTCACTCTTATCGACAGGATTGTTCCGCGCTTTGTTGTATCCCGTCCCAATTGTTTCTCAAGTGTTTTCATTTAATGGTACTTTTGTTACTTTTGATGAAAAATATAATTGAAAGTCACTTTAGGCTTCCATTCTTTTTATTTTAACCATTGTTCTTCTGTGTGTCGTTAATCAATGTATAGTGTTAATGAGTGCTTTTTCTGAATTAATCAAACTTATATTACTTTATAACAACACGTTATCCTAGTACTAACTACTATTATGAATGTGAAAGTTTGTAAGCATGGATGGATGGATGGTTTCTTTCACGCAAAAACTACTGAATGGATTTCGATGAAATTTGATATGGTTGAGTTTAGGCTCTGAATGAAAACATAGGCTACTTTTTATTCTGAAAAGGTACAGTTTTCCCGTCGGATACTGTATTTACTCGAGCGGAGCCGCTGCCAAAAGCTAGTGTTTATATAAAGTAATTATATAGGACATTTTACTATGGAAAAATTTGCCAAGGTGACCAAAGATAAAATTAGGTTACATGTAACCGTGATGGCGTCTGGATTACAACTGCATAAATAAGTCGCATACTTGCAGGTAGGGTTAAATATCACAGCATTTATATTTTGACTCATTTCAACGAGTATTCGTATAAAATATTGATTATCTCCACTTCGCTTATTTTTTAATTCAGATCAATATCTAAATTAAAGTTATGAAGGGAAATTAAATGTAAATAAAAATTGTACTGTCTAATAGAATTTTGGTTTGTGGTTGCCACTTTCTTAAACAGCGGGTAAAACGCCCAATGTTTTCAATTTCGACGGATTAAATTCGTAATGAGATTTTATATCTAAAATGAATATTTTTGTCCCAGTAGAAAGGAGACCTGTATCCAATGGGTACATGAGCCTGCAGAGGCCGCCGTCCAACAGTAAGATAAGAGAGAGCGAAGACGCGCGCTCCGAGCCGGACGGGGGCGGATACTACACCGAGTTCCGGAAGAAGGACTACAGAATACCTTTAACTAGTGTAAGTTTTTTTTTCCTATGAACGCTTCTACACCACGTCAATGTGGTCCAATGGTAAGTTCTCTAAGAGCTTGTGTGACAGGTAGGTGCCAGACAACGGAAATATATTTAGTACGTTTATACTGTACGTAATATATTTAAGATTTTTATTATATTATACACATATACATATCCATGACCCAGGAAAACAGTTTCAATTTTTTTGCTAAATTAGTAAAAAAATCAACATCATTAGTTTATTTCTTAGAGCTGTAAGGTTGACTTACAGCATAATACAAAAACATTAACTGCAGTAAGAATGAACTTAAACGCACAAATTTAGGAGATAATTACAAATATTATATTCCAGTGGCCTTATATTTCATACACTTTTACCTAATCGTGAGTCGTGACGTCACAGTTAGGTACGACTTTTGTATGGAGCGTGTTTTGTAAACAAATTGCTTTATTGTAGATTTTTATATACTATTTCCTTTGAGAACTTACTCATATTCATTAATGCATAAAAAAATCAGTCGTCTAGTCTATATTACTCAACCGTTTTGCCAAAAGTCTTTTTTACACTTGAAAGCAGTAGTGAAAATCTTCAGACGCTGTTAAAGTTCTAACGAAATGCGGTTATACGTACCCTGTCCACGTTGACGACATACCTGACAGGTTCCCTTATAATTTACAACAGAAACAAAAACCTGTGATTTATATATTTTAATGAAAACTAAAACATTATCATAAAAAAACCTAACTATATCATCCTGAGTTTCCGCTACGCGAAATGTAATTATGCATTTGTGTATGAAAACTTTCTACTTTTCCATCTGGAATAAAGTGATCTTTGTAAGACACAATGGGCGTACAGATACAATATATTTCTGCCTCATATCCAGAATGAGAGTAGGTCAACATTCTATTCCAGCGCATTCAGCCTGTAATACATAAGTCTGAGCGTGTTGAGTTAAAACTTAGTATTGGACAAATAGACGAAACTTTAATTGGTTGTAAAATACACAAAATTTTGTTGGCTCTTGGGGAGATAAATTCCAACTGAGTTCATTTTGGCTAGTATTAATATTTTTACTAAAAATACATCTTCATTTTCAAATTCACATTTAATCCGTCTGACTTTACAATCTTAAGAGTAACTGGTACAATATATTTTCAAATTTTTATTTGGAATGCCAATAAAAGTCACAACGTGTGATTGCTAAATTCTACATTATTGCAAAAGGCTGCTTTGTTGCTTTTTTATTAAGCAAAAGATAACTCTTTATTCATTGCGCCAATATCTATTTGCGTCCTTAATTAATATCATTGTCTTTAGACTTTTTCCTGGCTGACTTTAGATGTTGAATTCTGAAGTGAAACATATCAAGATTATCAAATTTTAAATTACACAAAACTTTTATGAATTGGGTTGCATCATCGGTGGAATTAAAAATGTATTTTTAATCAAACTGAAGCTCGAAACTTGGAGAGTTTTTTTGTCTTGTAATAATAGAAATGAAAAATATTTTCTGTTAAAGTTTCATTTAGAAAGTGAAAGGATTTTCTCAGGTATTCTAGTTTTCGTTACGAGTACATGTATGTTAATCTTACACTGCTTTCCTTCCAAAAGTATTTTGCACATTGTTTACACACTCATGAAACAAATATTTTATTTTAGTGTAAGAAAGAGTATGTTTAATACGAAACGAGTAAGCTTAACAGCCTCCGTGGTCCAGTGGTTTTAGAGCTTGGTTTCGATTCTCGCATTGGAACAACAAAAAAGGTTGTTTCCTAGTTTGGTTAGGAAGTGCAGGCAGATCACCTGATTGTCTGACAAGAAAGATAATCCATACCTCGGATGATCAATGATGATGATGATGATGATGATGAATGAATGATGATGCAACTGATCTCATCATTTGATTCGGGAGAGAAACTGGAACACTTCCTACTGCTCCTACAATCTTCTGATTAATTTCGTCCCAAGATAGATTTAGCATGTCCCTTGAGCACACCTGAAATCATATTAAAGAGGTTTTTTGTGGTCCACTATTGTCGATCCTGGCTACACAGGAGTTGCAGTGGTGGGTATGTGTGGTGGGTCAATTGCCCATTTAAAAGTCCTATCGGTTATCAGTTATACTAGGTTTCGAAAGTAAATAAAAAGAGAGTGCTCTTGTACTGCGCACACACTTGGGCACTATAAAAATAACTCCTGCGTAGCTGGCCTGGTTTCAACGAAACCGGCTACCGTCACCGACATCGGTGTGGGGAGCTATAGGAAGATATCTTATACTTTAAACGAGTCAATATTGTATAATATATATTAGGTCTTTACCTATAAAATTGCCGTTTTGTATGAAAAAATTTAAACGAATTTTTTTCATGTATTTTTTATTTGTTTTAATCGAAGTAATCACCCATGCAATCAATGCATCTTTGCCAACGCAGTGGCAGTTTATTGATGCCCTTCTTAAAGAAATCAGTTCGACGGGAGGCAACAAATTCTTCAAAGGCATTTTGTACTGCCTCTCGGGTATTGAATTTTTTTGCCGCCAAGAAGTTATCCAAATTCTGGAAAAAGTAGTAGTCTGTAGGCGCAAGGTCTGGTGAGTAGGGCAGATCACGGAGAGCTTCCAACCCCAGTTCTTGCAACTTGGAGACCGTCTGCTGTGCAGTATGAGGTCGCGCGTTGTCGTGCAGGAGCAGCGGAGACGAGCGATTGACCAATGCTGGTTGGAGATGTGCCAGCTTCTCCATCATTGTGTTCAGTTCTTCACAGTACACATTTGTAGTAATGCTCACCCCGATTGGTAAGAAGCTGTGATGAATCACACCGGCGCTAGACCACCAAACAGTGACCATCACTTTTCTAGGGGTAAGTTTTCGTTTAAGGCATTGTTTAGGTGCTGAACCAGGATCCAACCAACTTGCTGAACGCTTGCGGTTATCAAACAGAATCCATTTTTCATCGCAAGTAACAATGCGGTTCAAAATTCCTTCATTTGTGTGTCTGTTGAGCAGTGCAAGGCACGTCTCGACGCGTACTTCGCGCTGGCGATCATTGAGTTCGTGGGGCACCCATTTGTCAAGCTTTTTTACCTTGCCAATTTGACGCAAATGGACCAATATTGTTTTGACGCTAACGTCGAAAGCTGCTGATAATGCAGCCGTAGATTGTGTATCATCAGCTTCCACAATCGTCTTTAATTCGTCATTGTCGACCAAAGTCTTCGGACGACCGCGAGGTTCATTTTTCAGGTCGAAATTTCCAGAACAGAAGCGAGCAAACCAATAACAGGTGGTGCGTTGGTTTGTAGTGTTAGCTCCGTAAACGTCGTTGATGTTGCGTGCCACTTGTGCCGCGTTGCTGCCACGACGGTACTCATATTCCATAGTTACTCGAATTTTTAACGTATCCATGATGACGAAAAAGATGAAAAAGAAATGCGATGAAAATGTAACACTAGTCAATAAACAAATGACTACTTTTGGAAAAAGAATTCCATGTTTTAAAATAAAATTAATTTGAAATTAGAATTCTTAGCCAAACAAATTATATTTTGATTTGAAATGGCCAGTATAACTGTAGAACGACAATTTCATAGGTAAAGACATATTATAATCGGTATCTCGAAAATGGCTACAAATATTACCATGAAATTTTGTATGCTCGGAGTTTTGGGAAATAAAATCGATCCAGCTAGCACTTGTCTCTGGGAAACTGCGCATTTTTAAGCTATAGATGTTTTTTCTTTCGTCGTGCAACAATATATCAATAATTTCGTTTCTATTATGTCGGTCCGATTGGAAGTTTGGTATTCGTATATATAATTTTTGCTTTTTTGAAAATTCGAAATGAATAAAAATTCGAATCCCGGTCGATAAATATTTTTGTGATTCTTTTTTTTTTTTTTTAATTTAGCAGAACTCCGAGCAAAGCTCGGTTACCCAGGTACTGATATGTTTAACACAGTTCAAGACGCTTGAGTTCATACGAACATTTCCTATCAAAGACTATAAGATCTATAAGATATAAAATCTATAAGAAGAATGTTAAGTTCCTTACTTAATTTACTCGAATATGGCAGAACAAACCTAGATATTAATATTACGTAATGTATTTAAATATCCCTGTGTGATGAAAATATTCTCGTTTATCTAACTCGCCCGTAGATAGGTACTTTTCAAAAGAACACTATTTTTGCGCCCTAAATCCATCAGTGCTTCATCTTTTTCTATTTTGGGTCCATGAAATAGTGCCCTCAATATTACTATTCACAGCGATTCTTGTGATTTATTGGATGGCAAACCGATTCTAATGTTCGTAGCCGTTTACTAGGTGCCTATTTATGTGGCGTCACATGTGCCGAATGTAACACGCGGAAAGCTCTTCTCAAAAACTATGTAACAACGTTGTATCCAGCACTCACAGGCGGCACAGGTACACAATTATACTAGAAACAATACATACAATCCTGATACGGATTTTATTTTAACATAATATTTATTTTTTCTGAAGTTTGTGTTTTTCGAAATTTTTCGCGACAATTTCAGATAATCATATATTTTTAGGGTTCCGTAATCATCAAGGAACCCTTAAAGTTTCGCTCTGTCCGTCCGTCTGTCTGTCTGTCCGCGCTTCATTCTACTCCATCGTGTAGGGTATCGTTGGATAGGCATCGTTAAGTAAAGGCAAGGTTTCATACATGACTTTTAAACAAAGTCAACTATTTACGAGAAATCGGCCTCCAAAGTAGTTTATAAGTTGGTTTATAAGTTTCTAAACTATGAGACTTAGAAACTTGCAATTTTCCAAGCTAATAGATCGTGCTAAAACTAAAATTATTTTGAATGAAATCGGACAGTAACTTGTAAAGTAATTTGAAAAAAAAACTTTAGAGGTGTCAAGGGACACCCGGATGGAACGAAGTTATAATATATATATTATAATATAAATATATAGTTTATAATTGAAGCCTATTTTGGAAGATATACATATATATATATATATATATATATATATATATATATATATATATATATATATATATATATATATATATATATATATATATATATATATATATATATATATATATATATATATATATATATATATATATATATTATACTATACCGCACGGCTTACAACTATAGCAAAAAGTGTCGTTACAACTTTTGGTCTTAATTTTTTCCGTCTAGCCCCCTTTCGCAACGCGCGATAAGGAACTTCGTTCCAAAAAAATATTAAGCAATTATAGTTACGGAACCCTTCTTAGACATTAGGTTATTAATAATGATAAACTCACTGTTCACGCATTATTGCTACCGTCATCGAGTAGTACACCTGCAACCACTAATAAACGAAACTATTGCGAGCATAATACCTATTATTAATAAGTCCATCTCATTGTAGGCACATGCTGTATCTATTTCCTAGATCCTAAACAGGAATTAAAGTCGTTATTTCTTTTCAGTCATACCACAGTCTGGGGCGCGTGAACAAGGGGGTGACGGCGTGTAACGTGGGGACGGGCGTGACGTCATCGCTCACCGCGCACCGCCTGCGCCCCGAAGTCGTGACCACGTCGCACCGCGTGCAGGAGAGCTGTATATAAACATAGATGCTATGATTTGCACTGAATTTATATACATTATAATATTAGGAATTGGTGTATTTAAACAGAAATGCTTATGTGGTTAGCTTCTATGGAATATTAGTTTTAAGACCCTCAAATTTAATTTTATTGAGACTTTAACTATTTATAGGAGTAATTTAAAACCTACAGGCTACGGGAGCAAAGTAACAAGTAACATTCCAAAGGCAAGTACGATACGAAATAATAACGCTGGAAAAATAGTAAACAGGCTTATAGATAGGCATATAAATTATAAATTGAGATCGTTAGTAAAAACTAGGAAAATTCTTCAGCGTGAATCGTTTTGCGTGGATATAAATTGTGAAACCTTATAACGTAAACTTTTCGTTTCGTTTAACGAGCGCGTTCACCATAAAACCTCTCGAAACCCGTTGGTAACATAAATTTGAGATACTCCCTTTTATTTGCCTCGTAAAAAGTCATAATAAAAATAAATAATAATATTAAATTTAGCTTACTAAATACTTTTGTGATTCACAGACAAACATTTTAAGGCTTTTAAATTTAGTTATCAACGTCGTATAAATCAGTGCAAATCAAATTTGTATATAAACGTATTCTAATTATTGTGTTCCTTATTAATTTACAACTATTGTATAGTGACTTTTTCACCTTACCCAACGCTTATTTATTTATTTTAAGTACTTAGCGATTAGTGTGATTTAAAGGCTAAAATGTAATATTAGCCTAGATGTATGGAAGGTCAAAGGACTTTCCTAAAATAAATGGGGCAGTATTACTAAATAATATAGTTTTTGTACCTTATTTATGATTACTTTATTATACTTTATTTATGACTTTTATGATAAATTAGAAAATCTTATCTGTTATATTTGAACAATATACTCGTATTTTCCACCACCTGAAGCCAATAATCTAGATAGGATGTGACATTATATTACAATATGCAATTATTTACTTTATATTATGAACCATTTTTACTTATATAGATCAAGTTAGCTGCGTTCAGTTTTGATTGTTATAACTCTACTGCATTATATTTTGTGTAGCAGTGGCTGGTCAGGAATATAGTCATCATTTCTCAGCGATATAATTTATAAGAAGTGTGGAATAAAATTTATTTATTTAAGTTCACAATTCGTGTCAAAGCAGGACGCCATATTTGAAGATGCCATCAACAATGGATCACACAATACCGTGAATTCTTGACTCGAAAATTATCATCTCTCTCTCAAATACGGCACGTCGCGGGCAAATATTTGTAAAGAGGTCCGTATGATTGATACTGGGAATTGTCAGACACGTAAAGGGAACGTTAGTCGATTTAAAAGAAATATACTGTGCCCACAAGCGTAGCGAGTCAGATTTATAAATTGAGGTACAAAAATTATAATGCGTTTTTCTTGGACATACTACATATATTATGTGATTTATTAAAAATAATAATGTATCACAACTAAGAAATCCGTAAGAAAAATCTGTATAGATTTTTTCATGCAACTTTTTTTCAGAAAAACAGGGAACCGACCTAGGATTTTTTAAAATATCGTTAGTATTGATTTTCATAAATGAGTCGTTGTTATTTTCTTACTATAGGATAGTTAACTACATTATGTAAAATATTTTGCATAATTTATATATTATTCTGAAGTATTGAAGTATTTTTGCTTGATAAATGTAAAAAATTAAAATGTTGTGTGTGTGTGTACTTTTGTAATTCTGTGCATTTTAAAGTTATAAAGAAGTTGGAATAATTTTTTTACATAACTAGTGTAAAAAACCTTCATAATTACTTAACTTACATCAAACACAAAAACATTCATTGTAGTAATTGTAAATTTAGACGCAATAATTATGGAGATATTGGCAAATAAGTTTTTGCGACCTATATATTTCATACAACGCTCCCAAAAGTGCAAAACGCGGCTAAAGGGGTTGTCACTTCAAAAATTTAGTCAACTAGCCTATTTTGTATTAAAACGGCTGGTCGTGAAGCACAAAATTGTGAAAATTTGTCGCCAAATAGCAAACTGCGAGTACATATACTGAATGTATTTTATTACTCCGTACCTAGTGCTTACAAAGTGTTAAAAGTTGTGACATTAACTTTGTAACACTTTATAGTGAGCTACTTGTGACTTTGATATCTATTTGCGTTTACTTATCACCTACTCACTACCACTATTGCGGTTTGACTACAAAATTCTGAAATACACAAAATATATTATAAAGTTATATCATTTAACACGGTGACACTTGTATTATAAGTAAACTTTCTGTTTCTTTAGCTTTATAGTTACATTTTAGTTTGGGTCAAATAGAGTTATTTTAATATTGACAGTACATTTTACACCGCTGACCGATTGTTGGTAACTTGACCGAAAGTTTGGTAACCGTTTGTACATATACTTTTCTACTGATGTTGTATGTATTGTGTATTCACGTAAAGAAACAATTTTAGTATTGAATACATGATACAAGTGGAATTGTAAATGGAATATTTGAAGCGCTAAAAAGGTCACGTAATTCAACCCTACGGTGTGAAATGTGATGTTTCATTGAAAACATTAATTAGAGACAGATGACCATCGCCACAGAGTTATTTCAATGGGAGTTGTCAAATACGACATTCAAATCGTTTGAGGAACAGAGTAAAATATTTTATTATCGAGTAGGTACAAAGTCGTCGTATAGACTACTAGTGTAGTAAATTTGGGATATTTGTATACCGAATATTCTTGCAGGTATTGTTTTATAATATCTGTATTATAAAATAACATATTACTTTCCATTAATGCCACTGACAAGAAAATCAAGTCAAAATACCTTAAATCGTCTCAACTGTTTAGTGATGTGTAGAGTAGGCATTATGAGACGTTATATTTGTATTTCCCCGTATTCAGAAAACCGCAGACATTATTATGCGGCACTCGCAGGTAATGGTGTCGTTTAAGGTCGAGACGTCACTTGAAAAACTTTTTATGCGTAATTGCATATCATGGCGTTTCACTTTGGCACAATAACCTTTTTTATAATAAAATTTTAATGCATATTTTTTGTTAATTTTTACAATCTGCCCGATTTGTTTTTATCGTGTTTAATCAAATGTAATGCAACGGTCAGCTTCCGTTTTTGTGTTAAGGTATAAAAAATATGTAAGAAGCTATTTACAAAAATATAAATATCTATTATTATTGTATTATACAATTCTACCTACTGGTTAGTAAATATTGAAATTAAGGAGGCAATCCTTAGCTGATTTTGGCACGATTGTATATAAATGTAAATATGTAAATAAGTATTCTATTGATTCAGTATAAAATTTCTAGTCTAATTTAGTTATAAAGGTGCTGAACATTGTAAAAACTAACAAATAAACGATGACATGGGCTCTCTCTGGTATTACGCTATTAATGAAGAAATATATGTTTTTAAATTATATTATTCATTGGATTAATTGATTCGATTTGTCAGTACTGTTAGTGTATTAAAATTTAAAATATGTTAATAATTGTATCAGAGATCGTTTTATAGGTCTTGTTATTTTGTTACTAATGAAACTTTAGACGAATCAAATTCTATTGTATAAAAAAGCTAATAATGTTTATAGTATTTTCAAAGAGAATTGTAATTGTTTGTTACTAAATTTTCGATCATCAAAAATTGACTTGATGGATGACTTTACGAAGTATCAAAATAATTCGGTTGCTCTATAAAATATCTGTCAAAATCAGTAGTAGAGGTACTTACATTTACTTCTTTTACTAATAGTATGTAGTTGATAAGTCATTGTCTGAATATAGAATGCTTTTAAGCTTAGCTTAAGGCATTATCCAGTTAGAATTCATGTCATCTTAGTATAAAGTGTCGGTGTTTGCCCACGTCCAGCGCTGGGAAAACTTGTTGAATAACATAAAAAAAGATATTGTTTCTTGTAAATGTTTCCAAATAAAATGTCGAGAATTTATGATTTCTGTTATTTCATTTTATCACTTCTCTCCATATGATTCCATAAAATTAAAAATAACTATTTCAACCCGACTGCGCCAGGGTTATGTTTTTCTAGTGTATATTATTTTTTGGCACGCTCTAGGAGCTTAGAGCCCAAACAGCTTGTCGCATTTGAGCTTCAGAGGTATCATTATATTCAGTCGTAAGAGTGGTCAAAATTATTTGTCGCAGTCGGATTTTAAAAAAATAATTACCTAAGCAAACTAGGTACTCTAAGATTGTTTTAAATAATATAATAATATTGTTCATTGATATGCTGCATTTGTGCTGTGCTAAATAAATAAATAAAATAAAAAATAAAATTTAGCTTAGACAGTTAGAAAGTTATTATTCAGTAATCTGTAGTCTGTACCATGTTGTATTTTACACAATACCTATCATGAAAAAAAAAACAGTGGAACTCCGGGAGTGCCGGCAGAAGTGAAAACAATAGCGCACAAGCAAACTTGCGGTGCGTGATCCGCCCGCCCGGTCCTACCTCACACCGCACCGGCACGGTGTCGGTAACAGTGTTGCGTGTTCAATTGTTTTTTTCTATCTCAAAAATGTCCTACGCGCCTAAAGAATTTTTCACTCCAAAGTGTATGAAAAAGTTCAATTTCGTCATATTTACAGAAAATATTTTTTCGAGTGTTTACCAGGTCTATTTCCCAGCAGAAATGAATGTACAGATTACGTGCCAACTCCACAGTGTAGGGTTGGCAAATATCGATAAATCTACATACACGCCCCGTATACAATAGTAACTGTCGATACTGTTGAACACAAACATGACTTAGCAAACAAACAGGCCAAAGTATGAACTTACAAGACCAAATTTTGGTGCATTTTATTTCATATTAGGTATATGTAAGTACTTTTTTGTGTGGGTTTGGTAGATGAATATAGATAAATTTCCATGGATTTTATGTTGGACAGTTTTAGTTTTATCTCTTTTTTAACCCATATAGTCAACGCCGCAGAGCTCCGCCACCCGTATTTACATCATACATAATAATTCCTTGAGCTCCGTGGCGTAGTCGGTAGACCGTTTGATTCGCCCTCGAGAAAGTGCAGGTTCGATTCCCAGGTGGAATGTGACTTTTTCAGATCTCAAGTACATTATACGGATGCTCCAGCGGTGAAGAAAAGCATCGTAAGGAAATCCGCACATGGTTGGCCCCAGACGTATTGACCCGTCATTCCTCTGGACTAGGCTGACTGTGTTGTGAGAATGCCGTATGTGCTTGGGCAACCATACGACATTTAAAAACCAACTGTCTCAGGCACTACAGTATATCAAGAGTGGTTACATCGCTCGGAGAATACTGTATAAATCATCCTATAACGGATGAAAAAGGCCTAAGTTTAGTCAACGCCGAATAGTCCGAATTGGACTTGCTTGTTCATCAACTTATAATCTTAGATCATCTACGCATGACAGACTAGATGACATGATAATTAAAATGTATCACTTGAAACCCTCATTATGGTATTAAGTAAGTCTACTTAATACCATAATGAGGGTTCCATTCGAAAAGGGGAAAAAATTCGAGGGTTCAGTCGAAAAACCGCAAAAAAAATTCATTTCGATCATTAAAGCTCGAAAGAATGTTAACTAGCATGCAACATGCCCGACAAGCGGTAAACTCTCGCTGACAATATTAAATTACCACCCACAAGTTATCAATTTTAACGATATCGTAAAGCGCGGCATAAATAAGGACACATCTCGACATCAACGGCTCCTGCTAGCGGGAGGCGGAGCGGCATTCAATGCTTTATCTACAACGACTTATAATTCCGTCTAGATACGCGTATAAAAATTAAAAATCATTTCGTGCAAAAGCCACCGTTGGACTTACGACGGACTCCAGGTGGACCAGAAAAATTTTGTAGTCAGTGGATGTACACTGTATGCGACAGTTCGTGCTGTAAACTATGCTAAGCTGAAGCTACGGTAAACGTCTTGTTATTTAGGGTCAATTCACACCGAAACGAAACGTAACGCGACAGTAACTTTATTAATTACACAAGAAGATACAGGTTTCATTGAATTGAAATTTCAATGTTCGAAATTCAGGTTGCACCGCGCTGTGCAACATGTACAGCGCATGTGCAGAGTATGGTTGATGTCATAACATGTTTTTTATCAACCTACTTATGTTCAATCTATCTTTAATTTACATGATGATGAGTTAATCTAAATCGGTCGTGTTTATATATAAATTATTGTAAAAACTTAATTTAAGTGGAAAAGTGTATAAAAAAGTTGGATGATATTATTATGAACACGAATATCCACCAAGAACCAACAGTACACTCAATCAGTTATAAGATTTAATTCGACCAATGTCATTGTCATCGTCATTGTGTAGAAATACAAACGTTTAAGCTCTGAGGGTTTTTAAATTCGAGACATCTGACAGCTTTTTGACACGACAAGGACCGTCGGGCTACCAAGCGCCGCCTGGTGACAGATAAAGAATCGAAAATTCTTATTGACGGTTTTTGATCCCACTTACGCCACCACATGACGCTTCGTGTGCGTTGGGTCTGTGCCCTAGCGGCGGAAAAAATATCAAACACCCTCATTGGTCCAGTACATTTACAAGTGCTACTACTAGTAACTCTTGTTTTGATGTAACTAAAGTTTATTGACGCCAATATTACATTAAATATATTTTATATCAGCTTATTTTCCGTATTTTAGGTGCACCTACAAAGTATGAATGTACGAAGATCAAGAGCTTATGGTACTCTTCATTAAAATTTATTTTAAAGAAAACTAATATTTACAACTTAGACAGTTAGTATAGTAAAGTGTAAGCCCAATAAATTACCTTCACAATGCATGGCACCTATACTCGTCTATGTAGCTATATATTTTGTCTATTATTTATCTCAAATCGATGACTTGACTCGAGAAGATACAAAATTCATTGTTCCATAGAAGGTATTGTCCCATCATACAGGGTTATACCATTTTAGCCCGTATTACTTTCTCAACAACGGCTAATTTGTTATGTATTTATGTTTAGTTTCAACCTTAAATCATATCCGTAATTGAAATGGTATCGTAAATACGTTTCCGTTTTGTATTTATGATCAATGTTACGAGAGTTGCCGCTATAATGCTGTCGTCTTAAATTACAAATATAGAGTATTATGGCTTTACGACAGCCTAGAGCTGTCCTCATTATAGGCTCTAGATAAAATAGAAAATACACTTCACTTTGAATCTGTGGCAATATAGTGGAAGCCCCAAAGGGAGATATCGGACCGAGCGAGGTGGTATGCCCGGTCAGGTCGAAGCCCACTTGTATATGCATTTCGAATATTGTTATAACCGTCGATCTTAGAAAAATTCGATAGCGCGATTCAGGATCGTGGCGCTAATTGGTCCGCCACATCACTCCCCCCGACGACTGGAGATCGAATCTTGAATCTTCTGCTTCTTGAATCTTCTGCTTGGTGCTTGGTCGAATCTTGAATCATCTGCTTGAGTCGACAGTGCCAGAGAGCTCCAGTGAGTCGGGGTGCTGCCGTGCGGGGCCAATGCTACGTGCTAAGCAGGAGAGATGTGCTGTGCTTGCTAACCGGTCGTTGTAGTGAGGTTGCTAACCGGTCGTTGTAGTGAGGTGCCCGTTGAACCCGATGAGGGTTCTACCAGGCCGCGGGTGCGTTGAGACTGGTGGTCGAGGTACCCGATGAGGCTAAAGCTGGCTGGCGTGGTGTGGAGGGGTGGGGAGTGATGATGATGATGTCCAGAACGAGGTGTGTTCTGTCGAAGGTCATCAATGTGTGAATATAGTGGAAGCCCCAAATGGATCTCCGACCCAGCGAGGTGGTATGCTCGGTCAGGCCGAAGCCCACTTGTATGCATTTCGGATGTTGTATATATACCGTCGATCTTAAAAAACTTCGATAGCGCGATTCAGGATCGGGGCGCTAATTGGTTCGCCACAAACCTAAACGATGGAAATCTTCGATCATACTTTTTGGATGTACTTTTAACAAAGTTCCTGCTCGACCAGTTTCTAAATATTTCCCCTTGCACTGGGACGACCAATATATTCAATCATAAATGAAGTGACCGCAACGACTGCAAACGCCGTTGTACTACGTATTTACACGTCAGTATGTGTGCGTTCGCACGATTCAACGGTGGCATTAAGCGATTTGCATCTTAAGCCTGGTCGAGCGGCAACTTGTTCAATGGTACTTTATCACAGGGGCGACGCTCTCTACAAATGACAGCTCGAGCACCAGGGAATGTCAGCCATGTTGACGTAAGCCTAAGGTTGACACCAAAATATTTTTTAAACGTCGCGTCAGACAAAACTATCACAGATATTATGAAATTATAGTGTCAATTAGGTCAGAGCACAAAACGACCAGCGGCTAGCCCCGTGAGCCATAGTCCAGGCTGGAAAAATCCTCCGCATTCGCCCAGCCACGCACACACAGCCACATGCTGTTATTCGTGTAAATCGGTGTAATGCCGATTCTTTACGTTAGTATCATAATATATTCTTTGACGTTACTAAATTAAGTTTTAAGAAATGTCAAACGATTTTCATGAGATTTCTTACACACACTATTCTTTTAGTTTAAAATGTATTTGAATTTATATTTTTCGTCGGCACAAATTGTCACTAAGCTTAGTAATGACGTCATAATTTTATAAAGTATGTATTTTAAAACAATACAAAAAGAACAAAATTAAAAGCTTAAACAATTGAAAGCGCATCGATACGCTACTCAATAACGCAATAATAGAAAATGTTTAAAAAGCATTTCGAGCGTTCGAGAGTTGTAAGAGCGAATACTCTAGTTCTGCTCGATATACTCGAGTCACGTTAACAGGCGGTAGCGTTTAGATTTTATAATAACTAGAGAGCGACTCGCCCTGTGGTCAAAATTTGCCCATAATAATCCAACTAATATTATAAATGTGTTTGTGAGGATGGATGTATGTTTGTTACTCTTTCACGCAAAAGCTACTGAACGGATTTCGATGAAATTTGGTATGGTAGTAGTTTAGACTCTGGATTAAAACATAGGCTAGTTTTTATCCCGAAAAAGTACAGTGTTCCCGAGGGATACTGTATTTACGCTGGCGGAGCGTGCCAACAGATAGTATTCATATAATTTTTAAGTTTGAACTTTATGATTCCTTTGATTGTCGAATTTAATGATTTATAACTTTTGCATCTTAGCTAGAAAAAATATAAAATAATAATAATATAAAATGATAACCATAGAATATTAATAATAATTATATTATATTTTGATTTATAGATATTTTGCTGGCCATACTTAGGTCCTTAGGTGTATCTTCTTCTAGGACAGCATGGTTTGACTCCTACCTGAGAGGACGAAAGCAACGTATATTTACTCCTGACGTTAGCTCTGACTGGTTCAGCATTATTTCTGGTGTCCCACAGGGGGGAGTATTGTCCCCATTACTTTTCGCGGTCTTCATAAACGAAATAACAAGGTTCATCTCTTCGGCCTACCATTTATATGCAGATGACCTGAAAATTTACAGGCACACTAGTATTGAGGAAATTGATCTTGCTATTATTGCTGTTAACCATGATCTTTTAAATATATTTAAGTGGGCGGAACACCTTTGGACTTCTGGTTAATCCAGTAGCAAGCTCTTCTCATTGGCAGCAGGCAGTTGTGCTCCAGGGTTGATTTTGAATCTATTAGCAAAATAATTTACTGTAGTGATGTATTGGAGTTTAGCGGCAATGCCAAAAATTTAGGTCTAATTATTGATTGCAACCTGTCGTGGTCTGCTCATATTATTGGTATAAGCAAAAAGTTACATCATTCTTTTCATAAATTAAAAATACTACAGAATTTCCTTCCTCTATCCACTAAAATTCTTCTAGCACAATCCTTGTTATTGCCACTGATAGATTACTCTGACTCCTGTTTTTTGGATGTATCTGAGAAGCTCTTGTGTAAACTTGAACGTCTCCAGAATTTGTGCATACGTTTTATTTTTGGACTGCGCAAATTCGACCATGTTACCGAGTTTCGCAACAAATTACGATGGCTTCCCATCAGCCTTCGTCGGAATTTTGATATCTTAACCCAGTTGTTTAAAATTCTAAAATTGTACAACTCTCCTTCTTACCTATTTGAACGATTTTCATATACGGCCCCGAGCGATAGGCCTCTGCGTACTTGTAACCCAAAAAAGGTACTCGACACCCCTTGGTGTAACTCAAATTTCTACGTAAACTCGTACACGGTCCGACCTGCCCAGCTGTGGAATACTTTGCCTGAACATGTGCGGCGTCCAACAGTGGTCACGTTCAAGACTAGGCTGAAAAATCATTTATTTTTGTCATCAGCAACAAAATAGTCTATGTAGGTGTATTTAATCATATTATTATTATTTATTAGGTTCATTAATTTTTGTTCATTATTCTTTTATTTAGGTATCATTATATTTGTGATATGTATTAGTATATTGTATTTATTAGTTTATTATCATTATAAATCAGTTGTAAGTAATTGTCTCTTTTCCAATCTGATATTATTCTTTGCTGTACTACCTGTGTCCTACTTATTTTATTTTTCCTAAACTCTGTCTAAGGTCTGCTGGCAGAGATCTCTTTTTAGAGATAAGCACACCTTTGTACCATCTGTTTTGCGTATTTTGTAATATTTTGTGTTCTTTTTGTTGTGTACATGAAGAATAAATAAATAAATAATATCTGTACGAGCATTAAACCAATCCTTAAATGTTCCTATCCTAATGTGTTTCCCGTCCACTTTAAATATTCGCGCCACGCGCCCGCTAATCAGTGGCAGCGCTCGCGCGGCTCCACGAGTCGAGCTACATCGTACAAAAAGAAAAAATATGGCCTCCTGAAGCGTGTGCTGTGCGCATCGTTCAAACTAAAATATTTAAAATCTAATAATTTTGCTAAAAGTTTACTGACTGAATTGTGCTCAATCTATCCGGCTTTATAGTCGTAAATGTGCAGCAGTGTTAACAGACGGAACTTCAAGAGTTTTGCTAGCCGGCCGGCAGCAGCCCCAACGTTGGTGATTCCTTTCTGTTCCTGTTATTTCCAGGTTAGTGCTGGTATTATTTGGCCCCCTTGATAGCCATAGGGATAGATCGCGCAACCTTCAGGTAAATGCAGTTACTTTTTCAGCGAAGTATCATACAATATCGATGGACGCTTCACACCACGTCAATCTGTATGTGTCTGTGTCGTTAAGTTTTAGAAGAACTTGTGTTACGGGTACCAGACAACGGAAATATATTTAATATTTTCTATACCAGGTACACATATTATATTTAAGATTTTTATTATATTATACACACATTAAATACACATAAAAACACAGAAAACTTTTTGTTCCTTCGGCGGGATTCGAAACCTCGACCCCTGGCTTGAGCACCAACACGCTTAACCACTGAGCCACAGAGGTCGTCAATAAACATAAATGTTGTGACTTGTGACAGATTGACAAAAGTCAACGTGTAACAAATTAATATCTATCTATCAAAAGCACGGTAATCTGAGGTAGTGTGTTGTTGTTATTTTTAATAATTTTATTTGTTTCCAAGCATTATTTAAAAAATATTAGCTGTCTGCACGCCTTCTTCCATATAAATATTAACTGTGACAAATACCGCACTCCTCCGTTCGCACAATTCGCGTCGAACTGTACTGATAGTTTTTGTTTTACGTATCAATATAATATAATAATTCTTATAATGATGATATTATAATGAAGGTTAGCTAACTTAGGTATCAGCAAAATAAGTGTCAGTGTTTTACATATATAAAGCAAAACTACGACTTTGGACTACGACTTTCTTAATTTTACAAAATTAAAACGTGACTTAACATGTCATATTATTTTTGAATCTAGAATTTTATTCATAAAATTAACTAAAGATCCTCACAGCCAAATCAGTTTCTTTGACTACAAAGCAACACCCCTAACATAATATTAACTTATATTGTTGTCAAGACTCAATATGACGCAGACACAGCAACAATCATTGTTACTTTATAAAATGGACCAAGAAACGAGCAAACGGATCACATGATGGTAAGCGATTGTAGCCCATGTACACCTGCAACAACAGAGGAGTCACAAGTGCGTTCCCGGTCCTTACCTTTAAACTCCAACCCCCCTTGGACCTTCGTTAACCTCACTTACTCGGCGGTACACTCAAAGGAATTGTTATTTATTCGGTCGACCTATTCGTGCCGAAGCATGGCTCTCCCGCGTAACTTACCTCTCCCGCATTTTCCGCTAAACTATACGGCATCGCTACCCAGTCGCAGCTGATTTTCTGATACCATATTTGATCAGTTATTAAAATCAAAATTGTCTTGTTATCCTTTTGGCTAAGATTAGAAATCTATTTTAATGAAAAATATTACTCAATTTATCGAATAGTTGCATGAAAATAGCATATTAATTAAATTTGGAATGCGTAATTATTATTTTTGTTTAATTAATGAAAATAAACATCGTCAGCGTTAAATTGCTTCTTTGAATTTTTGTATATGTCTCTTCAATAAATTAAATGAAATCGTAGCATTTATAATTATATGTATATTAAGATTTTGTTGTTTGAATTATATAAATAAATAAGACTCAGAGCGATGAGACTAACTTTAAAATACTAATCGTAGCTTCAATATCTACTAAGGCAATCATAATATAAACATAAATATTTTGCAATATTATAACTGTGCAGTACTACTAACATAAATATTACACAATGCACGACTACTATTCCTAGTCACCCTAAAATATACGTACACGAGTGTTTGACTTGCATTAGTTGGGTTGATCTGTCTATCGACACTTATCGCTTGCTCCAATAAAAATAGAGCCTTATTCTTAATGTGATAGAGTTTTGAATTGCCCCCAAAAATTATTTCCTTGTGTAGGTACTTGGCATGGTAATTGACGTATGTTTATCGACAAGAAAAGGTTACGCGATCGTTTTTGTGCATATTTATTTATCGTTTATTTATTTTACTAAAATTGCTTAGTGCATGGTCAAAATTGAAACCGTTACACAGTAAGTGTTCCTGCATTACAGTCTAATATTTGTTTGAGACGACTATAATTATCTACATGCTTTATAAGGCAAGATAATATTATTTATTGGTACACGGGCCTATTTCGTAATCTACTGATAATTAGTGTCAGATGGCCTATTTGCATGTTTTGTCTCTGGCGCTCGATATAAAGTTCCGAAAGTTTTGTAGCTGCGCCAGCAGAATAAGCTATCCTGTTGGATAGATAGATAGTTGTAGTCGTGTTCGACAGAAGATTATGAAACAGGTCCTTAATCTTCTGTAATAGAAAGTTATATATCTATTCGTATCACTATTGTTTATGTATTCAATTTAATTAACAATACTTAATTGGCAATTGTAAAAAAGTATTTTTTTTCTTACAAAGGTTGGTTATTAATTTTTTCGTTCTTCTTAATTATTCTTTTTGGTAGGTTCTGTGAATGATGTAACTTTTATCTTGCATCGAGTTATTAATATTTTATTCCGTTTTCGTAATTAGGTGGAATGTTTAATTTCATTGCCCGTTTTAGAAATTTATAAGGTCGCTTGCAGGTTTAATTACGACAATAATTTATTGTTACGAGTTTGTGTTAATTTCTGAAGGAAATATGACAAAAGCCAGACAGACGTAGACATTAATTAAAGTTATAATAGATCTGCGCCATATGCGTGGATTTATGTTCTCTTGAACATCTTTAACTCTACATTTTTTTGTGTGAATTTAAATTCCATATTAAGTAATTTACAACCTTATAGATATTTAATTCACACAGTTTTTTATGTCTATAATAAATATTTCAATAGGCTAGATGACTGATTTTTTTTTTATTGCTTAAATGAATTGTACTCTAAGATATGAGTAAGCCCTCATAAGAGACAGTGTATAAAAATAACGCTGAAATTTTAAGTATTTCTCTACTCCATCTTCATTGTGGGGGTTTGGCTAATAAAACCAAATGTGTTCCCGAACATAAAGATTTTATTAATTGTCCCACATAAGATTGATATATGCTATAAAGGTGCTAGGGGAGCACGCGCGGTGCTTGCTAATTATGAACGCGTACTGACGGTAAAATGCATTGAGAAGTGAAAAGTGCTACGGTGTGATTTATGACACCGTACATACTCCCGAGCCGAAAAGATACAAAAAATTAGGTTGATTTTGGGGGAAAATTACATCTGGTAAATATAGGGGAGGTTGCTATGTCCCTCGTGATATTTACACTACACACTTCACTCGGCTGACGGTCAGCCGTACTCTGCTTTCGCGCACTAAACACTACACTAGGTTCTGCTTGCGGAGAGACACTGCTGAATCTTTTCCTATACTTCTTCCACAGTATGAATGACGCTGCTATAACCACGACAGCGAGCAGGCTGTATGAGATACTGTATTGATGAACGTCGTGACCCGATATTTGACTATCTGATGTCTTTAAATCTTTAGTGGCGACTTTTAACTCTTCAACTTGCTTGCCTAAATCACTGATGGAGTTGTTTATATCAATTTCGCTGTTATCAAGGATGTCCGAATATTGCAAGTGTGATTGGTTGATCATATGATTAATATTATGAAGTTTGGGAGCTATAACGCCCAAATCCGAATAGATCTCATTCCTGGAATTGGTCTGAGAGTACATAGTAAAGTCTCTGCCTTTTATCATGCAGTTAGGCTCGATGCTCAATATACCAGCCCCATTCAGCTGATCTGTGCTAATACGATCTGAACATATGATTCTGACCTGATATGTATTACAGCAAAAATAAAAATATTGGGATTCATCCTTCAGCTGAATCCACTGATCTCTGCATGCTGATTTGCTGACGAGACATTGCTTAGTTCTTACGTCGATCTTACAGAACCTCTCATCTGGTGGGAGATAATGTATGGGCTTGCTGAGATGACATAAGTAAGTTTGCTCATTATTAAAACATAGTTGAAGCTCAAATGTGGAAAGGGTAAAATAGGAATCCTTTCCTAAATTGATTGCTACGTAATCATCTACTGGGAGGACAGTGATCGCCTTTCCTGCTATCTGCTTAGGAATCGAAATAATTTTGTAAACGTTGTATGCTTCTCTATTAGTTAATGGAAACGATATTTCGAATATAAAATAATCCTTTAACATTCTTGCTTTAATTCTAAGTAAACTATAAACGTTCCGTAAGTCTGATTGTATGTTGTCAATGGGTAACGTGATATCCTTTGTCAACTGACTCCCTATGAATTGTAATTCGCTTTTAATTTGTTCCGGAGTTAATAAATGCATATTAAACTTGCCATGTGAAATATCTGTGATGGTATCTAAAATCGTGTCCTGAATTCTTTTTAGGTTTTGAAATAAGTTCATCGCCGTGAATGACGAAAATAAAAAATGTTGAACGTCCGAAATCTGAATATGATCCGACTTGAGAGAATTAGTAAAATTATACAAATCTTCAAGATGGTTATTTATCGATTTATGCTGAAGTTGAATCGATTGTTCTGTGCGTTTCAGTAAATTGTATTGTGCCTCGACGACTGATGTTTGATTCTGTATCAAGTTGTTAAGGTGATGCTCATTCTGTCTGATAAGCTCGATGTCGTTCCTATACTGTTCCGCAAATCTCTCGTCTAATACTCCGAACAGATAGTTGGCGGCGTAACCGACACCATTGATAAGCGCCCGGCGCTTCCTCGCACGCGCCTTAAAATGCTGATTTAATAACAAACGATTGTAGTGATCCAGTTCCTCGAACTCGTGCTGTAATTGTAGTGTAATTGTTGAACAATAGTCATAGTCGGGAATATAACTACATATTATATTTGTATAATTAATGAATTTTTTTGCTGCGGTGAATCCTTCCCAGTACGGAGACATATTGTAGTATGCTATGAGAGTCCACTTATCCCGAATGATCTTTGCACTTCCGGTATAATCGAAATATAGAGACATGTTGCTAGGTAATATTTTAGCTGCATAAGAAGTCGTCACAATCGACATAAATAATATAAATGCTATCGCCATGGACGTGAAACTACTCTGCTTGATAGGTTTTCTTTGTTTTTTTCTCTTCTTTTTGTGCCTCAGATTCTTCTTCACGGTCGCTGCTTGCTGCGTTCGAGATAGGTAACAATGATAATTTAACTACTGGCCTTTTGATAATTCCGTTTTTTGTTTTCAGAGTGACGGCACGAACCAATCCGTCCTCTCCGGGATGCTGCTCCAATACCCTCCCCATGAGCCATTTGCCGGGGGGCATATTCTCGTCCTGAATAGTGACTAAATCGCCAACTTTAAGATTATTTCGTGCTCTTAACCATTTCGATCTTACTGAGAGCTGAGTTATATATTCGATCCTCCATCTCTTCCACAAATCGAAATATATTTTTGATATTAAATACCATCTTGACCTAGCATCCTGCTCTGTTTCTATGATAGTTAACTCTGCTCTGCCGACTAGAAAGTGTGCTGGTGTCAAATAGTCTAAGTCCTCTGGGTCCTCTGTGAGCGCGCAGAGGGGCCTAGAGTTTAAGATTGCTTCTATCTTTGCTAATAGGGTAGCGTATTCCTCATATGTAAGTTTTTGCTCACCCACGACCCTTTTTAAATGATGCTTTAAACTTCTTATATTTCTTTCCCATAAACCTGATGCTTGGCACCATTTCGCTACATTGAAATGCCAAGTGACATTCATGCTTGCTATCTCTCCTAAAGTGTTATCATCGAAAATGTTCTGAAATTGCTCCTGCATCAATCTGTTTGCTCCTACAAAATTAGTGCCATTGTCACTGAAGATGTGACGAGGCGTGCCGAGACGAGTTGCCATTCTACTGAGAGCCGCCAAAAATGCTGAACTCGTGAGGTCTGATACTATTTCTATATGTACAGCTTTCGTGACCATGCAAATGAATAATGCTATGTATCCTTTCATGGTTTTGATACCTCGTCCTTTATTTGCTTTTACATCGATGTATCCTGTAAAATCTACACCGGTGTTATAAAATGCTGGCCTCGGGTTAACACGTGCTGTGGGAAGATCGCCCATGAGCTGCTGACCTAAAATAGGTGTGTTTTTCCTACAGGTCACGCACTTTCTGATATGCTTTTTGGTTGCTCTTATACCACCAATGATCCAATACCTTTGTCTAAGATTGGCCAATGTAATTCGTGGACCGCCATGGAATGTTAGTTCATGTGCTTGCTGTATCAGTAAAATTGTAAGTCGACTTTCGTAAGGTATGATGATGGGGTTTTTTATTTCGGTACTTACACTCGCGTTCTTGAGACCGCCACCAACTCGTAAAATTTTGTCGTCGTTTAAAATCGGATTTAAATTTAAAATTTAAATCCGATTTTAAACGACGACAATAAGCATTTTTGCGTATTGTAATTCTCGTAATGTGAGATATCCTTCGCGGCGTTGTTTGCGCTTTGTTATTCGTAATATCCATGCAAGTATGCGAATAACTCGAGTTATGTTGCTATGCTTATTTAATAATTGTTTGATGATGTTTAATGCTTGAGGATCCGTATGAATTATAGTATTAGATTGTTTGTATTGACTTTTTAGCTCTAATGTAGTCTCGTATAATGTTGGCTTTTTAACTGTTAATGACGGCAACCATGATGGGCCGTTCCACCATAGCTTATCTTTTTTGAGCTGAGTCACGTTTAACCCGCGACTAGCTGAATCAGACGGGTTTTCGTCAGTTTTAACGTAGTGCCAACATGATTTTGGCATTACTTGCGTTATTGCTCTGACTCGATTGGATATAAATGTTTTCCATCGTGATGGGTCTCCCTGTATCCATCCTAAAACTGCTGTAGAATCTGTCCAGCCATACACTTCTGCTTTGTGTTGATGTAAACATTTTTGAACCTTGCTCATCAATTTTGATAATAGTTCAGCTCCCATTAATTCCAACCTAGGGATGGTCTGAACTTTGCTTGATGGTGCGAGTCTTGCTTTGGCTGCTAATAATGATACTGATGATTTGCCATTTTTTATGACCTCACAGTAAATTACTGCCGAAAATGCTTTGCTAGAGGCGTCGGAAAATCCATGAAACTCGAGCTTGTCGTTTTCAGAAGTCCCGATCCACCGTTGTATTTTAAATGTGTCTATATTTTGCAACTCTTGGCGTAAATCTAACCATTTTGTTTTAATATTCTGCGGGAGATTATCATCCCATTCTATTTTCGATAACCACACATTTTGAAATAATAATTTCAGTGTCGTGCTCAATGGCGTAAGCCAACCTAAGGGGTCGTATAACCTCGATATTTCGGACAATAAAGACCTCTTAGTTGGTTCTGCTTCAGAATATTCTATTTTGCATTGAAATGTAAACACGTCACCTTGGGGATCCCAGCTTAGACCTAAGGTTTTCGTCGACTCTATATGCTTAAATTCGTACGTCTGCTTGTCACACTGCTCTGTATCTAAATCTGCTAGAAGTTGCTGGTCATTTGACTTCCATTTTCGTAAATTAAAACTTCCTAATTTTAGAAGCTCAATTAAATCTGCTTGTAATTGCTTGCTCTGCTGTAAAGTATGATGACCTCCACAAAAGTCGTCTACGGAGAAGCTTTCTTCTACTTCTTTCGCTGCCTCTGGATACTTCTTCTTCTCTTCTGCTGCTAACTGCTTTAAACAATTTATTGCTAAGAAACTTGCTGCTTTTTCTCCGTAAGTAACTGTTTTTAATTGATACGCTTGCACGGGTTGGTCTTTAGACTCCCGCCAAAATACCTTCTGATATGCTTGATCTTCGGGAAAAACCCAAATTTGCCTGTACATCTTTTCGATGTCTGCTGTATAAGCAAATTTAAACTGACGCCATTTCAAAATTATCTGCTGTAGATCCTGCTGAAGATTGGGCCCCTTGTACATTATATCATTTAAGCTATATCCACTCGAAGACTTTGCTGATGCATTGAATACTACGCGTAGCTTCGTTGTAGTGGAGCTGTCTCGGATGACTCCATGATGAGGTAAATAGAACTCCATTTTTCTTTCAGATGCTGATCGTTCCATATGACCTAAGTCCATGTACTCCTGCATGAATTTTTTTTAGTCATTTGCTAATGCTGTATTTCGATGCAATCTTTTTTCTAAACTCTGATACTGTGCTAATGCTGTAGTTTTTAATGACCCTAATTTATGCTTCAATTCTTCTATGATAGGTATGCGCACCTCAAATCTTCCATCCTCCAACCTTCTAGTTGTTTTAGAAAAATATTGAAGACAAAATTCATCTTCTGACGTCATCTCCTTTTCTTGGGAAATGTCTTCGCATTCCCAGAATCTTTGCAAGTCGTCATAATTGTTATGTAACATGACGTTGCACTGATATGATTTGACGGAGCCGCAGAGGATCCAGCCAAGATAAGTCTGCTGTGCTATGGGTTTCTCGCTAGTCGGACCTCTCAAAATACCATCCAATAAAATTTTGGAGTAGACATCTGCTCCTAAAAGTAAGTCTACCGGACGTTTTATATAATATTTTGGATCTGCTAAATTAATGTTTTCGATGTATGACCATGAAGGCTTAGGTAAATTTACATTTGGAAGATTTTTGATAAGATTGCTCATGATGATGACGTCTATGCTAAATGTGAAATTATTATGCAATGATTTGCATTGTATAGTAAGCATTACCTTGCTACTGCTTTCATGCTCGCCGACGCCGAAAATAGTGCTCTTGCACCTACGTCGTTTTAATCCTAAAATCTGCGCTGCTCTCTCTGTAATAACTGAAATTTGAGAACCCGAATCTATGAGGGCTCTAAGATGATGCTGATCTCCATTTGCTGCTTTCACACCAACCATTGCCGTTGCTAGTAAGACCTCACACGTGTTGGGTTGAGACACGTGGTGGGCCTTCGCCACATGGTTCGAAGAAGTGCTGGGCTTGGGTTTTGTGCATGCATCGTGCAATAAACTATTGTGAAATCCTGCACATAAGCGACACCTTTTACTGGAAAAACATTCTTTAGTATCGTGTTCGTATAAACAATTCACACAATAACGCAACCGGCTTACGGTTTTCAATTTCTGATCGCATGGCATTTCTTGAAACCTTGAACAATTGAATAAACCATGTTCGCCTTTGCAAAGTCCGCAAATTATCTTGGTTGCATGCAAAGCCTTAAATTTTGACTTATGATTAAAATAAAAATTATTGTTGCTAGATTTAAAGTTTCTCGGAGGAAGTCTTCGCTGATGTGAAAAATTCTGCTGCTCACTCGATGATGCTGGTTGCTTAAATACGCCCTGCTCTTGTTTTCTGCGCGATGATTCGAGCACAGTGAATTTCGTTTCCAAAAAATTCACGAATTCCTCTAGAATTGGCAATTCTCGAGGATTCTTGACTGATTCCAAATATTCTGTATACGACTCACTGTCCAATTTTTGCCCTAACAGGTGGACCAATAAGGGGTCCCATGAGCTGATATTGACTCCCAGGTTCTTTAGTGCATTCAAACATTATTTAGTCGTGTCGTGTAATTTTTTAAGTTGCGCTGCTGATTGATATTGAATGGTTGGCAGCCCTAGCAATATGTTGACGTGCGAAGTGAATATGAGCCTTTTATTGTTGTACCTGTGGTTAAGAATTTCCCAAGATATATTATAATTAGCCGATGTAATTTGTAAATGTTGTATGAGCCTTTCAGCTTCGCCTGTTAATTTACTCCTTAAAAACTGCATTTTTTGGGCCTGAGACAGTGAGGGCTTGTTATGAATGGCCTCACTGAATAAATCTTGGAATGACATCCATTGATGATAATTACCGCTAAATGTAGGGATATCTAATTTAGGGGTTGATTTTTCCCTATGGGACGTTGACCACATTTTTTTGTTAATGCTCTCCTTGATGAAATTAAATTTCTTCTCATGTGCTGTAAATTGCTTTTCGTACTCTAGGTTAGACCCGTTTAATTCATTATCGAGCTCCCAATGCTGAGCGTCGATTGCTGTCCATCTCATCTGTAACTGCTGCAACGTGTCTTCAAACTGCCACTTTTCTGTTAATGCTTCCAGGTCAATGTTGCTTACCGTTCGTGAAAATGCTTTGAAGTTCGTCATCTGCTTACGTAACATTTCTGCTGTTTTGCTGTCGACTCCTTGGGAGATTGTCCTCGACACCTGTTCTGCTGATGCTGCTGTTGACGGACCAGGGATAGGTAACGGGCTTGCTCCACGACTTGGGACCTCAAGTACCTTACCCTCTGGGTGTGCTACTGCTGGCGAAGTCACCTGCAAGAGATACTGCTGCAAAGTTGACTTCGTGATCTCGTAGTTTCTGGTAGCCCGTTCATTGAGACTTTTCATAGGCTCAGAATTTTCATCTACGTATCCTGCTAATTGCTGTCGATTCTGCTTAAATTCTTCCCAATATTCGTCAAGGATTTGTAACTTCCGCTTAACGTAATCTACTGTCCTACGATCTCGCCCCGTCTTCTTGAAAGACGCAACCAACTGCTCTATCGCACCTACTAACTGCTCTTGATTTTCGTAAATATCCTCCATTATGGTAACTTATTGCTCAAAGTGAAAAAATGGAAAGATCTTACTTGATTGCTCGGGAACCTTTCTGCTGCTGCTGCTCACGCCCTGAAGAGCGTGATGGTCTGCTGATGAGATGCTGAAGCGATGCTAATGTTGATGCTGCTGTCTGATGTTTGCAGACAGGAACCACACTGCTATGCTGAATATTGCTGCTGCTGATGCTCGTCTTCCACTACCATAACACTGATTCGCGAGAAACTGTTCTACTATATCACTACACCACCGATCTGCTACACTGCTACGCTACTCCACAGTACTGCTGTTCTGTTACACTGTGCTATTTCACTTTACCACTGCTCTGCTAGATTGATTTTACCACTACACCACTACTGTACTGTCTTCTGATTTTACCGAACTGATTTTCTGATAGGCACTGATAGTCCTCACTCGCGAATGATCCTGCTTTGGCCAAATCGCGGAAGGTCACAAAGCTCGAAGGACCATATTATGTGGGGGTTTGGCTAATAAAACCAAATGTGTTCCCGAACATAAAGATTTTATTAATTGTCCCACATAAGATTGATATATGCTATAAAGGTGCTAGGAGAGCACGCGCGGTGCTTGCTAATTATGAACGCGTACTGACGGTAAAATGCATTGTGAAGTGAAAAGTGCTACGGTGTGATTTATGACACCGTACATTCATAATTTTGAAGTCGATAACAGCTCGAACAACATCCTGATACAACAATATTTAAAATAGAACACACGTTCAAGTTGGCTGGTACCGACTTCAAAATTTTGAAGATAGAGTAGATAAAAAGTTAAAATTTCGGCCAAATTTGAAAGGCGAATTATTTAGAAAATAAGTTTTTATTATTCTTTTTTGTGCATTTTTACTTTGGAAGTCAGTTTAATTTGTTGTTTAAAAATAAAAATATTTTTTCCCTTTTTAGTGATATAAACACACGGAGCGGTATATTATATTATATTATATTATATTATATTATATTATATTATATTATATTATATTATATTATATTATATTATATTATATTATATTATATTATATTATATTATATTATATTATATTATATTATATTATATTATATTATATTATATTATATTATATTATATTATATTATATTATATTATATTATATTATATTATATTATATTATATTATATTATATTATATTATATTATATTATATTATATTATATTATATTATATTATATTATATTATATCATATTAAGCGGAACACAAAAAAAAGGTCCATAATAATTAAAAAAATATGGTTTTATTTTAAAATCTACTTACTACACTTCTTTTGTTATTTAAAGTTTCATTCGTTTTATTTAAAATGAGATCACATTAAGAACAGATTTTGCGAGTAAAGGCTATTTGTGAAAAGTGGTACATTTTTGAACTTTTCATGTAACCAGGAAAAGCGAAAATTAATATTAAAATAACAATTAATTAAATTATAAAAATGGTGATTAATATTGCGTATTTCCTCCACGTGCTCTTATTAAAGTTTCTACCCGTCTAGGCATACTGAAAATGATGTTATCGATGGTCTCCTGGGATAGTCTCCGCCATTCCTCAACTACGGCGATTCGCAGTTCACCCACGTTGGCAGGAGCTTCAATTCTGGACTTAACTTTTCTTTTCAGCAAGTCCCAAACGTGCTCTATTGGGTTTATATCCGGTGATCTCGCCGGCCACTCCATAACAGTGATATTCATATCATTAAGATAAGCTTGACTTACCCGAGCGGTATGCGGCCGAGTATTATCCTGCATAGAAACAAAATCGTCATCGATATATGGGGCAAACGGTACGACATTTTCTTCTAAAACTTCTCTCATATAGTGGTCTGCAGTCAGACTCCCTCTGTCAATCACTACCAAGTCTGTGCGAGCTCCCAAACAAATGCCCGCCCAAACCATTATTGATCCACCAACGTATGCAACTGTAGTTTCAAAATTTGTCTGAATGTATCGTTCTCCTTTGCGTCTGTATATTCTTTGCCTGCCGTCAATTTGATTTAAGAGAATTCTGCACTCATCACTAAACAATACCTTACTCCATTGGTCCGCGTTCCAAAGTCGAAGTTCCTGAGCAAAAGTTAACCTGTTTCTACGATGATTTACCTCGAGCCTTGGAGCCTTGGCGGGCACAAATGAAGCCAAACCAGCTTCTTCGAACCTTCTTCGTACCATACGCTCACTTACGGTTACACCCCGCACTGCTTCTAACTCATGTCGGTCTTGGACGGCCGTCAAACGGGGGTTCCTACGTACACAAATCCCTACTCGAAGTGCGTCTTTTTTTGCCTTGTCCTGCTCTTCTCACATAAGTACCGGTCTCCCTGAACCGTTGGATACTGCGATGGATCGTTGAAACTGGTCGACGAAGATCTCTGGATATCACTCTGGATCGTCCTGTCTCCTAGTTCGCGTGTGTTTGTGTCTCGCTCCGCGTTTCGTGCCGTCTCGCTCTAACTGCGTAGTAGTGACTCGCTCACTCCGCGTTAGTGTCGTCTCGCTCCAAACGCGTCGAGTGTCTCGCTCACTCCGCGTTTTCGTGCCGTCCCGCTCTATCCATGTCGTAGTGATTCGCTCACTCCGCGGTAGTGCCGTCTCGCTCGGAAACGCGTCGAGTGTCGCGCTCACTCCGCGATCGTGCCGACCCTTACTAGTGCAGTGCCTACTACTCCTAATAGCGACCGTAAATTCACACCTTATTCATTAGAATAACCTGTGGATTTGCGCCTTGCTGGGGAGTTGCCCTGCTCTTGCCTCCCGTTTAGTTTCGGCTCAACGTTGGGTCACGAGGAGACAGCCCCCCTAAGTGTGTGACCGTCCTCGTGTGCGTACACTTAGTGTTCTGTTTGTTCTTTCGTGTGAGTACGTTTGTGTTGGATGACGTACACTTGTTGCCGTCAGTGTTAACTGTTGTGTGACTTGTGTGTTATATGTTGTGTTCCATTCGTGTCGAACATGACGAACCATGACCCTCGGCTACACAGCCGCGACTACCAAGACTTCTGTGCGGACTCCGAGTCGTCGTGCAGCCTGGCCTCGTTGAGGTCCAGCTCACGCTCGATCCCGGACCGCGCGCACTACCGCCCGCTCGCCGAGCCTAGCTTGTGCGGACAGGACACCGCCCGCCCCGGGTCGCCCTCGGCATTCTCGCGGGGGTGTACTGGTACCCCCCCGCCCCAATGCCTCCCGATGGCGGCCTGCGGCGAGTCTGGGCCCCTGTCCCGCACAGCCGAACAGGGTTCGTCCAAAACCCGGCGCACATCGCACCGCTCTGCGCAGACGAGCGACTGGACGCCACAACGTCCTGAAAGCGGATTCACCCCGCGACACCGCGGGCTCAGCCCGCCTTTCGCTGGCTACCCAGCCGCGACACCATCATGCCGTGCTGGCTACTCAGCCGCACGGCTCACACCAGCCCACTGCGAGCACCCCGCGCTCGCCTGATGCCTCGCCGGCACCACAGCCGTGCGACAACCACCGTGCCGCACCCCGTGCGGCCACAGATCCCCACACAAGCACGCCGCGCGAGTACCGCCACCGCCCGCCACCACTCATCGACCTGCCTACATCACAGTCGGCCAGGTACACCTGCCGCCAGACTACCTACGCCGAGGTGAGTGCCACGAACTTACAGGTAGATACCTACCGACCCTCTGCTTCCACATCTGTGTCGGCAAAAAAGTCGCCACCCCCCAATACATCTCGCTACCCACCCCTGATTGTCGAGAAGATCGACGACTGAGTGCGACACTTCCGTCGTCTCCGTGACATCCTGGGGCACACACCAAATGCCAAAAAAGTGGCCCAGGTATTCGCTTCACGCCCCGAAGCGAACACGAATACCGGGTCACCAAATCCTATCTCACGGACCTAGAAAAGCAGGGACATGCCTCCTGGTTTTCTTTTTCTCTACCGCAAGACAGGGCTATTAAGGTAGGAATCAGAGGCCTACCTTCCGCCACTGACACCGATCATATCAAGGCCGGACTCGCCGAACTAGGATACGTGGCGGAGTACGTGTCCGAAGTCCCGGCGAGTTCCGAACCCGGCGGATGCATTTATTTCGCCCGCATCGTCAGGGCTCCTGACGTCGTCCCCGGCATATATAAGGTCACTGAACTTCTGTATATGCCGGGTATTTACATCGAAGCCTGGCGGGGCCGCGGCGGCCTGGCCCAGTTCCATCGATATCTCCGTTTCGGGTACTCCAGCCACAACTGCCACCGTAAGGCACTCTGTGCCCATTGTGCCGGTGAACACTCTGCGCGGGATTGCCCCCGCCCCTCCACCGAGCCGCCCTTCTGCGCAAACTGCAGTGGGGCCCACCCTGGAAACAGCAGGGACTGTCCAAAATTCCGCAGGGAGGCAAAGAAGCGACCAGAAAATGCTCCTCCCTCCCCCCCCCTGCGCTAAATCCGACCTGCCTCCCCCCGTGCGGGAGGCCCCACCTCCTCCGCCAACCTCAACTTCTTTGATGGCGGAGGCAAACGACTGCATCCCCAGAGTCGTTGCCCCCTCGGCCTCTATCTCCCCCGCACGGAGGGCAAAGAGGCCGAAAACCAGGAGAAAAGATGCCTCTTCTCCTGTGGCCGCCCTCTGTGATACCATCTCTCCCACAGACAACATCAATTTGGAGCTGGAGCCACTTATGCTCGCTCCACCGCAGCCTGACCTGGACTCGGACGCGGGACTCGCAGCGCTCTCCGCGCGCCTCGCGCTCCCCGCGCACCCAGCGCTCCTCGCGCACCCAGCGCTCCTCGCGCACACCCAGTGCCACCTCCTCGGCCATCACAGTCGTGGAAAATATTATCGTCCCGGAGCCCGCAAATCACGTGGCCGCTCCGTATTCTCAGACTCCGGTATTCCCTCTGCTGCCCCCAGAGTCGGGGGAAAGCGAGGCCCCCTTATCCACAGCAGAGCTGCTGCAGACCCTCCTCTCCCTGGCCATGGACCTTGTTCAGAAGGTTCAGGCCGGGGAGTATATTCTCCCAACCCTTATTCCTAAAAGGCACCCCCACCATCGCAGCCATAATTAAAATTTGGTCCCCCAGGCCCTAGCTCGGACCCGCGCCTGGATATCTCTGGCATCCAGAAGCTCCTATCAGAGGCGCCGACTGTGACTGCCGGAGATCCGAGCTGCATGTACCGGACTCGGGACTCACGCGTGCTATGCACTGTCCGTGGTCGACAAAAGCGGCGCGTGTGGGAGTGGACCCATACACGCTTCCTGGTCCCCGGACCAGGACCCCACGCGTCGTCGGAATCGACCGCAGGTCTTGGCCGTCCACGGCCCTCGCTACCTTCTGATCCCTCGCTACCTCGGGTTTCCCCCGCGTTCTGCCGCGGGGGGTCTTCCCTAAAAACCGACGTCTTGCGCCCAGTATTCGTACTGGGTGCGTCTCTAATAGCATCTCCACATGCAGAGGGGCATAGCCCCTGATCATGTTTTCGCGCCCAAGGCCCCTTTCAAGGGCCCGGCGCGCTTAGAAGACGCCTTCTTCTAATAATAATATCACTCTGTAGGTTTGACCATTTCTTCGCATTTCGAGTGCCCTGGCAATCTCCGTTGGGGCTAAGTAAGGCATAATTCAGTACTCAACTCCAAAAAGATACGCGATTAAAAAAAACTAACAAAAAACAGTATTTCAATGAAATTTTAAATCAAACTCAGAAGGAAGAAATACTCGAAGTTCGCTCCAGATAAGGTGTATTTGAATAAAATTAAAACAATTGCATAAAATGTGATGTTCAGTTGTTTTCTTAATTTGAAATATTTCTTTTTAAATTAAATGACGTATAAACCAGCCAGCAACCTTATATGATACTGATATCAAACCTTTATTTCATGTTCCGCTAAATATACCGGTGTGTGTATGTTAAAGTATAATATAAATGCAAAAAAATCAAAGCAAATGTTTTAGTCCAAGTTTTGTGCAAAGTGCAAAATCGCAAAATTGAATTTCTATACATTTGATAAGTACCTATAGAAATTAATTTTGTGTTCGTTTGTAACTAATAACGTTGGAATGACATGTTTTATCCGCCTACAACTAAGGCCTACAACGATAAATCGTTAATAAAAAATATCTGCCCTTTTCCCCAATAAAAACTAACAGTAATATGTCACGTAGGTCACATCGAAAATATCGAACCTTCACAAAGTTACAAAGTTTTCCCCAAAACACCCAACAATGAACCGCTCACACGATCTGCTAACGAACTTCGAACGAACTATTCGAATTGCGTTAGGGAAAATCTGCAGACATTAACCCCCACAGAATCACATGAGGAAAAAAACTCTAAAATGCTTGACGAGGCAGGGAATCAGTGAAGTTTTTTAAAATCACCGCAGAAAAATCTAAAATATATATGTATAGTTTTTTAGCGACTTGCATAGAAAAATTTATGAATCCGCTGTTTGAATTAAATTAACACACAGGTAACTAAAAATCATCAACGTTTTCGGGAACTTATATTTCCGTTTCCTAGTCAATCACTTAACCATGAAAATTATGAGAATACACGCAGGTCATACGGGCTATCACAATTTTAACGAATAGAACTCTTAAAACATGCGATGATTTTCTCTTACGCCCAAATTCAATGAAAGACTAATACCGAGTTATAATACATCTGTCAGGGGGATAAAATGTATGTAACAAGCGTAGTTTCTGTCGGTACTCACTTGGAACGTGTTAACACGGACGTCGATTTCAATTCAATCGCTCGACAATAGCTATATAGGAAAATATATTTAAATTCCTAAACCCGCGTGGATACGGTTAGCACAAAAATGTTAAGGACGATAAAATAACGATAGTCATTCACTGGACTATGGATTTGGAGTTATTTATCTATGATAAGTTATTAAATAACTTTAAGTACTGATTGTGTTCTCAGTTTGATGAGTGTTTGTATAGTATTTTTTTTTTAATGAAATATACAAGGCAACCGAGCAGACGATTCGCGTGATGGAAAGCGATTACCGTCGTCCATGGACGTCAGAGGACTGGAGGACGCAACACTAGAGGAGTCGCAGGTGCGTTGCTGGCCTTCAAAGAACATTAGAAATTGCAGACATCATAAAATGTCTTTTGTAGATACACACTGAAGAAAAATAATATTTGTCTTATTAAAAATTGCCAAGTGAACGATATTCGAACATAATTAATTTCATTTGTAAGTTTTATATATATATGGGTTCTTGTCCACGCCGAAGTGCACAATTATCGATGTTTAGTTTAATTACTTGCCGTATTTACTTAAATAAAAGATTGCTAACCTTGTCAACGTAGTTGGTGATTTTATACTAATAATGGCCGTCCGCTTTGCTGGCAGGCGGCGCGGGCGCCTTCTCCTACTTCCGTCTGTCATAGACAAGACGGAAGCATAGACATCCTGGGGGGCCGTTGGAGACTGGGCTCCAACACTTCTTCTGCTGACACGGGAATGACGCACATTTTTTGAACTGCCCTCTTGACGGTGCCCTTTGTGGTATGAACGTCAGCGACTCTGCAAATACTGTCTGTGCCTTCATACAGTTTGGTGACGCGACCCATCCTCCAGTGTAAGGGAGGCTGATTTTCTTCCTTTAGCAGCACGAGATCTCCTACTCGTATAGACGGTCGATCCTTTGCCCATTTGGTTCGGGTTTGCAACTCCGAAAGGAAATCACGTCTCCATCGGTCCCAAAAATGTTGACGGATTCTCTCGATTAGCTGATATCGATTGGGTCTCGAGGGTGCAGTAGGCGGTGTCGGTACAGACATCAACGGGCGGCCAATTAAAAAATGCCCAGGAGTTAAAGGATTGAGGTCAGTAGGATCTGACGATAAAGCAGATATAGGTCGGGAGTTGAGGATTGCCTCTATCTGTGCAAACAAAGTGGTTAACTCCTCAAAAGTTAAAGAAGCATTTCCTGCTATACGTTTTAAATGATATTTGGCGCAACGAACGCCTGATTCCCAAATCCCACCAAAGTGAGGGGCATAAGGGTGTGAAAACATAAACTTTATGCCTTCGTTGGTTGCATAAGTGTGAATCGAATGTCGACTGGATCGCATAACTTTACCTAACTCATTATTAGCGCCTACGAAGTTTTTCCCATTGTCGCAGTATATTACTGCCGGTTTTCCGCGTCTCGATACGAACCTGCGTAGGCATGAAAGGAAGGCATCAGTACTAAGGTCGCTAACGACTTCTAAATGAATAGCCTTGGTTACAAGGCATACAAACACGCATAAATATGCCTTCGTTATACGGTTCCCACGTCCCTTTTTAGAAGAAATCATAAAGGGCCCGGCAAAATCGACACCACATTGATTAAAAGGAAAATCTGGACAAGTTCTTACTACAGGTAAATCTCCCATTTTAGGTTGTAAGGTCTGGCCACGCAAACGACAACAGACCACACATTTTCTATAAATGGAACGAGCCAAAACTCTGCCCCCGATGGGCCAATATTGTTCACGAATAGATGAAAGTAGCAATTGCGGACCCGCGTGATACAAACGTAAATGTTCGTGTTGGAAAATTATTTTAGTTAAATGATGCTTAGCGTCAAGTAAGACAGGATGTTTTTTTGAATATTCCGAGTCGGAATGAGATAGTCTACCTCCTACTCTCAATAAATCATCGTTATCTAAGAAAGTATTAAGAGGTAGTAGTTTGCTTTTGTGATGCAAGGTTTTATTGTTTTGTATAAGCTGTTTATCAGAAAAGAAAGTCTCTAATTGGCTTTGTTTTAATAAAAGTCTCAAGGAATTTTCAAGTTCATCAACCTGCAATGGACCAGTGAGTTTAGATTTATTTACTTGACAATTGTTAACAAAACGTAATACATATGCATAGCTACGTTTTAACTTTGAAAAGTTTGAATGATCAGAAAAATTTATAAATGACTCGTATACATTATTGTTGTGACAAACCAAGCTCTTAATCTCAGGTAAATTTGTAGGCAAATGAGGTTGAGTAGGCCAAGCATTATGACCTTCCTTCAGGAATGAAGGACCTTCCCACCACAAAACTGAGGCTTGTAAATTCTGGGGGAATCTAGACTTATCTTCACCTGACACTTCAGGACAAAGTGTAAAATTAGGGGACCTATGAGCATCCCGAAGTGATACCTCAAGGGAATGATGGGACCTAGAAGTATCTTGAAGTGATACTTCAGGACAAAGTGTAAAATTGGGGGACCTAGAAGCATCCCGAAGTGATACCTCAAGGGAATAATGGGACCTAGAAGTATCTTGAAGTGATACTTCATGGGGTAGGTTGACGTCTTGAAGTGACATCAAAGAATTAGAGCCAGAAGTATCTTGAAGTGATACTTCATGGGGTAGGTTGACGTCTTGAAGTGACATCAAATAATTGGAGCCAGAAGTATCTTGAAGTGATACTTCATGGGGTAGGTTGACGTCTTGAAGTGACATCAAAGAATTGTAGCCAGAAGTATCTTGAAGTGATACTTCATGGGGTAGGTTGACGTCTTGAAGTGACATCAAAGAATTGGAGCCAGAAGTATCTTGAAGTGATACTTCATGGGGTAGGTTGACGTCTTGAAGTGACATCAAATAATTGGAGCCAGAAGTATCTTGAAGTGATACTTCATGGGGTAGGTTGACGTCTTGAAGTGACATCAAATAATTGGAGCCAGAAGTATCTTGAAGTGATACTTCATGGGGTATGTTGACGTCTTGAAGTGACATCAAATAATTGGAGCCAGAAGTATCTTGAAGTGATACTTCATGGGGTAGGTTGACGTCTTGAAGTGACATCAAAGAATTGGAGCCAGAAGTATCTTGAAGTGATACTTCATGGGGTAGGTTGACGTCTTGAAGTGACATCAAAGAATTGGAGCCAGAAGTATCTTGAAGTGATACTTCATGGGGTAGGTTGACGTCTTGAAGTGACATCAAATAATTGGAGCCAGAAGTATCTTGAAGTGATACTTCATGGGGTAGGTTGACGTCTTGAACTGACATCAAAGAATGGGCATCCGCATCTTGAAGCAAGAGCTGAGAACAAACATCACCGTTTGCCTTTGGCTGGTTAGCAGAGCCAGCTGTTAAAAGGATGGATGGGACAGAATTATTATTATCTTGAACAGTAGGGCCAGCTACTATCCATCCTAATTTAGTTTCTTGAAGAATAGGTTTATTTGGACCTAATTTTATTTTATTGGGACAAAGAATGTCAAAGAATATGTCTGCACCTAACAAAATATCTATTTCGTAGGGTTCATGAAATGAAGGGTCAGCAAGTTCTAGATTACCGGGTAGATTTAAATTTTGAATGTCGACTTTGGTTTTTGGAATAGTACCCGTTATCTTAGGTATAACTAAACAATTAATGTTTACACTGAAAGGTCTTACACATGACTTTACTAAAATACTACATCTTTCAGACACTGGACATGTAATGTTACTTATACCAGAAATATTGAAACTACCAATTTTTTTTTAAACTACTCCTAATTTTTGTTTTAGGTCCCCAGTGATAAAAGACACCTGGCTTCCCGTGTCTAACAGCGCGCGAGCAAGATAAGTGCGATTGGTTTCTTTGTTAATAATTTTGACTCGAGCTGTACACAGTATGACCTGGCCTGGTGATGTCGCTGGTAGACTTACTGTATTAATACAAGTTAATGTGGTGTTCTCAACAACCCTATTGTTAACTGTATTTTTGTTTTTATGTAAATATGTATTATGTTTTTCTTGACAGATGCGGCATCGACCTTTCAAGGGGCATTCTGCCACCGTGTGACCAAAACGTAAGCAGTTGATACATAAATGAAGTTTTGAAACTACAGAAATTCTTTCGTCTACACTCATTGTTTTGAACTTGTGACATTGATGGACAAAATGGTTTAATTTATTACAAACAAGACAAGAGCCCTTTTTGGAAACCTCCGAAACGAGAAATGATTTTATGTTTTTATTAAAATTGCCATTGCCTTTATTGTTATTATTAGATTTAATGTTATTAATTTTATTGTCATAATAATTATTGGTTGTACTTCTACTTTCTAATGTATTCGCTCTATTTTGAATAAATGTTTTAAAATCTTTAAGTGTGGCCATTTGTGAAATATGTCCTTTATAGTCTTCCCACTTGACACTGCTTACGGGATCTAATTTGGCTGAGACTAAGAATAAAACTAAAGGGTCCCACCCCGTCGTGGAAATATCAAGACTATTAAGCGCACTTAAATTTTTAAAAACTTGATCACCTAAATACCTAAGGGCACTGAATGATTCCTTCTGAATTGGGTTCAAATTTACAATCGCCTTCAAATGATTATTTACTAAAATGTTTTTATTGTTGTATCTTTCACATAAATTAATCCACGCAAGTTCATAATTATTAGCGGAAAAATCTATAGATTTAATAGTTACAGAGGCGCTTCCTTGTAACGAATGCCTTAAATAATGAAATTTGTTAATCGCTGAAATCGCATCATTCTCATGTATTAATGACTTGAACGAGTCACGGAACTCTAACCACTTTGTATAATTACCATCAAAGGTAGGTAGATTAATAGTCGGTAGCCGTACTGGCATACTTCCACCACTTACATGACAACAATTAGACTGATGCGACTTCTCAGGTCCATGTTCAGAATTTTTATCGTTTGCTGAAAATGTGTCAAATGTGCATAAGCTATTTGAGTAACAAATTCCTTCTCGGTAATTTCACGCTGAATTGTTTGTTCCTCAAAATTATCTGAAAGCTCCTCTATTTCGGTTTGTATTATATCGAAGTTTGAAAATAATTCCTGAACTTGAGCCAATCTTAAACTCAATTCCCTTATTTGTAAATTTGAATAAGTAGTTGAGGTGTTAAAAACTTGTACGTAATTTTTAAAATTAGTCAACCTAGCTCGAACAATTCCACGTTTTTTAGTTAAGATTTTTACTTGGTCACCACTAGAGTCCGAATGTTGTACGTTTAAAGCCATCATAGGACTTTTAGATCTTGTTTTTGATTCACTTTCAGACATTGCAAATTCACGAAAAACTTTTTATAAAAGGAAAGGTCTGACCGTTTTCGATCCAGCCGCAATCGACTCACACCACTGCGTGCCGGCGCGAAGCACACTCGCCCGTCGCGATTATTGCTAGCGGAGGCCGAGGGCGCCCGCGCCGCCCCAACGCCGAGCACGCCGGCCGGCGAAACGACTTGTGATCGGCGACCCCACCGGGCGCTGAAATATTCGGCACAAAGGCTATGAAATGACAATAAAGCAATAGCTTAAAGAATTGGGGTATAATGCGACTAAATTATACGTAAACAATTTCACATATTAATGATAACCTATAATTTCAATATGGCGATGTCCGCCTCGTAAAGTTGAAATTTCTTTTTAAGAGTACGAATTATGTTAAAGATAACTTTGGAAAAAGGGAAATTTTATGATATAACAACACACAATACAGAATAATGTTACAATTCCAATGTGTATGTTAAAATAATATGTTAGGTGCGACTAAATTAGATACCTTTGGGAAAAATATGGCGCCGACATTACAACAAGGCGTCGACTTTGTATTTGAAATTCACAAATTATATGTTATGCACCACGGAATGAACAATACAGATAGGATTGGAATGGGAAATAGGTACGGCAATTACTTGGGAAAAGGCAAAATGTGCATACCTTTGTTTTAAAACCGGCCCGCGTCTATGTACTTACGACACTTATTTTCAACGCACGCCAATTCACGTGATATTCGGGGTCCTGTCACGGTCGCCACTTTGTCCACGCCGAAGTGCACAATTATCGATATTTAGTTTAATTACTTGCCGTATTTACTTAAATAAAAGATTGCTAACCTTGTCAACGTAGTTGGTGATTTTATACTAATAATGGCCGTCCGCTTTGCCGGCAGGCGGCGCGGGCGCCTTCTCCTACTTCCGTCTGTCATAGACAAGACGGAAGCATAGACATTCTTTTGCCTCTTAGATACAAAATAAAAATGTAAATGTTGTCTATTGTATGTGAAAGGCAGATTGACAAACGTAAAGGTGTTACAAAATTATATCAAATAGTCTGTTATAAATCTGAAGCTATGTTACATGTACCTATGTGTGTATGTACACTGTTAAATTATATAACGTATAACGTTATATTTATAATTTTAATGTTTTTTTTAAGCATTATTACAAAAAAATTTAGTGCAGATCATTAAAAATCATCATCATAAAGATCATAAAAACATTAATTAACTGTGCCATTTTATACTCCTCTATTCACATAATTTTCGTAAAATAGGGTAGGTACAAAGTTTTTGCTTTACGTATTAATATACAATTATCATATTGGCTTACTAACCCTACCTTTATGAAAATAACACCGCACCGACACCAAAACGAAATTGAATAAAAAATTCCGCATGTCACATCTGACGGCATAATTTCTGTCACAACAATGCCTCCTACTCAATATTTATATCTTGCATGGAATCCCTGATAAGGCAATGGGAAGAACGATTTTGAATCCTAGTTGCCTAATAATAAGACATATGGCCATATATATATAATATGGCTTATACCACACGATTAAATATTTCAGACTTTTTCAGATTGTAATTTTGTCATATTAAGCCAACGCCTTACCTATAACTCAAGCGCCAAAGATAAACACAGTATTTAAGAATTCCTAACTATCGTTTCCTGGTCAAAAAATATTTTTTTGAAACAACAAAATCAGTTTAAAGTTAAAGTTGACAGTAAACAATGTAATAACAATATAATTTGTCAACGTCAGGCGGGAAGTTATTGACTTCATTGGTGATTGATTGCCCGATAAAGTTCTATCAGTGGATGTTCGATGTCGCAGATCATTTTCGCCTAATTGAACCCGCTTCCTTGACGCATATGAATTTGATAGTTTAGTATTAGTAAGCATGAAACGAACAAAATAGGCGTTGTTTTAATTTTGATTAAAGTTTTGCAAATATTTTTGATAATGTTGATAAAATGCTTGCAATATGAATTCAAGGGATAATAATTGAATTAGTTAAGACTGTTAAATTAGTCCAATGAAAATTATTTTGAAGAATGTTTTTCTTACAGCTAGCATTTTTAAATTCAGAATTTTCTTAACCAAATGGAGGTATTTATTAATCTCGCTAGAATAACTAGATGAATCCTGTAGATTTTCCTTGACGAGGGTTGAAAGAAGATTCATGATCTAATTGAATATCGACTACAGCGGCAGCCATCTTGTATAATTGTGAGTACACAGTACAATTTCATTCGTTGTTGAAATCCCCGATACCCTCGATACGTTTTCTAAAGCCTCAGTTGAGGGTATTAACCTAATATGGCATTGAAAATATTCTGTGAACACCTGAATATCTAAAGAATGAGTATCATGGGACCTATTCGAGCGTTGAATTATGTAAGGAATATGGTGGCGTGTTTGTTAAGTGCAATGCTAGATAGTAAATACTAGAATATGTAACATGTCATAATATGATGCTTACATTACGAGATGAATTACTTTTTCTTCGAAATCAAAACCGAAAAAGAAAACGGAGACATCTGTTGTGTTTTGTTTATATTCTTAGATTAGACGTCTCTATACGCCCATTTAGGAATTTCTGCCATAAAAATGCTTACTTAATATTATTATTTGTAAAAAACCTTCCTAAATATTATAGTGCTTATCACGACGTTGAGATGTTAATATGGAACTCAAAAACTATAAGTACATATTGGTAAAATAAATGATCTTAGTTAATCGTTGTGCTAAATAAAAAACACATGACCTACAGACTTATCACCTGGTATCATACAAATTATAAAGTATTCATAGCCTGGACTAATTAAAAACCACTTTATCTTAAACTCATAATAAAAGTTATGTATTTGACTAAATTCTAGATCATACACAATTACAGCAATCAATACAAGAGTCCCAAGAAACTATAACGCGATTTACAAGTTCAAGCGTTTCCTAGTAGCCTGCAATTTCAGTAACAATCACTTTGAATATTTTGAATTCTCTAATAATATCTTATACCTACTTTAAACGAGACAAACTATACAAGATTATATACAATAGTAATCTCGGCAACGGCTGCAAGTATATACATTAAATTTATTATGCAGGGAGTTTTGGGGGAGAAAAATCGGTCTAGCTAGGTTTTTTCCCTGTAAACTGTGCATTTTTAGTTATTAATTACGTCGTGCAACAATATATCAATAATTTCGACTCTATAATGTCACTCCGATTGGCAGTTTGATTAATTTTTGCGTTGTTCGGAAATTCGAAATGTGGTGGTGGTGGGTTCGAACCCCGGTAACATATTTTTGTGATTATTTTTATTTTTTTCTAAATCTTCTACAGCTCCGAGCAAAGCTTGGTTGCAGGTACTATATACTAATGACGTTAATTTAGATTAACTATCAACAATAAAAATACATTGCACAATCAAATTAAAGCGCTAACCATAAACTATTGACTAGCGATATAATAAAAACCCGATATAATAACCCGAATCAAATTCCTAACAATAATAATTCCATTTAAATCTTATAAAACTTACATTATACTTACGTTATTTAAATTAAAGTCGCTTCAGCTAGCAATTTAGACCGTTGTCGTTAGTATGTAATATCAACACGCACAGTGGTAATTTGTTCAGTTTTTTGTGCGTGCTTAGGTAATTGTTAGTATTAATTCAACGCTATGTTATATAATGTGGGACACGCGATACCGACGCCTTCATTATACTGAATTAATTGTACATTCTACATTAAACTCAATTTCGCGATAGTTTTTTGGGGTTGCATTAATCATTTTTTATTCATAATGTTTGTAAAACTAAAAGCCGTTTATTTACTCTGATTGTGTCATGAAAGAAAAGTTTCAGTATCATTAATACTATCTTAAAAGTATTGTAAATATATTTATCGCATGTTAAATTAACAGTTTACTCATATTTTATCAAACAATGTGTTATCCAGACTGAGGCACAGATAGGTAGTAATTTTGTGGTCCATGCCGTGACCACAGGAGTAACACAACTCTCGAGTGAGCCAGCGGTCGTTCCACTGCAGTTCATGAAAATCGCGTGTTTAGTGGCTCGATGTGAATTAGTGGGCTCAATCATTTGGTGCGCTGAATGAATTATTAAGCGCGTTGATAAGAAGCACGAATTCCGAACGAAAGTAATGGCATTTTTAAACGTGTTGGTATTTTGTAATTTGTTCAATTCATGTACACTGATTTAATTGCCGCTTTTCATTTGTACCTAAATTTGTTATTCATTAATTGATTTCTACGCGAATATAAATTAACCATTTAATATTACAAATGCTACACTTGAAATTTATTGTTAAGAGCATAGAGTTATTACACAAGGATAGGCTATTGTTTACATTTACTAAGCCAAAAATTTCCTCATGCATGAAATTTGTAACGACATCTAGTTAACATCGATCGGACTACGATATAAGCGATCGAACTATGCGTTTTAGGAGGCCTAATATAGCCGCCATAGTGGGCTTCCATTTTGAAATTGTTGTGAAATACCTTATGTACCTTAATAACAACAATTAAAAATGCTCGTTTTACCTACAATATTATATTTCGCATAGACGTATATATATTATTATAGACGAGGCATGTCGAGACAAAAACTGTCTTCACTTAAATGACCCCACTTTTGGAGGTTTTTTGGAGCTATTTTGACATTTGAGGTGTGGTGAAATCAATATGGCTGACATTTATGGTATGGTGAAATCAGGATGGCGTAACTTTTTCTCATATGAAGATTTGTTCTGCCAAAAAACGTCATAGATCCTTAGTTTTGAAATCATTGATAATATTTCGTGTATTATTTTTTAGTCATAATTTTGCAGCCTTTTATACTGCAACACTGACATCTATGTTGTTAAATGTGAAACTCGAGTGTCCCTATGGGGTATTTTGTTAGCCTCGACATGCCACGCCCCTAATATGTAAGTATATATTGTCTATGGAGAGTTAATAATCCTGAGACCTGAATCAAAGACCTACGAAAACGTGTGTACCTGATAAAAGTACTTAAGCCCCGTGTTAGTAGTATCTGTAAGCCTATTTGTCCTCGCAATAGGCGTATTTGTGGGCGGAAAATATTGTGGGAGCCTTCTAAACCAATTCCAGAAGGATTATTATCGTCCAGACAAATACCCGGATAGGGGTCGAATAACAATTGGCGTTAGTTCTCCAGTTCGTTTTCCTTCGTTATACACATAATTTCATTTCGAGCATAAACGGATTATTGTATCCCATCATTAGAGCCTTTGTAATCTTTCAGGAGATATTCTCATTTCAGGTACCTTTTTGAAATTGATAGATATATTTTGAAAATAATGTAATCTATTTTTGAAATTATACCTTAATAGCCTTATGAATAGAAACCCACTACTCATGGCCTTACTCAACACAGGACCCGGAGTAGCTAGTACCACATTAACGAAGAAGTAACATAGCCATTGTTTTTAATAATTACACACAGAAAGCTCTGATTTACAAACCATTATTTTACGCCTGGAGAAGCGCCATCTTTCGTCCAGTAGTACTTAATTACTGAAAAACATAATCGATAAGTAATTAGCTTTTTAACTAATTGGCACTTTTATTTCATTTTCCTATGATTATCTGTAATGGCACTTAATATTATTATACATAATACATAATAATTATGTTCCTTTTCAATTAAACATAATATGTATATCATTGATTGGATGACTACCTTATCGTATTTTAAAGTTTTCTAAAAAAGCGTCATCTATATCTCGATCATAATATGAACTATTTTAGTTATATGGACTAAAATATTTTATAATGAAGAGATATTAAATGGCGTTTTTTTTCATTAAGATATAGAATATGGTGTTTTAAAAATATAAACATTACAAAAGTCTCTTTTCATGATTCACGCCTCAGATTTTATGGAAGCTTATACACCTCGTCAATCTGGTCCCGTGGTACTTGTGTTACGGGTACCAGATAACGGAAATATATTTAATACTTTTATACTATACATGTTACATTTAAGATTTTTATAATATAATACACATATTTAATACACATCCATGACCCAGGAACACAGAAAACTTTTTTGTTCCCAGGCGGGTTTCGAACCCGCGACCTCCGGCTTGAGCGCCAACGCGCTAACCACTGAGCCACAGAGGGCGTCACAAGTTATATTCCATACACTTTGTTTATTAATAACGTAAATACATGGAACAAAGTTTTCTTTTTCATTAATTTCCTTAGTTTTCGTTAAATAATAAGCTGGTTAGAGTTTAGAATAAAAAATAAGAAAGACAATTATTTCGATGCGACGCATCATCACATCCGACGATGATTATGATAAAAATAAGTACCAAAAATATACATACAAAATTTTACTCTCTAAAATATTTATGTATCAAAATGGCTAGCGGATCATTTTTTACAACCGCTAAAGGGTTTGTATCATGCATTTTGTGACGGAGTAAATTTGTCAATAAAATTAAATTATGATATAATTGGACGGCTCGTATACAGCTCGATATGCGGTTGACCGCCGCACCGCCATTTTGTTAAAACGGATTAAACTTGTTCAATCAGTATTTTGGAGAGTTAGGCTTACAAAGGCTGGATCAAAATGTAAGCTGATTATTCATGTATAGGTAACTGCGAAAGCGACAGAATTTTAAATGTTTAGTCCAAAAGGAATAGCTTATGTCAACTATGTGTTTGTCAATGTTTCAGATGCGTTTTAATACTCTGCACGACTGCTTCCTATTATGAATAGAAAAACCCTTCCTGTTTGTTTCTATTCGTAACTAGAAATATTTTATACTACACCGAGATAATATGTACGTACCTACTATTAATTTCCAATAGCAATTTGTGTATGTTGCTTTAATTATTATTAAACAATTTATTACATTTTATGATCTTCCATGTAGCTATCCTTAATATTTCTATCCATCCTTAATATTTATGAAATAAAATAATATTTAGATAACCAATATACTCATCAGCAGGTATGTTTAATTACGAGAAATGATAACTTAATACTGCTTTGTAAGACTTCTAAATTGCATTTTTTTTAACTTATTAATGAATAAGTACCTGGGAGACTGAAGCTTTGCTCGGAATTCCAGTAAAAACAAAAAAAAAATCGTCTGACCGGAATTCGAACCCGAAACACCAATTTGCCAACAACGCAAAAAGTCCAACGCTAACCAAAGCGCCAACTGAATGCGGCGTTTAGAAATCAAAATCACTCATGTTATCTCACTAAGAGACGAAGGAAACAATATATATAACTTAAATATGCCCAGTTTCCCAGTGAAAAGACTAAAGAACTTCCTGCATACTTAATTTCATAGAAATACTTGCAGCTGTTTCCGAGATCCAATTATATATTTATATATACAAGATTTACTCGTTTAAAGTATACGTATAAGTATAGTATTCCATTGGCTACTTTCGATGACATTAGTCAATAGCTATTTACCAAACAACGGAGTAGTAAAAGTAGCTTTAAAACGTGGAGGTGCTCATTAAAACTTATACTCAATAACTCGTATACTTTAATATGGTCTAACTCCGAAACTACCGCATATCGTCAGCACGATAGTTTGTGACATAGTTTATGATAATTTCCAAACTATTATTAAGTACAAAATGATGTTCGGTTGGAAAACGTGATAGGTAACTATTTATGATATTTCGCGCGTCATTAGGAGTACGAAAGCAAATGGTTTGAATCAAACAGGTAAATTTTGGTTTGAGTCAAACCAATTTAATCGTCTACAAACCTAGTCTGAACGGTTTGTCAAACATTTACGGGTTTGAAGCTCGTATGATTTATTTATTTTTTATGACAATAAAATTTCAAAAACATTTAACAGTTTCTTACAAAACTGATGTACATTATGGTTTTAGTTTACTAATATTATACAAAAAAGTGAAAGTGAACTGTGCCGTTTGACAAACCGATCAATCCGACGTCAAACGGTTGCATCAAACACTATGTGTTTGAAGTTAGAAGAAACGGGGCTTATACGGTCCGGTTTTCCTTCAATTCGACCTGAGCGGATGCAAAATCGTATCGTCTGTGTGCAATTTCGAGATCGCATCAGTCGGCCGGATGGACTGAAGCAATTCGTTCCAGTGTTGCCAGCTCTATTTTTGCAAACTACTAAACTCGCGTCGATTTCTACTAAAACTACTAAAAGAATACTGAAAACTATCAAAAAAGCTACTCAACATAGGAATCCCTAAAGCTCCCAAAAAACCACTGCATTTTAGTTTTTGTTATATTATAATTTTATTATTTATTGAATTATATTATTAATTTTGTCGTTAAATTAAAATATACTAGGAAGTATTACGTATATAGTAATTAACAGATAGATTTAAGCAAAATCGGACGAATGCTACTATGTATTATTATGATAAATTAGTCTCAATTTTTTTTTTCGTTTTATGTGCCTAAGGCCATTTTGCATATGATTACTGTCTGGTGCTTTCCTAGTAAAACACTATTAACAACTAAATTCCTACTAAGTAAAAATACTTAATTTAGTAGTAAAACTTTGAAAAATAACTATGTTGGCAACATTAATTCACACATTCACAATTCTGGACTGAACGGATGGACTGAACGGACCATGTGTGACAAATCGCTTCAGTTCTCGCCAGAGCCGCGGCCGTGCGGGCGTGTATCGTGTACAACCGTAGTGAGTTTACAATTATTAAACACGACCGTAGCTCACGGCAATCCAGAACGAACTGAAGCGATTTTTCCGTGTGTGTGCTCGAATCCGTTCATGCCGAAATGACGTCATGTTCTAACTGAAACGATCGGGCTCTCGTCTGTTCCCACAGACGAGAGCCTGTAGAGGTTTTAGTCCAAACCGTTTGATCGTCTCGGGGCCCCTTAGTTTCGGACGTTGTTTTGTTTTTAAATTAATCTGACATTAGAACGCAAATTCCTAAATACCTTTAAAATGCGACGTTCTAACTATTCTAGTTTCTACATTTTTCGGAAATCTTCTGGTATAAAATGTAACCGAGGAAAGAGAACATAAGCCACCAATTGACCGGAAATATTGTGAAAGAGTAAAAGTAAATGATCCGCATTAATTACACAAACCAAAAGGCCCCCCGCTTATATTGTGAGTCGATAAATCAACAAACCAACCTACTTGTATATTGTAAAAGCAAATCTAAGTCTAGTTTGGTGGTATTTTTTTACTACTGGGGCATAATTTTGACGACCTCTCTGGCTCAGTGGATGAGCACGTTGGTGCTCAATTCGGGGGTCGCGTGTTCGAATCCCGCTTTTCAAAACAAAAAAAGCTTTTCTGTTTTCCTTTGTCATGGATGTGTATTAAATATGTGTAAAATAATATAATAAAAATCACAAATAATAATATATTATGTAATATACATATATAAAAGTATTAAATATACTTCCCGTTGTCTGGTCCCCATAATTAATCCCCAATTAAGTTAAGTGTGAAGCGTCCATAGATATTATTACTATTATATTATAAAATGTTGCTTCCTCGAAAAGTTAAAATTTGAAGAAAAGCATTTATTAAGTTTTAAAACATTAGGAAATTATTTTTTTGCATAAAAAGTTACATAACCACAGTTAGCTTTAGATTTTATTGCAAGCACACGGCGTATCTACGATTGTGTGAAAAAATTGTGGCCCGTTGAAGGGGACATCAAAATTTTCAAATATTGGATCGTTCTATAAAAGCTGTTTCTCTATACGTAAGTTTAATATATTTACTACTCTGTGCTCGAACGCTACCCTAAAATGTCACCGCGGGGTCACACGGCAATACTTTAAAGTCACAAATTGACCGTCAACTCTGGGAAAAGGGTAAAAGTAAATGGTCTGTATTAATTATACAAAACCATAAGGGGCCCCGCTTATCTTGTCAATCGATAACCGCTGTAAGTCTGAACCGCAACACTAATTGCTTCCAATCCAATTGATTTCACCTGACAGTGTTCAGTTCGGTCACGCAATATTTTATTCTATTCCCAACTGGCTACGGTTTCGGTTGTCGCATTAACTTTAATTTTAATTAATTAAAGAACATAAAATTATATTGGTTGATATATGGGATTGTCGCGAATACAAGTAATTTATAGGCACACTAAGCTCATAAGATGCTGACATAAATAATATTAATATTTATGGACGCTTTCACTCCACGTCAATCTCCCGTGGCAAGTTCACAAAGAATTTGTATTACGGGTACCTACCAGAAAACGGAGATATATTAAATACATTTGTACTATAGATATATTTAAGATTTTTATTATATAATACACATATTTAACACACATGACCCAGGAACACACCATTTTTGTCGCCCGGTGGCATTCGTACCCGTGACATCCGGTTTGAGCGCCAACGCGCTAACCACTGGACCACAGAGGTCGACTAAAAAAATAAGTTATATGCACAATAATTTGTGTTTTCATTTCAATATATGCTTATATTAACATTATAATATTATATATAACACCGTACTTAATTCAGCAACGTTGAATATAACGTAAGATGGAACGTAATATAAAAAATAGCACGAAGAGTAGTCAGGTAGTCGAAGATAATGAAAGAAGTTGCTCGAATGATTCGCTTCCGTGACGGAGGCGTTGAATGTCTGAAAACTACATCCAGAATGTTTTATCAACAAACTTTGACGGCAACGTTATAGTGTTTAGTGTATATTATATTTTGTTATTATGAGAATTAGCAGGCGTTACTCTAAAAAATATGATACTCTCCTAAAATTGTAAGCCGAGCAATCGCATTCATGAGTGTCATCAATCTTTATTCAGCTAATATAGAAAAAGTACTTTATATTTTTATACTGATATAGTGTATAATCTTCTTCTTATTTAAAATGGATTCCAGTTTTTTGTCTCGCTGAAATTCGAGAACGGCTGGACCGATTAACTTATTTTTCTTCAAATAATTTTGAATGTTCGGGGAAGATTATAATGGTGAGAAATGTTAGAGAAATGCAATGAAAAGAATAGAAACGACAGTAAAATTTTTCCATACTAAACGTTTGGCAGCGAAAATACAAATCTCCAGTGTGACTTGTGACAAAACAACGTGTATCGGGGTGGCTAGTAGATAGATAGATAGATAGATAGATAAACTCTTTATTGCTCACATTAAAGAATACAATCAGTAGACTAACACTAAACATATAATCTAAATGTGGGCAAAGGCGGCCTTATCGCTATAAGCGATCTCTTCCAGGCAACCCTGCAGCACAGGAGAGGTAAAATAACTAAATAAGCAGGGTCATACGAAAAGTCAAGAATAACTATCTAGAAAGTTTAGCAATACTTACATAATATATAATCTGTATGCTATACAAATTATATACAATTGTTCAAATAATAAATAGGTACTTATAGTTACTTTAGCGAGCGAGTTTGTTCAGAAGACAGTTATGCAGTTTGGATTTGAAGATAGCAAGTGACTTTGACTCTCGAATGTCACGTGGTAGGTCGTTCCACATGAGTAGTATGGTAGTTGTAGTAGTATAGTAGTATACGAGTACCACACTAGTATTATATATACTTTAAACGAGACAAACTTGTATATATATATAAATATAATCGTAATCTCGGCAACGGCTGCAAGTGTTTACATGAAATTTAGTATACGGGGAGTTTTGGGGGAGAAAAATCGCTCTGGCTAGGTCTTATTCCTTAGAAACTGCGCATTTTTAAGTTATATATGTTTTTTCTTTCGTTGTGCAATATATCATCAATAATTTAGACTCTATCATGACGTCAGGTTGGCAGTTTGGTTAATTTTTGCGATTTTAGGAAAATCGGAATGTGGTGGGTTCAAACCCCGGTAAAATATTTTTGTATTTTTTATTTCTTCTTAAATCAACTAGAGCTCCGAACAAAGCTCGGTTACCCAGGTACTATTAAAATAATAGCTGTTATACGGTAGCGCCTTAAAGTTTAAATTGACTAGCCCTAAAATTTCCTGTTTTTCATTAAATCTTTCACATATTATGAAAGAAAGAGGAAATAAAACTTTTAAAATGCTAACTGTGAATTTTGAGCGGAAACTATTTAAAAACTACAATAATATTAGGTATTTAAAGTTCCCGGCTCCCGTAAAGATATAAGCTCAGATCTTTTGTTCCCGCAAGCAAAATTTTCCAACTGCCCTCATAATGTGTGAAACTTATGGGAAATGGTGAAAATGTATTTCTAAGAATTTTATTATAAAAATTTGTTATTTTGTAGGTATTATATGCAAATATAAAAATAATAATATTAGAATATTCACCCACTTAGAATAATGATAGTGGATTGTTTATGAAGTAATATGTGCAACGATAAAATAATTGGTAACAAATAGACAGAGTAAACAATTTCTGATCTCTACAATGCTTCGTGTTATTATAATTTGGGATTTGATGAATTGAAAATTAATTTACGACTCAGATAAAACATAATATCAATTTGAAGCACAGATATTCAACGAAACGAAACTGAACGTGGATAAAAATAACACGGGCGGGTTGTAAAAAATAGATGCATGACTGAGATAGGGAAAACATCCAAATACTTACCCTATCTAAACAATGATGCGAACAAAATAAATCGAGGAAAAACCGGACGCTTTTAGATGTTTTAGTGCCAAATTCATTTGGGTGTACGTCGGGAAATCGAGTGGAAACTCTAGGACAGTTATTGGATGGTTTCTTTGAATTGGACCGGCTTTTGGTATGGCTGGGCTGTATAAAATGTTCTCTTAATTTAAAATACATGTATATTAAACCATTGAGTAGATTAGACCAGAGCATTTCACTCATCATTTTAAATGGACTAAGGTCCGAGGCCCGCCAGACTACTCTTATATTCTTAATGATAATATTATGTATATCATGATGTAGTATTAGTGTGTACAATGAACTTATAGTTTGTGCCGTGGGCTAATTCTCAGGTACAGTATACATTTTATCAGTAAGAATATAAGGGTAGTCTGGCGGGCCTGGGATCTCAGTCTATTAAAGTTATAGTCCAAGAGCTACTAGCAAATTTTGAACAGGTGTTTGAGGCAAGCTGAAACCATGTACTTCTCCTATTAAAAAGAGTGTCAATAAAAGTGATTTTTTTATTCCCAAAAAATATTATGTTTGAAGCAATTTGAAATTTTGATATAGTGTTAGTTTAATGTTTAAGGAGTTGGGGTAAAAAAAGCCATGACATTTAGTCGGGGCTTTAACATTGCCATTCCAGTGTAAAAGTAAATTGGAAAACAGTTAAATTTGTTTGTCACCTTCAAATTTTAGTAGGGTGTTATTTATTATTGAAAAATAATATTATTGTATATAAAATACAGATCATTTTAGTGGGATTTTCCACCTGCCAGGTGACCTAGAAAATCGAGAAAATGTTGGCTATCATTCATGATTTTCTGACATTTATCGGTCATTTTAAGAACTACGATCTACATATCACGTATTATGGGAATAAAAAAATAATGTATTTGAATTTTTGTTATTCACATTCAAAGATTAATCTAACTCACGGTATGTCGTTATTAACCTATTTAAATTATTTTCTTTATTTTCGCAATCAGCTCGTCTTACAATTTAGGAAATCAGATTGTTATGTTCGAAGTAACAAGATTATGTACATAATAAAAATACAAAAATCAAATCGTACTCAAGGTGTATAAAACAAAACGACGAACGAAATAATAGCGGAAGTACTCTCCATGCCCGCCAAATGGTGGAATCCACTTCCGGCGAATGGAGGCTTCGACGGAAGTTTACTTAGCCGCTGCGATCCTACGGCGATCCGGGCCACCTCCGGTTATGGCGGTCTATAGCCATTTCGGATTCGGTGCTGTTGTCTTAATAAATATTATCTAAACAGTCTCTGGAAACGTTATATTTCAAACCAATATAATAGTACCTAGGTACTATTATACTATACAGTGTTTGAAATAGCAAAGCTTGTTTAACAAGCTAGGTAGACTAGGTAAACAAGCTTTGCTCGGAGTTGTAGTAGGTTTAAAAAATAAAAAGAACCACAAAAATATTTATCTGACCGGGATTCGACCCACCACATTCCGGATTTCCGAAAAACGCAATAATTACACTCAATCAATTACATACCAAACTGCCAATCGAACTGACGTAATAGAGTCGAAATTATTGGTATGATATGATATTGTTGCACGACAATATCATATAAATATGCGCAGTTTTCCAAACCTTGCTAGATCGATTATTATCCCCTAAAACTCCCTGCATAATAAATTTCATGGTAATACTTGCAATCGTTTCCGAGATTCCGATTATGTATATACAAGATTAGCTCGTTTAAAGTAGAAGATTTAATGCTGTGTGAAAGACGAGTAGAAAGTGTCCGGACAGGCAAAAGGCATTGTTTTTATCTCTTTGCACAGTTACATACAAACAATGTTTACTGATCAAGAATAAATTGAAAAATTACTTAAAACTATAATTTAGAGATACCAATAAACAGATCGTATCAACGTTTACACAGTACCACGACACACTAATAAGTGGCTCACGTCGATTTTTATAATAAAATGTAATTCCACTCAATTAACTCAGCCGATCGAAGGTTCCAATTATGTGTTGTAAATATTCTGTACTCGATAAACTCATAGTCCAGGAGTCAACAGTGTAAAATTATAAGTTTATTGTTATTAAACTACTTAGTTATATTTACTTAGTATATTGTTGACGAAATCCTTCAGGATTACAATATACTTAGGTAAAATTTAAAAAACCGTAGCATTTCCTCATCATTTTTACAATTTTAGGTCTCTACCTATCAAACTATAGGTAGAGACCTATAATTGTAAAAAGGATGAGGAAGATAGACTCTTTTATCAAACATACCAGCTATTTACTGATTACTAATAACAATATTTGGTATTGTCAATAGATTGGAAATGTGCAATTTAAGCAATATCAATTGTCGTCCATAGTCGTAACTTCCCATAAGCTAAGGGTAAGCCTAGAGAGGATTACATGCTAACGACATTGCTGGTATTAGACGTAGGTAGGAGCAAAATTAATGTTTATTCATGGTATCTACGTAATTGTTTGATGCCATGCAGGTAAGCGTCAAAGTATACACGATTTCAGTGCACATTTCTAGGTGCTAAAATTAAGTTGTTTATTGCTGATAATTAAAATCTGTGTTTCTCAGTAACGTTTCTATCTCTCCAAGCCTTGATCAATAAGTTATAATCAAAGCTATACCAACATTGCTTAGAATTCATATATGGGCAACAACCAGCCCGCGGGCCAAATCCGGCCCGCTGTAAGATATGATCCGACCCGCGAGACATTTTGAAAAAACTCAATTAAAAAAATATTACATTAAGTACTTATACTCACGGGAGTGACAGTGAGGCGGCAAACATCAAATCCTTTGATGTTTGCCGCCTCACTCTTTGATAAACGCCGCCACTCTGCTTGCTCGATCAAATTCTTTGAGGTTTGCCGCCTCACGGGCGACACATCAAAAGATTTATTGCTTCTCAATTATTCTAAACTAGTTTATTCCAGATTATTCCTTCATTTTGCCTATATAAGCGGGTGGATGGCCCGAACGTTAGTTCAGTTCTATTTGAAATACCGAGGTGATAACTTGGACAAGCGATATCCTAGCGAACTGCTCGAGCCGTCAACTTGCTTTGTGACTTTGTGTGCATCTTGAGTGGTTACTAACTATAGTTTGTTATTAAGTTTATTGAACGAAAAGTAAACAAAAATGATGTCTGGTAAAAAGAAACGAAAAGTAGATACAGAGGGTCAGTTTCAGCCAGTTTCAAGAAAAATGGACTGAAGAATTCTTTTTTATCTTGCACAATGGTAAGCCTATTTGTTTGCTGTGTAATGAATCCATTTCAGTAATGAAAGAATTCAATATAAAATGGTATTACTCAACTAAGCATTAGCACGCTGCACTCACTGAGAGGACAATTAAGAACAGACAAAATCCAGAAGCTTACCGAATATTTGGAAAAACAGCAACAAATATTTCATAAACAAAGAAGAAGAAAGCTAGTTTTATAGTTAGCTCAAAATTGGCAAAGGCATTAAAACTATTTGCCGAAGGAGAATTTATCAAGGAGTGTATGTTAGAAGTTTGCGGTATTTTGTGTCCTGAAAAGAAACATGAACTGGAAAAATATTAGTTTGTCAAGACGAAATGTTGTCCGACGCGTAGAAATGATGGCTAATGATATAAAAACAACATTGACTGACCGTATGGCTGGTTTTGAGTCATTTTCCATAGCATTAGATGAGAGCAGCTCAACTGGCTATATTTATTCGAGGTGTTGATAAGGAGTTCACTGTTACTGAGGAATTGCTTGCTTTACAGCCGCTAAAAGGAACCACTACAGGAGAGGATATTTTTATTGAAGTTCAAAAGGTATTCACAAGTTTTGGCTTGCCGTGGTCAAAATTAATTGGAGTATGCACTGATGGTGCACCTTCTATGGTCGGCTTACGTAAAGGTTTCATTGGAATTTTGAATGAAAAAGCAACAGAATTAAATGTGTAAAAAGATGATTTGATAGTCCTTCATTATATTATCCACCAACAGAACTTGTGTTCTCAGTCCATTCGACTCCAGAATGTTATGAATGTGGTAGTAAAAACCATCAACTTTATTCGATCCCGAGGGCTTAACCATCGTCAGTTCAAAGCGTTTTAGATGAAATATCAGCTGAATATAACGACGTAACATATTAATGTGAAGTCAGATGGCTGAGCAAAAGAAAAATGTTGAAACGGTTTTACGAGCTTAAAAATGAGATAGCAGACTTTATCGAAATAAAAGATAAACTACTATCTGAATTAAGTGACCCAAAATGGATATGTGACTTAGCATTTCTTGTCGATCTTACAGGCTATTTGAATGAATTTGAAACTCCAAAAACAAGGATAGTTAGTAAATGATTTGTACAGCCATATGAAAGCGTTTCAGATCAAACTACGCTTGTGAAAGTCACAGATGCTGTCTGGTAACAGTTATCATTTCAACAACACGCTCTCTGCGTATGAAAATATTGCTTATGCTCAATATGCTGAAGAACTCAAGTGACTGTCGGAACAATTTTCGAACAGATTTAGCGACTTCAAAAACATGGAAGACTGTTTCAGTTTATTTGCTACTCCTACAAAATGTAATGAACAAAATGCTCCAATACATTTACAAATGGAGTTGATTGAGATTCAAGAAAACTCACTCCTAAAATCCAAACTTGAAGACGTAGAGTTGTGCGATTTCTACAATAAATACCTAGTAAAAGACAATTTTCCGCAGCTTAGAAAATTCGCAAGAAGATTGATTTGTGCGTTTGGCAGTACTTATAAATGCGAACAGTTATTTTCATTGATGAAAGTTAATAAATCAACACATAGCACAAGACTGACTGGCGATAATTTGGAAAATTCTTTACGTCTTTGTATCAGTGGAATTAATCTACATATCGATGGATTAGTTTCCCAAATTCAAGCTCAAGTATCTGATTGATTTCGGTGTATTTAACTTGCGTAGTTTGTAACAATTGCAAATTTAACGATTTAATTATAATGTACCATTTTTTTTTAATTTAATTTTGTTATTTTAATTGATTGTACTATAATAACATTGTCGTATTATTTCATGTCTAATATCTATCGCAAAAAATATTATCACTACTTTAAAATGCACTAAGTAATTTTAAACGCGGCCCGTGAACGTATTTGCATGCTAAAGTTTGGCCCTCAACATGTCAAAGGTTGCCCCATACCTGGCTTAGATTATATATGTTGAAAATATAATGGTTATTTTGGAACGTTGGCTCTTCGAGTATAGAGTTTATGACGGAACGTTCAAACACGCGAAATTACCGACTTAATATCCGTCAGAACAGAAAAGGTGCGATGGTGGTAATTATGCCTTCGGGCTTCAGCACTAATGATAACGTGGAATTACTGGGTATTACCATATTATCGCGCCGAGAAAAAGTTAAGTGTTTATTGGTTCAATCTAATGTTTTGCCTTAAGGTGGTAGATATTATAGTTCTAAATCGATGTATATCCTTGTATGTACCGATGTATGTATTATCCTACCCTAGTAGTTATGGATTTACTTATAGAACTAATTTATTTTAACCTGGACAGTATAAGCATGGCAATAATTGATTTAGCTCGTTTTATAATTTCATAGTGCAAACAATAAATATATTCAACTCAATAAATAAATTCAATATTTCAACCTTTAAAATTGAGTTGTTTCCAAGATGAAAAATTGCGGCTTTTTTCTACTCTTCATTTATTTAGTTTGTTTTTCGGATAGAATCCTTTTTTTAAGCGTCGCTTTTTACAAGTGCAATCAAAGAAGAATTAGCACGGACTGCCTTTCCAGAATCACAAATGGAAAAGTTTACAAGATGTTGGCCTCGGGGATCCACTCGGATTAATTAAAGACTACCGATGCTGATCACCGACTCCCCCGTGGAAAATTAAATTACTTGACCAGGTTTGAAGCCCTTTTTAGTGAAAAAATTTGGCGTAAATTATTATTTGTCTATGCTAAAATTACATTGATTATTTCAATATCTTTTACAGAAGAGAATTACCTTATTTATATGATTTTGTAAAACATAAATGAAGTACCTACCTAATTTCTTATTGAATAATTAATTTTACGTATACACGCACATTTAAAAGATATGTGTTATCTCTATTTGAAAAAGAGTTAGGACATTATAATATGTTTAGTATTACACGCGTACTATATCACAAATAAGCTATGGAACGCGCATACAACAAAACATAAATGAAGACGTAGTTGGACGTTTACTAGAATATTTCTGAGCTAAATGCGAGTAATCTCGATATAGCGTCATTAAAAACTAATAAACAAGTCAGTATTAGCGGGTTCGGATTGCACAACTTGGAACTGCGAAACTTGGCCGTAATTGGAAACATATTGAGTTTGTTTGTAACGAGCTGAGCCCGTGTTCCCACATGTGTGGGATCGATAAATCTACTCACGTGTTGTTCCCAATCGACTGCTCATTGCAACTGATTATTGCAAAAAAACGTTTGAAATATCAACCACTCATTATTGTTGACTCAAAAATTGAAATGCTTTTACAATAATTTATATATTTCGTAAGCGTAACAATTATAAGTAGTAAGTAGCAATAATAATAATCAGCGTTAAATAGCTATATTAATAAGGACAAAGCGTACTTACCAATGTATATAAGGCACTATACTTAAGACACATAAAATGTTTCAGCAGCTTCTGACGGAGAAAGAAAATAAGACAAAAATACTATTTCTTACGATAATTATGATGAATTGTGACAATTCAATCACGGACTCGATTCCACCTCGGGCTTAGGACAGTGACAAATGACGTCAAATGTTATTTAATCTTATTTTTATCTCATTTTGCACGTTGACCTAATACATACTTCCTCCTACCTAAAGTGAGCGAAATATGAGGATAGAAAATAACCTTATTAAAATTACATTAGCAAAAAAACTGCTTATTGAGTAAATAAAAGAAACGTTAGTAAGAAAGGGTCCATGATTAATATGTACGGGGGCCCTAATGTTCGCGTTTTGTTTTATTGTACAAAGCAGTCTTGACGTGGCCCATTAACCGCTCCGCCCATTCATTCGTCCGTTCATTCGTTCAGTCATTCGTTCCACGATCACCTGGGGACTGGGTTTCGTACCATTTGGCTTAATATTATTTTCCTTTTTTATTTACTGTATGCCTGAGTGAATAAAGAAATGAAATTGTGTTCTTACTTCTTACTGGATGTTCTCTGAGTCTTCGTGCGAGCATAAAGAAATCCTGCCGGAACAGAACATTTTGCCGTGATAAAAAAGTATTCTATGTCCTTCCTCATGGTCTATTCTATATCTGTGCCAAATTTTATCAAAACCAGTCTAGTAGTTTCGGAGCCTACAAACGGAGCAAACAAACAAACGAACTTTTCTCAAAAAATTTCAGGTACAGTTTTACGAGAATTGTGCCTACGGATGAGAGTGAAATTTGGCACAATTAAAGTTTATGCTGAGAAAGACGTGCTAAAAGCTTAAATTTCTTCAAAAAATGCTTATGCTAAATGATAGTAATACAACACAGCTGAAAATCGTGTACAACTGTCAAATCTGGCATTTTACACTTGACACTTCGATTTTCAGTTCTATTTACTGTGGAGTTTTTTCTGTCACGAGTCGCGACCACAAAAAAAACTCTCGTGGTTACGAGGGCTAAAGGTTTAGAACTAAAATATTTCAGCGGCATATAATATCCATATCCGTTGGTGCAAAATAGGTACACTTCTGTGGGCCTACCAGAAACATTTGACTGCGGCGTAACCACGTAACGCAACGTTATCGAATGAGAATTCTTGAAATATGTTCATGTTGTCAATATTATTGCGGGCTCTTGAAATTGGAATCCAATACCTGCAAATTATGAAATTATACTACATTTTACTTATTCGCAATACTAACAAAAGTTCAACTAAATGTAAAATTAGGTAATTAGTGGCATGTATGTAGTAGTATCAATCATAGTATGTGGTAAAACTGTACAATAGTATATTAAAAATAAAGTATCAATATTATTAAGCGCCTATTTTCAACTATAAAGTTTTTACTGACGGGTAGAACTTAGAAGAAAACCTAATGTCTGTATTTTTATAAATAAAATATAATAATAAGTAAGCAATATACAATATACAACTGTTTAAACATATTGCGTGCATTATTGAACATTCGATTCTTATATTATTAATCGAGAAACTTTACAATCTTAAATCTTAGCATGTACATTAAAATCAATACACAATATATTTCATTTATTGAAACAACTGTAATATTAATAAATTAAAATATACGGGCGGGAAATAGAACTTTCGTTTCAATTTTCAGCACCGTATTCCTATATCGTCAAGTCTGAAGTCTAGTCAAAGTCAAAATAAGTCAGTACAGTCTCAGTGACTCATGGTCATGTCAGTCGATTCAGTAAAGTGGTAGAAGCTTTACTGGAAATTTTGGCGTTTTGGCGGGAAACACAAAATAGCACGTTTTTAGATGTTGTACCACTTGCCCACACTTGTGCACGTTAACGAATATTTAGTGGTTAATATTCTACCAACTTTACACATTATGAACTGAAATAACACAAATTTATGAGGAAATACGAATTTCACAACGTCACCCATTGAACTCACCGGTAAAAAACCTATTACAGGTTTTGTTATGACGTTTGGTAATCTGTCACATTTAAGTTTTTTACTTTTTTCTATGTATGAAACAAAATAATAAATAAGAAGGTATATGTTTCAATATAAAAAAATATAATAGCCGTCTCTCACATTATCGCGCGCGATAAGGGACATCGTATCGTATAATGTTAAAATGCTCTAATACGTTAAGTAAAAATCACGTTTTCACGATTTTGGATATTTTAAGGGCCATCCTCAAGATCCAGTCTGCTAATCCAGCAGCCTGTCAATAATTTGTTTATATCTTTTCATCTGTGATCTGTGAGTACTAGTAAATATTCAGGCGTATTTACCAGAAGGCTGAATAGGCTGAAGCCTAGGGTGGCAAATTATAGGGAGCGGTAAATGTGACCTAAACGTTATTTTGTCTTAGAGAAATATAAAAAGAAATTTATTATTTACATACAAAGATTACTCTCGAAAATTGAACAAATAAAATATTATTTTAGTACTGTAAGTGTATACATAGTATACCTAATTTACACTCTAATGTCTGAATCTAAAAAAATATACTAAACGCTCTGTAAACTTTACTTTTGCGGTAATATATGATGCAAAATATTGTAAAAGCGTTTCAATAATAGAAAATACAATTTAAATTCAACATTTTTAGATGAGAGTGGCGGGCGGCGGCGAGGTTAGATACATTTTTGATCGCTCGCTCCGCTCTCTCGCTTTCAACGTACAGATCATAATAATGATATTTATAATATTTAGTAGTCTATGGTATATTTTCCTCTGTTGATTATTCCAAAGAATAAGCCCTTTCAGACAGGTATTTGTTACAAATTAAACCAGTAAAATTGAAAAATAATTATATCTAACTGACTAGCTAGGCGGCAAATGTGCTAAGCGCCTTACATACCATCCAGCCTGCAAATCCGTCATTAGTGTTAATAGTGTCAATAATTTATAATTTTTGCCTACAAGTCCGCGACAATGGATTTGCTGGTTGGACCGTGAGTATGGCGCTTAAATCCGACACTGTAAATATAATAGACAAAATTTACATTTTCTTATTGCGTATCCAAAAGACAAAAGAATCCTAAAAATTGAGACTAAAAACTTTTAATATAAATTATGGTCGAATTTTGCCCACAGGGCGATTAGTTAGTATAGATTCTCCAACTTTATTCACATACGCTTTATCTAGTTCATTGAACTTCGACTATTATTTTATTTTGGGTACGGCCTACACGACAACATTTTTTTGCATACGACCCACATGATAACATGCTATTTTATTTTCACCTTATATTATACTTCACCTGTTAGTTCGCAAAGTTAGAGCAATGAAAAGAACCTTGCAACCGAATTGTGAAAACGTTTCCTCCAAACCGATTTCGTTTAAATTTTGCACACGTTTATAGTTTTGATGACAATGCAATATTGAATATCTGAGCAGTGCAATATTGCAAAGTTTTAAAATTGCCATCACTATTCTTTTCCTAACGTAACACGGTTATATTATATTAAAAATGTTGGAAAACTAAAAGGAAACAAAATAATTAACTGCTTTTCATGAGCACGACGTGCTTTATGTATTTATTATGCACTTAAAATATTTATTTCTTACTAAGTAAAAGTAGGTATTTCAAAACGAAGCTCATTTTCGAAAATAGCTTTACTTTAAATGTCGCTTTTTTAGCTTTACTTTAATTAAAAGAAGAATAAAGGTGACTGAATTTGTTCAAGTAGGAAAAAGTCGATTAGCCTGGAAAAGAAATACGGTAACAACTTTAAATTAATTTTGTAATAGTGCCATAGATTTGTTAACTGTGCCATTTAAATTGAAGGTTTGGTAATGGTTAAATAAAATAAACAAATAAATAAGCCTTTATTGCTATCTACATTTACATATAACATACTTTAATGCTATTGAGATAGTTGAACAACAGCTTGTCCTGCGACAAAGGCCTCCTCCAAGCACTTCCATCTTTCTCTGTCACTTGCGATTCGAAGCCATTCTGGTCCAGCTACTCTTTTAAAACCATCTTCTCAACGTTTTATTTATCGATCTTTATTTCTTTTTCCTTTTTTGGGTACCATTCCGTTATTAATCTTCTCCGTTTCTCATCCTTCTCTCTGAGCGTGTGTCCTGTCCATTATTCATTGATTTAAATACTTTGCTCACCTCCTTATTTTTAATTTTACTTAACCACACTTTGTCTTTTCTTCTTACTCCAGTAATACTTCATTCTATTCCGTTTTACCGACTTCCAAAACACAGGAAGAGGTTCTCAATTCGTGTGTATTTTTTTTTGGTATGTATGTTACGCGATTACTCCGCCGTTTGTGGACCAATTTTCGAAATTCTATTTTTTTTTGAAGGGTTGAATCCCGAATTCGTCCCATTGTCATTAAATGGTAGACCTGATAATGGGATCCACGAGGAATCGAGAGAAGTCCTCAAAATTTATAGGGACAGCTATAGTGATTTTGACTTTTTTTTGTAGAAAATCGAGCAAGGAAAAGTGAAATGTTGTGCCAAGGTATACCCTGGATCCGAAAGCACTGAACGACACTTCTCAGTCTCTGAAGATACGCTTTTGAAAATTTCTGAGTTGTTTATAAAACTGCAGGTATATGTCACTATTGAATAATCATCATCACCACCACCATCATCACACTATACATCATATTGATATAGGTATTTCTCATAGTCTTTTTACACCGATAGCGATTTCTTCGAAAAGTCACAGTAACCAAAAGCAGTCTTTAAAAATACACGTTTAGAAATTGGAATTTGAAATGCTGAAGCATTGTTTAAAAAACTGCAAGCATATGTTACTATTAAATAATTATCATCACCACCACCATCATCACACCATACATAATCATAATATGATGAAATAGATACTTCTTTTAGTCTTTTACAACAATATCGATACCTTTGAACATTCGCTAGTCCCATCATCATCATCATTATATATTGTGTGTCAACTGTTACATCATTTCCTCTAACAACTTCATTTTTTACGTAACCGAAGCATATGCTACGAAAAAGTGATATAATGTCAAGGTATACCCGGGTTTTAAAAGCACTGAATGGAACTCGTCAGTCTTTAAATATTTACTTTTGGAATATTGTTTTAAAGAACTGTTGTGAAGATGTATGCGAAAGGTACGCAATGTCAGACGTCTTCTTCCAAAGCTTCCCAGGAAATCACACATTTTTAAGTTTAATAATTTATTTATTTAGTTCAATCATTTCGGCACTATTAATGTCAGCTGGATGGTAGTATGGTTTGAATCTCGGTCACAAAAATGTTTTTGTTTCCTTTCTTTTTATTGATCATTCTTTTATTTCCTTTCTTTTCTATTTTTTATCTACTTTTAAATCTAATATATCTAATTGTGTCATCCTACTAAAACTCCGATCAAAGCTCGATCTCCCAGGTACTAGTTAATAATATTAAAGTTTAAAAAGATAAAAATAAATAAACATTAAAAAAATATATATAAACTGACTTCCAGAGTAAAAACAATAACATTCTTAATTATCACTAAAAAGTATGAAATAATTCTTATTGTCAAAATAGTTCCCCTTTTAAATTCTGCAAAAATGTAACTATTTCTCTACTCAATCTTTTTATTTCTGAAGTCCATACCAGCCCAAACGATTGTATAAATCCTGTAGTAAAATAAACATTCATTTCAACACAACCACGTCCTTATATAATATATATAAACAATATTTTAAAGAACTCACGTTCAATTTGGCTGCTACCGACTTCAGAAATAAGAAGATTGAGTAGAGAAATAGTTAAAATTTTACAGAATTTAAAAGGGGAACTATTTCAACAATAATAATTATTTCATACTTTTTAGTGATAATTAAGAATGTTATTGTTTTTACTCTGGAAGTCGGTTTATATATTTTTTTTTAAATATTATGTTTTTGGTTTAGTTTTTCAGTCAGTGCCCATGTTTGGCTACCATAACATGTTAAACATGGGAAATGCATGCATTAAAAACTTTTCTGTTTCCTTTCATCTTCGTTTTTCATCACCTCGCCAAGAGACCAAAACTCTTCCATGTGTTGGCAATTCTTCTATCGATTTCTTTCTAATCTGCATCCTGTGGCTATTAGTTGTTATAGTAGTAATGAGTAAAATAGGTTAAATCTCAAAGTATTCTTGCATTTTTTTTACCTATTTAAATAATATAATATATTATGTACACAATATTTTGATGTAAAACGTCTTTCCTATCACTTTCTTGAGTTTGCGATTTTGATTCATGAAATGTGAATGCCCCGTACGAGTTTCTTACGACGGTTCTTCTCGCTGGGTTAGATCCCGAACCGGTGGTAGGGACGAGAAAAATTGGGATGTGAATGGATTAACTACACTTTACTGTTTCATTGCTATTAGCATATTGTGTCGTAAGGAGAATAAGGAACAATATAATATGTCTTCTTCTCCTTCTAATAGCCGGGTATCAATACTATTTATATCTGAGGGTATTAGTTATATATTTTAGGGTAGGTATATTGTCGTTTACATTAATGATACATCAGTATAAATATTGAAACAAGTAACAAGTGTTTGTTAATTTGTTATGTAATTAGTACACCGCACTAGGAAGATGTTATAATTACAGTACCCTTATAAATTGTGGACTTAGGACCCATCCTAATGAGGTAATCCATGTAATTCTGGACACAATCACAATTGCGGTAAACGGTATATATTATGTTTAATTATTACTCAAAGACTTCAAAGACCTATTTCTCAATTTATCAAATGTTTAAGCTGATTAATCAAAATACTTCACGATTCTAACTTCTAAGTTGTGAACTCTTTAAAAAAGTTTTTATAAAGTTTAAAGTTAAGATATTTTATATTGTAGGACCTCGGTCGGTAGGTACTTCGATACTATTATTTCAACCTTAATTCTAACAACAACCTCATAATACTATTATTATGAATAACTGTTTGGCTAGCGTAGTAATTTCTAATTCTTTATTTTGAGTTGCTCTCGATTCTGGAACTTGTTCAAACAATTAACTGAAAACATTGTCACAATTAAGTTAATCAAGGCCCACCAGATGGCGTGCAAAAGTTATAATCATTTTTATTCGCTAATCGGAGATTCTGATGGCTGTGGCCTAATCAGCTAATTGCCCGATGTTATTTTTATCGCTTCGATAATAATAGGACGGTCTAAATTGGAAGCTGAAGGTTATTGTCTATAAAAATATTATTAAAGTATTCAATTTTAATAAAAATAGTATTATGATCTGTCCATTATGTAAATATTGGAATTAAAAATAATGAACTTGAGAAATGAAAGTTCCATAGATATTATATCCCCTATTTATCCGGTGCATGGGTCCAGTCCAACACCAGGTTAATGAAATCATCGGAACTCAACGCGCATTGCAGGCCTTAAAAAATAACTATACTTAGGTGATTCTTTATTCCGTTTTTGGAAAAAGATAATAGATCACCTTCAGTGGCGATGCGTGAGATTCGCGGAATAGTAAGCCGCGTAAGCAAATCTATATCTATAGTAATATAATATTATAAAGAGGTAAAGTTTGTGAATTTTGAGGTTGTAGGGGCTAATCTCTGGATCTACTGAACTGATTTTGAAAATTATTTTACCAATAGAAGGCGTTATTTGTGAGTGACATAGGCTATATATTACGAAAAAAATAATTTGCACAAATGGTTAAAGAGATAATACGACATAGATATGGAACCCTGACCTTGCCGTAATCTATTGAGTGATATTAGACTTTTTTTTTTCATTACAGTGACTGAGATCAATAAGCTGATTTTAGAAAAAGTAGAATTTTTAAATTCTTTGAGCGCATCTGGCTTACCTCCTCACGACCTCATGTTAAAAGTTGCCATTCCTATCGTACTGTTAAGAAACTTGACCCCCCCCCCCCCCCCCCAACATGTGTAACGGCACAAGGCTCCTTATAAAAGAGTTGCGGGAGAGTATAATCGTGGCGACCATTCTCACAGGGCCAGCAGTGGGTCAACTGGCTTATATTCCGCGGATACCCATGATTCCAATGGATTTACCTATAGCATTATTCATAGGGGAAGCCGGCTTGTATGGCGCATCGCCTGTGATAGGTAAATGGAATAGAATACTATTGCATACTCAGTTTACTTTTTTACCCTACCACGGCGAATCCAAAAGGAAAGGTAATTTTAAAGACTGGCAGTTTATATAATATGTATGTACGTTTGTTTGTTCCATCGTAGCGCCTTATCTACTGATCAGATTTTAAGAAATGAGGTGTCAATAGTTTCGTAATAATGTCCCGTGTATCATAGGCTTAATTTGCTTAGTCGGGCTATAGCCATTATTTATAGATTTATTTTTGAAAAGTATTTCTGAAAAAAAATTTAAAATATTGAAATTACAAATACCTAATTGTCAGTCACCCTATGACGTAAAAAGGATCAACAGTGTGCGGCGCCAAAGAGGTGCCCCGTCTCCTGCGCCGATACGGTGACCTAAATTCATGATTTTATTAAGGATAAATAAATATACGGTATATATGGTACACGGTATATACCGGTATACGGTAGACCCCATATACTGTCCGGTTTTCCTTTAGTTCGGCCTGAACGGATGCAAAATCGTATCGTCTATATGCAATTTCGAGATCGCATCAGTCGGCCGGATAGACTGAAGTGATTCGTTCCAGTGTTGCCTGTTTTTGCAAAACAACTAAACTCGCGTCGATTTCTATTAAAAACTACCAAAAAAATACTGAAAACTATCAGCAGCAGCAGCACTAAGCTACTAAACTTTGGATTCCCTAAAGCCAAGGCCTAAAGCCAAAAACTACTGCATTTTAGGTTTTGTCATATTAAAATTTTAGTATATATTGAATTTTAATATAAATTTTACCGTCAATTTAAAATATACTAGAAAATATTACATACATAGTAATTAAACGGGTAGTTTTAAGCAAATTACGGACAAATGCTACGATGTATTATTATGATAAGGGGTAAAAAATTTTTTCTTTTTTTCTGCCTAACCTAGGCCATTATGCATATGATTACTGTCTGGCCCTTTCCTACTAAAACACTACTAACAACGAAATTCCTACTAAGGAGGGAATAAAATACTTAATTTAGTAGTAAAACTTTGTAAAAAGTTGGCAACATTAATTCTGGACTGAACGGACCATGTGTGACAAATCGCTTCCGTTCTCGCCAGAGCCGCGGCGGTGCGAGTGTGTATGGTGTACAAGCGTAGTGAGTTTACAATTAATAAACACGATCGTAGCTACTGGCAAACCAGAACGAACTGAAGCGATTTTTTCGTGTGTGTGCTCGAAACCGTTCAGGCCGAAATGACGTCAGTTGGGTCGGATGCAATTTTTTTCCATGTATGTGCTCGTATCCGTTTAGGCTAATCTGACGTCAGTTGTAACTGAAACGATCGGCCTCTCGTCTGTGGGCGCCTTAAGATTTTCAACTTTTAAATACTTGAGCTTGGACACAATGGAAAATGTTCACTAATTTTAAATGTAAGCTTATGTATTCTCCGTGGAAAATAAAAAAAAACATGCGAAACGTCGTTTCCAATATATTATATAATTACATTTAAAGTGACTTTCTTCGTTCAATAGGCAGTGGTGTCGTTATTGTAACTCTCTTTAACACTAGTTAGTAGCGAAGCCATGCGTTATAATAAATAAAAATGTATGAAATTTGGTATTTTAATTTTTTTTATTTATTTATATTTATTTATTTATATTTTTTTATGCCAAAAAATTTATACGCTATCTTAATAGATAGCGTATAGTTAAATTTTTTGGCATTATAAAAAAAAAATTATATGTTAGGGGTAGGAATACACGGGAAGTGGGGATGAGAATCTCAAAAATATGCCTTAAATAAGAGAGAAGGCATATTTTGAAGGTTTCATAGCTAGATGATTATTGCACCATAAATCATAAGGATGGTTGTGATTTTTTTCTATCGTTTTTTTTTGTTTCATCGTGTTTCAAATGATACTGGAAAGAAAAGTCGTAATTTCAAAAATTCGTGTAGTATTTTTGAAAAACGTCTCTTGAGATTATAATAATATTATTATGGATAAAAAACTATACGTTAAAAATAGTGTAATAAGCAAGAAAGCTTATTGCTTAATCCACCACCGAGGGAACCAATTCTTTTCAAATTAAGCTCTCGCAATTTCGATATTGCTTGTTAATGAACCATCCGATCGTGAAGGGTTCCATTTACAAGTATGATAAGTTTCTGTTGCCGTTCTCTTGGACTCCTAACGATTATTATATCATTGAATCCAAATTAGGATGCGCTAATAATACCTACCTATAACTCCTTTTCAACTGATTTGAATAAGACTCTTTTGACTTTAAATATTAAAAGTACCAATTAAATATAGGCTAATCCCAAATGAATTATTATGCCCGCGGCTGCACCTACTTAATTATTATATTCCAAGGGAACACTGTTCTTCATAACATAGGCTTTTTATCCCGAAATAAAAAGCCTATGTGTTAATTAAGAACTTAAACTACAACCATACCAAATTTAATCAAAATGCGCTTAGTAGTTTTTGAGTCAAAGAGTAACAAACATACATCTCCATGTATACACGTCCATCCATCCACCCTCACAAACTTTCACATTTATAATAGTAGTAGGATATTAGGATATTTCCACAGTTTATCTGGATGGTATATAATGCGTGGTATATGATTAATATTTTGCTTCATGTCAACTATTTTCGTGTACCTACTACAGAGCACTAAGTGATATATTAAGTGCGTCATCAATTTCAATCAGACTATGTTAGAAACTGTATCTACAGAAAACAGGTCAAACTTATGAGGAAGTTTTTAAGCGATCGATTTCCGTCAGATAGAAGGCGCCTATGGGATCGTTACGGCAGACGCCTTACCTTAATTAGCTAATTGACATATATTGAGAAACAATGGCTGCCGAGCTGTGCCACTGTGATTAAATAGTATCAAACGTAAAGTAAACTATAATTTAAGTTAATTCTAAGGTCTAGGATATTAGGAAACTCTCAATAAGGTAGGAAGATTGGCGATTTAACTGTTCAATATCCATCCAACAGCTGAGGCTAAATTGTAGGATGTTCGAGTTCTGAAATGTTGGTAAAATATTCTACTTTCTTTATCTTTTTTTTACTTTATATTTTTAAAATCTAACCTTTCATCATAAAGATTACTACCTAGTGATTTATCTAATAGTTGAAATTTTATTAAGAATTACCAAGGTCCTGAATTGCGGCCGTATTAATTTATTTTATGCGGTATCGTAGCTTTTGTGCTCTTTTTGCGGGTGACAGATAAGTTCCCTGAGGAATTCAGGTCAAATGAATATGTTAATATGCCTATAATTAGTTTCATTATCTACGCCTGCCTGCTAATTAGTCTCATTTCAAATTTAGTCTATGCCGTCTTTTTATGTAGCTTGTGATTTTTGTTGTTTACTATTTTGTTACACATATCTAAATAATTACTATTAGTAGACATAGTATTTCTAACGAATGCTCAATTTTTAAACACTGTAATAATTATTATTTGTATTATTCTCATAACAAAAGTTTCATAATCACATTAAAATGATTATAATATTATCTTATACCAATGCAATCATTATTGCATAGTTATTAAAAATATATTCTCAATTGCGACTAAAATTACCTAATTTTAGTGCAAATTAGGTAATTTTAGTCAAAATTATTTCTTCACATTTTAAATCATTGTTATCCTTTCAATATTAATTATTTTGTAATTACAATTAGTTTTCTTTTTTTATTTATTTTATCAATGATTTTATTGTTTTTTTTAGTATTTTCATTATTGATTTTTTTTTAATTTTAAAGAAGGTTTGTATCAATTTTAGTAATAAAAGTTTTTTTTTTGCATGATGAATGCATGATTTTTGTTTATTTTAATGTTAATTCTTTGTAATGTGTTTTAATTAATTATGCAGGTTGTGTTTATCTTTAAGAGATTGATATACGTTTCATTGTGATTTAAATTGTATTTTTAAATGTATTAGATGTAATCAATTGTTGACAAACCTAAAAAAAAAAAATTATGATTTGAATTTTTTGAATTGAATTGAAAATTGAATGAGAATATATTTTTAACATTACGCATGATATTCGCATTTTAGGTACCTACCTAAAACGCGAATATCACGCATAATGTTACAAAGTATTTAATAGCTCCCCACACCCAAAAAATTTTATTACCATGTAGGTTACCAAGTAACTCTTATTAACAGAATTGTTCGACATGATGCCTACCACCGGTTCGGAAACTAGTCCGGCGAGAAGAACCGGCATAAGAAACTCGCACGGGGCCACCATTAACAAAAATATGGGAAAATTGTTATTAAAAAAAAATACAATGTAGTAACTTAATCTATATAATAAAAGCCAAGATACTTAACATGTACCTAACATAGAAGCACATGTAGGTGGCCATATTATTCCCAAGGTGTACAATCGTTAAAGAAATCATTGACCTTATAATAAGCTTTAGCACACAAACGTTCTTTAACAATTTTTTTAATTTATGAATGGTAAGATTTTGAACGTTTTCTGGGATTCTATTGTAAAGGCGTATACATTGATCTTTAAAAGATTTACTTACTTTGCTAAGTCTGATCACCGGTATTTCTAACTTGTTCTTATTTCTAGTATTCCTACAACGATTGTCGCTTTTCTTATTGAAATTATTTGGATTATTTCTGACATACAACACACTATCCAAAATGTATTGAGAAGCAACGGTCATAATATCTATTTCTTTAAACTTTTCTCTCAGAGATTAAGAACTTGACATCTTATAAATAGAACGTATAGCTCGCTTCTGTAGCACAAATATTGTGTTAATGTCCGCAGCGTTTCCCCATAGAAGGATGCCACATACTATGTAAATAACTAAAATAAACTAGTCGCGCTGTGTCCTCATCGGAAATTTCTCTAATTTTTTTTGACTGCATATGCTACAGACTGAGTCTATCTGCCAGATTTGCAATATGAGGACCGCACTGCAATTTAAAATCTAGTGTTTGTCCTAGAAATACAGTGGTATCCTCTAATTTTATTTTCTCATCATTTAATAGTATATTGGTTCGTGCCTGTCTAACATTTGGCAGGCTCAACTTTAAACATTTTGTTTTATTTGAATTTAAAAGTAAATTAATAACATTAAACCAATGTACCATTTTTGAGAGAGCACTATTTACCTCGTCGTAATTAGAATGTTGTCTCTTCACATAAAAAATTTGTGAAGTATCATCAGCAAAAAGTATCTCATGCTTATCTTTAACTAGGTCCCTCCCAGGCCTCAAATATGCTGCACAGAAGAATGCATCTGTTGTAGATCGACCTTTAGTAAAACCGAATTAATCACTATGTAATAGATTATTTAAGTTAAAGTGAACCAGCAATTGATTTAAGATCATATTCTCAAAAATTTTACTAAAAATCGATAGCATAGATATTGGTCTATAATTGGCTGGGTCGGACTTATTCACAGCCTTGAAAAGAGCCATCACCTTGCTATGCTTCATTAGGTCAGGGAACACACCATTCTTAGTACAATTATTAAAAAGTATGGCTAAGTAAGGGGTAATGATGCGAATGATTGATTTTATAATTTTTATAGACATACCCTAGAGATCAGTAGTACTTTTAAAATATTGAAAAATTTGAAGGTGTTAATAATATCTCTGGAGTCAATTTCCTTAAAATTAAAATTAATATCACATTTTCTCTGAGTATTTTTTCAGCAAATGCAGGTGAAGAATTAAAATTTTTTGTAGTTGAGACCAGAATGTCAGCAAAAAACTTTTCGAAGATCATCGCAACCTCTAGGTCAGAATTGACCATTTTATCATTAATGCAAAGTTCAAATTTAGAGTTACCTTTAGCCTCTTCCAGTCTCATTTGCAATTATCTTCCAAGTGGTTTTCACTTTATTTTTAGAGTTCATTATTTTTCCTTTTATGTGAGACTTTAAAAAAAAATTAAATATTTCTTGACTTATAGCATAAAATATTCACTCCTATTTAATGTCTTTTTGTTGTACAAATCATACAATATTTGTCTACTTACTATAATTCCTGCAGTGGCCAGCGATGGTGGCCGGTTCATTCAAACGCATCCACCTATGCAGGAGTTATTTGTATAGTGCCCAAGTGTGTGCGCAGTACACAAGAGCACTCTCTCTTCCTTTACTCTCGTAACCCAGTGGGACGGGTGACCGACACGACTGGAAAGAGATCAGGCGCAGGTCTGACATTTTACATCGCCATTCGACGTACGGTTCATCTTTCTTATCAGACAATCAGGTGATCAGCCTGCATTGTCCTAACCAAATTAGTTATTTTTTATTGTTCCAACGCGGAAATCGAACCCACGACCATCGAGTCTAGAGCCAAGCTCTAAGCCATTGGACCATGGAGGCTGTGTGCAAAGTAATTACTTGTCTTATTTCAAGATGGCGCGGCGTTAAGATTATAAAAAGCACAGATATTAATTATGGTTATGTTTTTTATTTTTGTGGAATGAATTAATAGGTCTCGCTACTAGCACTGGGTGCAATTATTTATCCAGTGTATTCGATATTGCTGGACCACCCAAGATGCACGATTTACGATAAATTCCCTCTATAAGTTTGCGAATAGTCATTAGTTTCGTGTCATGAAGTATGACGCCCCCTTAAGTGATATCCGCAATGAGGAGATAAGTTATTGCTCCTATATTTTATTTATGCCACCCCGTTAAAATCTGCACACCCAGTCAACGCCTCCCTGACATATATCGTGGTAAGTGTAACATGTGCGAAAATAGTGAAAGCTTTTGAATTCCTAACTAAATACTGGTTTGAAAATATCAAACAAAGTTCTAAGGAACGTCTTATCAACTAGGCACAGAAAAGTCTTATCAAAATAAGAAATAAACATAAAAAGAATTTAAGGAAAAGGTCTACGTAATAGACTGCATGAAAATGCATTAATTGAAAAAATATTACCTACAGTCTTTGTTTAAGTTTATTAATCGGAGTTAATAAAAAAAACACTTGTGCACTGTATAGGATGCATATTGCATAATAATATCGTGACCTCAAGCTCCGAATATTTTTCTTGTATGTGCAATATTAGTTGTTTTTATATTATATGCTTAGAGAAGGATATAGGTAGTATAAAAATCAATATTTTTGAATTTTACATAAGAAGTGATCATCAATTTATTTACTTAAGAGCACAGCTTACTAGGTACCTACGGCGTACACGTAGTGCCTACTTTTGTCGCAGTATTTTTGGTACGTAATAAAATACTATTATAATTAATATACACACTAGTGTATATTAATTAAATAGTATTTTGTAAATGTTAGGGGATTATTTAACTATAAACAATCCCCTAACATTTACAGGGTGAAAGAAGCTTATCAAGAGCTGTAATATTTTTACGACGGTGGTCTAACCATCCGTATGTTTTACGCCACATCCGGCGCGACAGCCTCTACCGGAAACCGGAAGCGGCGCCGCCCGTCTAATGGATCGAGAACCTCTGATAAATAACTGATATTAATATATAGGTATTATGTATCGCAGATCTTGTATTTTATTGGCCTTTTGTATAATTCGCAAATAAAGTAAATACGTTATTTGCATTTTATTTGAAGAGTGACGGTATAATTGTTAATTGTATTTCATTATAGAAGGAACAAAGGTATCTCATTGGAGAATTCATTCTCATCGGATTAGCGACTATTTCCTCCCATTATCATAGAATCGAAAGGCGAGTTTGTATTCTACGTGGGTATGGTATCTCTCTGATGAAATCAGTCTAGTCATATAATATGTGCTAAAGAATGCCTCTCTCACGGTAAGAATATTTATAAATTCTTGAATAAGGCTGAAGGCAAAAAACAAACGAATTGTAAAGTAATATCGAACTATGGTAAGTTATATTGCGCGCGTGCTAAGGAAGTTTACCGATAGCGAGTCGAGGCGAGGCTCGCATGCGAAATTGTTGCTTTACAATAACTAGATACTTCCATGTGCCCTATTTTCTGACACAATATCTGCAAAACCTTTGTATGCATTAAAAAGTACGAGAGAAGGGTAGTAGGGAACTAGCCGTAACAGGGACAAGTAATAATAGGTCTTTACCTATGAAATTGCCGTTCTGCAGTACTGGCCATTTCAAATCAAAATAATTTTTGTTTGGCTAAGAATTCTAATTTCAAATTAATTTTATTTTAAAAACATGGAAATCTTTTTCCAAAAGTAGTCATTTGTTTATTGATTAGTGTTACATTTTCATTGTATTTCAATCTTTTTCGTCATAATGGATACGTTAAAAATTCGAGTAAGTATGGAATATGAGTACCGTCGTGGCAGCAACGCGGCACAAGCGACACGCAACATCAACGACGTTTACGGAGCTAACACTACAAACCAACGCACCACCTGTTATTGGTTTGCTCGCTTCTGTTCTGGAAATTTCGACCTGAAAAATGAAACTCGCGGTCGTCCGAAGACTTTGGTCGACAATGACGAATTAAAGGCGATTGTGGAAGCTGATGATACACAATCTACGGCTGAATTATCAGCAGCTTTCGACGTTAGCGTCAAAACAATATTGGTCCATTTGCGTCAAATTAGCAAGGTAAAACAGCTTGACAAATGGGTGCCCCACGAACTCAATGATCGCTAGCGCGAAGTACGCGTCGAGACGTGCCTTGCACTGCTCAACAGACACACAAATGAAGGAATTTTGAACCGCATTGTTACCTGTGATGAAAAATGGATTCTGTTTGATATCCGCAAGCGCTCAGCAAGTTAGTTGGATCCTGGTTCAGCACCTAAACAATGCCCTAAACGAAAACTTACCCCTAGAAAAGTGATGGTCACTGTTTGGTGGTCTAGCGCCGGTGTTATTCATCACAGCTTCTTAGCAAACGGAGTGAGCATTACTGCAGATGTGTACTGTGAAGAACTGAACACAATGATGGAGAAGCTGGCGCATCTCCAACCAGCATTGGTCAATCGCTCGTCTCCGCTGCTACTGCACGACAACGCGCGACCTCATACTGCACAGCAGACGGTCTCCAAGTTGCAATAACTGCGGTTGGAAGCTCTCCGTCATCCGCCCTACTCACCAGACCTTGCGCCTACAGACTACTACTTTTTCCAGAATTTGGATAAGTTCTTGGCGGGAAAAAAGTTCAATACCCGAGAGGCAGTACAAAATGCCTTTGAAGAATTTGTTGCCTCCCGTCCAGCTGATTTCTTTAAGAAGGGCATCATTAACTGCCACTGCGTTGGCAAAGATGCATTGATTGCATGGGTGATTCATTTGATTAATACAAATAAAAAGTACATGAAACAAATTAGTTTAAATTTTTTCATACAAAACGGCAATTTCATAGGTAAAGACCTAATAATAAGCATTTTTATCTACATAATAGAAGAATATTCGTTTGATATTCAACCTAACCAACTACGTAATATCCATTCTATCATATAAGCACGATCAGTACCCCGCTGGACGGCGCGGCGCAGGAAGCGGTGTTGTGCAGACGATCCGATAAAGCTGGATAATGGACTTTTTTGTTACTACAAAATTGATTATCGTAGATTTCAAATTGTTTTGCTATTGATGATTTATACAAATACATTTAGTATATGTTTAGTTTGATTATATTAACTGTAATTTCACACCAAGTAAGCGACTTGTTTTTTATAGAAGTTATTTCAAAAAAACCTCGCAGTGGGGTATGTTGTAACTATTTACGAGGCAAGTTATAACTTGTTACAATTTGTCCCTTATGTATTTATAAGTTCTATGAAATTACGCGGGACGTGTTTAATAACCATGGTTTCATGTTTTGAATACTTTTTCGTTGAACTTCATTGATTATATTCATTTAAGAAAGCCAAGATGTTTAGAAATTGGCCTTTGCTGATGTCTTGGAAAATTAATCTAGTGTACGAAATGCTGCAAAACATTTTAATGTATGCCATGATATTGCTATATAGGTACGTGAAAAAGAAGAAGAGTAACAAATTTTATCAGTTGGCATATCAAACCCAGATTGTTTTTAAAGAAGAGGAAGAAGCTAAAATATGTGAGTTCTTGCTTACTTGCTCATTTACTTCGGATTGATACCTTTGGAAGTCAGAAAGTTAGCATACCAGTGTGCTGTTATGATTGAAGCGAAAAACTCACCTCCGTTATAGCATAAAAATGAATCAGCTGGACTGTTTATACTGTCTCTGAGGACCCCTTAAGCTAAATCTCTAAGCCGTGCAACATCCTTTAATAAAACCAGCTTTCATGACTTTTTTAAGGAAGCTTACAGATGTTTTGGGTAGGTATCAATTTACACCATCACGAATATAATATAATATCGATGAAACTGTAGTGACTACAGTCCAAAAACCAAAGAAAATTGTTGCTCCACGAGGACAAAAACTTGTAGGGGCTATTACTTCTGCTGAAAGGTACCCTCGTAACTATTGTATGTGCCATTCATGCCTCAGGAAATTCCATCCTGCCTATGTTTGTGTTTCCAAGGTTCTTACACTAATATTTATGTAAGATGTGGATCACCAAATTATATTGGAGCTGGAAATCCTTCAGGGTGGATTTATTATATTTCTGGATCATTTCATCAAGTTTGTCAAACCATCGGTGCAAGAACCTGTCCTCCTATTACTCGACAATCATCATTCACATGTAAACATCTCAGTGGTGAAAAAGTAAAAGAAAGTCACGTTATCATGCTATCTACGTTAGAAAAAAAACATGAAGAATAATTAAATAAGACAAAGAATACACAAGAGACTAAGAAAGGCAAGAGAAAGGGCAAAAGAACGATGTCAAAAGATCGAGAGGAAAAGGATAAGATAAAGATAGTTAAAAGACAAGGGATAGAAAAAGTAAAAAGAAAGTTTTAAATTTTGATTTGTAATCTGAACCCGAGGAATAGTTTTGTTTAGCTTGTAGGGAACCTTATGATAATTCAAACGAGGAGTGAATACAATGCATCATATGCAAGATGTGGGCACATGTAAAATGTGCAACAGAAAACACACATATAACAACAGGAAATAAGATCTCATTAATTTGCGTGTAACAATTGTGATGCCGATGCCTTTTAATTAACGTAGGTAAAATATGAAATCAGTCATTTCATATTTTACCTACGTTAACATACTTAAGAAATTGAGATTTTGTAATTGTTTGTAAAAGAGTTGGACTGTGAGCCTAAAGGAACTTTAGTTCCGTTATAGTCTAAGAAAGTAAACTTAAAAGTCTAAGTTTGTTATTACGTGCCCAAGGTTTATAATGCTAAATGCGCTAAATGAATCGAAAGTCTAATTACTGAAGTAGTTAAGATTATAAATCGATGTAAGCAGTAAGTACTGTTAATAGTTTTACACCCCTTACTAATAAAAAGATTTACACAATGGATAACTTAAACAACGTTGCTGTCTTTGTCTGTCAAGTGACTTTTCCAACGCATTAAACAAAGACAGCAACGTTGTTTAAGTTATCCGTTGCGTAAATATTTTTATTAGTATGGGGGTAAAGTACGAAAGAATATGTTAACGGTAAGTAAGAAAGAATATATTATTATTTTTATTTTTTTTTGAATATTTTTCTGTTGGATTAAAAATTAAACTTAAAAGTATAAACCTTTTTTTAGCGTTTGTAAAGTTTCTTATGCTAAATATGCAAATAAATCTTTATAAAATATAAAACTGGTTTTCAATTCCTAATGTTACAATTTGCCCCAAGCCTGTTACAACTAGCCCCAATCACGAGGTTAGTCGTAACACTTGTCAGTTTTTTTTTCAAAGCCGTTTCCACAAAAAGTCGTCACAGGTTTGATCAAATATTTAGTTGAAATTGATAGTTGAATAGTTGTTAATTGGAATACGCGCTAGATTTCATAAATACCAAACAAGTAAGTTTTCATAGCCAAGAAACGACAAATTGTTACAACTAGTTACTTTATTATTAAGTTACTTTAAATCAGTAAAGTCTAACAAACAAAGATTCGCATTTAAAACAATAATAATTTTACTTGACTTTCATTTTGGCGTTAAGAAGACTTGTAAAATGAAATCGTTAAACTTCTTGAAAAACTTTCTTTGAATTAGTGTTTCCAAGACTTGTTAAAACTAGAGTTGTACAATTAAATTTAACTGTGATTGATTCATTAGAGACTAGATTTCCTGCTATAAAAGTCACGTGCATAATAAATGGTTCGCCCACAAAGTTATTTTTCTCGTACTTAATTTTCATTTGTTTGTAATAATGGTTTATTTGATCATATTTATAAGACCTGAGATGACTACCAATTCGCGTAATTTTATAGGTCTTTACATATGAAATTGGCGTTTTGTCGTACTGGCCACTTTGATCTAAAATATATCTTCTTTGGTTAAGAATTCCAATTTCAAATTTACACCGATATTTACTCATGCATTTATGCTTCGAAAACCGTAATTAGTTATTTCCTCTTTTGGTTTTTTCTTTGCGTCACTCTGTTTACAAAATGGAAAACTTGAAATATCGTATTATTTTCGAGTACGAGTTCCACTGTGGCACCAGTGCTGCAAAAACGGCTCGAACGATTAATGATGTGTATGGCGGCGGTGTCGCAAAAGAAAACCGTGCGTTTTTGGTTCCAACGTTTTTGTTCTGGAAATTTCGAACAAGCCTGCAGAACAAGCCCCGTGGACGGCCGGAGACTAAAGTTGATGATGAAGAATTGAAGGCTATTGTGGAAGCGGATCCAACGCAAACCTCGTCCGAGTTAGCTGCGAGATGCGGTGTTAGCGATACAACTGTTTTAATCCACTTGAAGCAAATTGGGAAGGTGTAAAAGCTTGAAAGGTGGGTACCTCATGACTTGAGTGCAGCAAACCGACAAACGCGCGTAGTCTGCTGTTACATTACTCAACCGGCACAATAATGAAGGGATTTTAAATCGAATTATTACCTGTGATGAAAAGTGGATCCTGTACGATAATCGGAAATGCTCATCGCATTGGCTGAACCCTGGCGAACCAGCCAAAGCCTGCCTCAAGCAAAAAATGATTCAAAAACAGTTACTTTAGCGTTTGGTGGACTAGTTCCGGTGTAGTTCACTACAGCTTTCTTAAATCTGGCCAGACGATTACGGCAGATGTCTATTGCCAGCAATTGCTAATCATGATGGGAAAGCTAGCTGCTAAACAACCAAGGTTGGTCATTCGCTCTAGGCCACTGCTGCTTCAGGACAACGCTAGACCACACACTGCACAACAGACGGCTACCAAATTTTAGGAGCTTCAACTGGAATGTGTAAGGCATCTACCGTACTCCCCGAACCTTGCTCCAACAGATTACCATTTTTTTCAAAATTTGGATGACTTCTTGCATGGGAAAAAATTCAACTCCGATGGAGTAGTGCAGTGCCTTCAAAGATTTTATTGATTTCTGTCCGAATGTTTTTTTTTTTTTGTAAAGAAATCAATGAACTACCTATTAGATGGCAAAAGTGCGTAGATATCAATGGTATATACTTTGATTGAATAAATATATTATGTTAAAAAAAATCGACTGTATGTTCCTCCTTTACAAAACGCCATTTCATATATAATGACCTAATAGTATGTAAGGTATGCGTATGCAGTCGCACTTAAATCATGCGTGCACGATAGCAACAGCATACTGACATGACCGAGATTACAACAAAAATTATGTAACAAACAGACTATTATTATTTTTCTTTCGCATTATGCTAGCTTTTAGCTTTTAGTCTAGCTTTAGTTTTTATCATGCATAGCAAACAACTAATATTACTAACATTACTTTATTTTATAATAACTGAGGTAACCGGTCATCATCATATTAAACTCGTTAAACAATTAGCAAGAGTAAACTGAATTCCCAAATTGCTAAACACCGTACAACTTATGCTAAACTTGGTCTTATACACCAACTATAATTTAATGTACACTCAAAACTATGAACATATTGAAACGGCAAGTCCTCCGAATATTGATACTTTGGTCCTACATTATTTCATAATGACGTCATACAATTTAACGTTATTCCAAAATAGATTGTATTATAACACACCAAAACTCAAATTTGTATAATATTAAATGCTCCTATTACATTTTGTGCATTACGTCCTATTATGAACTTCAAGCAAGATGTTTCCCCTTGATTCAGGTTTATCAAGTAAATCAACCCGATTAAAATGTACTTAAGCATGTTTCATACAAGTAGAGTTCCGAATTCCGTAGAATTAGAAAAATGAGAACTTAGCTTTTATTTTTGCGCGCACAAAAACACATAAAATATCAACAAATGTACATTAATAATATTTTTAATGGCTCGACTATAATGCAGTATGTAGTTTTTTTCGTTATACTTTTTTTTCTTTACGTAACCTACGTGTAATAAGGTTTTCTTAAGCAAAGGCATACAAGAGATAGGTTCTATTCACCTTTTTATGCTTATGGCTCTCGCGTTGTCGCCGCATCTAATTGGCTTTGAGCTATCTTTAAAAGACTTCAACACGATACAGGCGCATGTCCAATGTCTCCGACACGTGATAGCTTTCTTTCAGCGGAACGACGAGCAAACACTTTCAACTCAACCACGTCTTGATAAACTTGGATCGAGCCTTATAATTTTAGCGTGGCAGAGTTCCCGCACGTCGGAACTAGTCGCTGAGAAATATTAAGGCCTCACACAAAATTCGCCGAGTGAAGTCGATAATACTCGCGTGTTGGAGTCTAATGCAAATAGATTTCCCGTTACACCTGTAGCTCCTCAGACGTTACGGGTTTA